>JARQOD010000002.1:543895237-543929554 GCA_033576555.1 Oophaga sylvatica
ACAAGTGAGGAAAAAGTCAAGAGTTAGGGGGGACATTTTTCATGCTTTTTTGATCAAAATGGTTACTAAGTACCTTATTTTATTTACAATCTTTAATATTAATACTTTTTTACACTTTTTCTACACCCAAAAATTTGGTTCAGGGAAAAAAAACTTTTGAACTTCATTAATTTTGTGGTGAAAAAAAACATGATGCTTAAATTCTCTTTTTTCCCAAATCCAGAGGGTTGTGTTTTTTTTGACCCCTTTTTGAGGCTTATAAAAAAACTTTGCCCCTTTAAATTTCATTTTTTTATTGCATAGCTAGTAGTTTTTTATATTTGAAAAAAAAAGGGTTCCAGTACCCTTTTTTTAGTACTGCCATCTCGTTTTAAAAAGGGGCAATTGCCCTATGTGTGAAGATAGAGTTTGGGCGCATCGAAACAACGGATGGGGGAAAACCCCGGGGTGCTTTTCCCTTTTTGGTTGCTTTTTCAGTGTGTAAAGGTGGGAAAAGGGGGTTTTTTTGACAATTCAACACAATGTGAAGACTTTGAACAATTTTATAAGTGGTAAAAAACTTGAAAAAATTTCCTAAAAAGAAAAAGCAAAAACCCCAAAAGCCCCCCAAAATTGTTTTTCTTAAAAAAATTCTAAAAAAAGGGTTTGATGTCACTGAATCTTTTTTTGGGAAAAAAAATAAAGTTGGATCAAAATGGGCCAAACTTAAAAAAAGGCCACCATGGTTCCTCCTTTCAAAAAAAATTTTTCCCCCCCATAAAAAATGTGCCACAAATAGGGAATTTTGATTCACCAATTTTTCCCCCTTTTTTTTAAGTGAATCCAAAAAAAGGCCCCCCCTGTGATTCGGGCTTTTTTATGGTTTTGGGGAAAAACCTACAGTGGGGGCCAAAATTTTGAGATTGTTTTGGATTGTTCAAAAAGAACACTTTTAAATTACAAAATATCCCCAAAATTTTTCGGGGGGTAAATTTCACTTTTTGAAAAATTAGCTATCCTTTAGTTTTAAAAGGCTGGAGAAATAAACCAAAAGGAAAAAAATGAAAACTTTTTGGGAAAAAATGACTGTAAAAAAATTTGTTCAATTAAAACTATTTTTCAGAAAACAAACTACATTTGGGGCCAAAAAATTTTTAGAATGCACAAATTTAAATTTTTTTCAAAGTTACTGCTTCATTTTTTTCAAAAGGCAATTTGATAAAATTCCCCCAAATTTTAAAAAAGAGTGATCGTTAAACCCAGAAATTTTCTTGCAAAGTCAATTTGGCTAGAAAATAAAAATTTTTCCCCCAAAAAAAACTTTTTAAAACCCATTGCCCCCCGCCTTAAAAGGCCCAGCCACCTCTTTTATGTTTGCTCCTTGGGGCCAAAATTTGGGGGGGTTTTTTTAGGACAGGGGTGGGATAAAACTGTCATGTTAAGTAAGAATAAAACCCGGGAACCCCTTAAAAAAGGGGGTGGGCTTGGCATCATTTTTTCCTTTCCCTGTTCCCCTGGTTTTCTCTAAAAAAACAGGGTGCAGTCATCATTGCAAGAAAAAAATTTTCCAAAAGGGGAAAAAGGGGATGCAGCTGAAACATTACCCAGCCCAAAAAAACTATGCATCATAAAAACTTAAAAGGGGGGGGTTTCCATTGTTGCCAAAAAGGCTTCGGGCACCCAAGAAAGACCGAAAAACCCCCGGGGGGCCCTTTTTCCCTTTAAAATGTTTCAGCTGCGGATCGGGTACCGAGTGCGGTTTTCCGGGAAAAGGGGGCAGGAGGTGTGGGCATCTGCAGGGATGTGAGGGGAGAATTTGGGAAAGGCTGGTCTCAAGGAGGGCAGCAAAGAAGATTTTCTCCAAAAAAAAACCATATGGAAGATGTTTTTGGGAAAAAGGTACGGGCCCATGGACTGCGAGGCTGGGAAAAATTATTTTCTTGATGAATCCCCTTTCTTTTTTTGGGACATAAAAAAAAACGCCTCGGGGGAGAAGCAAGGTAAAAAGCTACCCTGTTTGTCTCTGCCAACTTTTTAAACATCCTGAAACCATTCATGTGGAGGTTGTTTTTCACCCCAAGGGGAAAAGGCCTCTCACAGCCCCTTCCCCAAAAACACGCCCCGAATAAAGAAGGTATCAGTTTTTCCCCCAAAGCAACTTCCCCCAAAACCCCCCCAAGAGCATTTTTGGGGTAAAAAAATCCCCTTTCCCCAGCATGTTTAAACCCCCTTTCCTAAAGAAAAGGAAAAAATAAATGGTTTTTTAGGGGAACAAAACATAGGTTTTGGGCCCCCGGGGGGAAATCCCCCAGTTTTTTAATCCCATTGAAACTTGTGGTAAAACATCAAGAGACGGGTGGACAAAAAAAAAAAAAAAATTTTTTACAAAATGAACCCATTGTTTTGTGCAAGAATGGACTGTATCATCAGGGGGTTGGGTTTTAAGGGAAAAAATTGAGAGCATGCCGGGAGAATTGGAAAAAGGGGGTGAAGAACAAGGGGAACACGGGAAATATAGATTGCGCATTAAAAAAATTCTAACTGTCCAAAAAAAGCTTTTTTTATAAGTTTGCAATTATTATATTTTTTTTCTGTGATAAAAAAAACCCCCCAAACACACAGAAAAAACAGGGGTAGCAGTTTATGTGGGAAAAAATTTTATTTGTATATTTTCAAATTTTGGGGCCCCGACTGTGTGTAAGGGTTTTTTTTTTTTTTAAAAAAAATTTTTCCCCATGGAATTACCAAATACAGTTATATGAAAAAGTTTTGGCACCCCTTTTAAACTTTTTCTTAAAGTTTTATAAAAAATTGGGTTTTTTTTCAACGCTTTTCAGTTTTTTAATTTTTAAAAAACTATTGGGGGCCCGAAAAAATTTTTTGCCTTGAAAAAAGAGGTTTTTTTGCTAACAGAAAATGTGCCCAAACCCGCATCAAAACAAAAATTTTACGGTGCATAAGTTTGGGCACCTCCCCCAAAAAAAAAACATTAAACCCCCCCCCCAAAAAAAAGGGGTTTTCACGTTAATGAGGGGCCCAAAAATTTTTAAATTTGACAAATGTCCCCTTTTGGGTTATAACTCTGGAACGCTTCAACGGATCTTTTTATTCTGGATTGTTTTCTGTGACTATTGTACTTTAAAAGTTGTGGTTTAAATTTTTTTCCCTTAACTTGCGTTTATTTATGAAAAAAGCGCAAATAGGTGAAAATTTGGGAAAATTTGCAAAAATTTTAATTTGAAATTTTTTTTCCCCTTTAAAAAAAAAATATGTCCCGAAAAAATTTTTAAAAAATAACATTTCCCCCCATGTTACTTTAAAATCAGCACAATTTTGGAACCAAAAATTTTTTTTTGTTAAAGAAGTTATAAGGGGTTTTTGTTGACCACGATTTTTTCATTTTTACATCAAAAGTACAAAGCCATTTTTTTTAGGGGGCCCGTCATATTTGAAGTCACTTTTTGGATCTATTGGCAGAAAATACCCAAAGTGAACCTTGTAAAAACTACACCCCCAAGGTACTCAAAACCACATTCAAAAGTTTATTAACCCTTCAGGTGCTTCACGGAGCTGAAGAAGTGGGGAAAGGAAAAAATTCATTTTACTTTTTGTCACAAAAAAATCTTTTTTAAAAAATTTTTTTTTTTTCAAGGAAAAGGAGAAAATGGACCGATAAAGGTTGGCAATTTCTCCTGAGTACGCCGTACCCATATGGAGGGAAAACCATGTTTGGGGGGACCGGGGGGGCCGGAATGGGGGGCAGTTTGACTTTTCCAAACCAAAAAATTTCGGAATTGGAACGGCGCCAGGGGGGGGGGGGGGTTTTGGAGAGGGCCCGATAGCCTAAACAGTGGGGAAAACCCCAATGTGACCCCATTTTGGAAATAGCCCCTAAGGAATTATTTTTGTGTGGGGGGCATTTGAACCCCCAATGCTTTTCCAAGTTATAAAATAGGTCGGAAAAAATAAATCTATTTTTTCAAAGATGATGTTTTAGTCCCCCCAATTTTTTTTTTTCCCAAGGGTAGAGGAGAAAAAGGACCACAAAAGTTGTTGTCCAACTTGTCCCCAGTACGCGTCCCCATTTTTGGGGGGGAACCACTGTTTGGGGCCGGCAGGGGGCGAAAGGGAAGGAGCGCCGTTTTCTTTTCCCCAAACCAAATTGGTGGTTTTTTAAGAAAACCATGTGCGTTTGGAGGGCCCCTGATTGCCTAAAAAAGAAACCCCCCCATGGACCCATTTTTTTGGAAATGACCCCCTAAGGAACTTTTAGATGTGTGGTGAGCACTTTGAACCCAAGTGCTTACGCAATTTGTAATGTAGACCGTGAAGAAAAAAAATCATATTTTTCCACAGCATGATGTTTTTGTCCCAATTTTTTATTTTCCCAAGGGTAAGAGAAAATTGGCCACAAAAATTTGTCCAACTTGCCGAGTCCTGTACCCATAGTGGGGGGGGGGAAACCCGTTTGGCGCACCTAGGGCTCGAAAGGGAAGGAGCGCGGGGTTTTTTTTTCCAAACCAAAAATTGGGGGGAATTGGGAACGAAAACCTGTCGCGTTTTGGGGCCCTGATGTGCCTAAACAGTGGAACCCCCCCCATGTGACCCCATTTTGGGATCTAACCCCTAAAACTTACCTAGATTTTTGGGGGGGCACTTTGAACCCCAAGTGCTTCACGCAAGTTTGTAATGTAGAGCCGTAAGAAAAAAAAACAATTTTTTCCCAAGCATATGTTTTAGTCCCAAATTTTTTTTTTTTTCCCCGGGTAAGAGGAGAAATTGGACCAAAAAAGTTGTTTCCAATTGTCCCGAGTACGCTTTACCCCATATGGGGGGGGAACCATGTTTGGCGCACGGCAGGGGTCAAGGGGAAAGGGGGCCCGGTTTTGGCTTTTCCAAACCAAAATTGGTTGAATTGGGGAAAGAAACCCCTGGCGTTTGGAGGGCCCTGATTCCTAAAAATGGAAACCCCCACATGTGACCCCCCTTTTGGAACTAACCCCCAAGGGTTTTTCCTAGTGTTGGGGGGGCCTTTTTTAACCCCAAGTGCTTCACGCAAGTTGTTGTAGAGCCGGAAGAAAAAAATCAATTTTTTCCCAAGAGATGTTTTATCCCCCCAATTTTTTTTTCCCAAGGGGGAAAAGGGGGAAATTGGGGCACAAAATTGTTGTCCAATTGTCCTGAGTCGTGCCCCCCAATAGGGGGGGGAACCACGTTTTTTGGGACGGCAGGGCGAAGGGAAGGGGGCCCTTTGCTTTCCAAACCAAATTGGTGGAATTGCGAAAAAAGCCCCGTGCGTTTTTTGGGGGGGGCCGATGTGCTAAACAGGGAAACCCCCCCATGGACCCCATTTTTGGAAACAAACCCCCCAAGAACTTATCAGTGGTGGTGAGCACTTTGCCCCCAAGTGCTTTCCGCAAGTTTGTATTTGGGGGCCCTTTAAAAAAAAAAATCTATTTTTTCCACAAGATATGTTTTTTTTTCCCCCATTTTTTATTTTCCCAAAGGGGAAGAGGAGAAATTGGACCACAAAGTTGTTGTCCAATTGTCCCCATACGTGAACCCCATATTGGGGGGGGGAAACCCCGTTTGGGCCCGGCAGGGGGCGAAAGGGAAGGAGCGCCGTTCGACTTTTAAAAAACCCAAAAAATTTGGGGGAATTTTGGGGAACGAACGCCATGTCGCGTTTGGAGGGCCCCCCAAGTGTAAACAGTGGAAACCCCCCCCCTGTGACCCCATTTGGAAACTAGACCCCCCCAAAAGGGAACTTACCTTGATTTTGGTGAGCCTTTGAACCCCAAGTGCTTCAAGAAGTTTTTAATGGAGCCTGAAAAAAAAAAAATCAATTTTTTTTCCCAAGATGACGTTTTAGTCCCCAATTTTTTTTTTTCCCAAGGTAAGAGGAGAAAATTGGACCCCCAAAATTGTTGTCAACTTGTCCTGAGTCGCTGATACCCCAATTTTGGGGGGGGAAAACCACTGTTTGGGCGCAGGGGGGGGGGGGGGGGCGGGGAAAAGGGGGCCGTTCGACTTTTTCAAACAAAATTGGTGTTTTTGGGAAGAAGCCTTCGCGTTTGGGGGGGGCCCTGTGGCCTAAACAGTGGAAACCCCCCCCATGTGACCCATTTTGGAACTAACCCCCTAGGAATTCCTAGTGTTTGGTGAGCACTTTGAACCCCAAGTGTTCAAGAAGTTTGAATGTGAGCCCCGAAGAAAAAAAAAAATATTTTTTCCACAAGATGCGTTTTTTTGTCCCCAATTTTTTTTTTCCCAAGGTAAGAGGAGAAATTGGGGCCCCAAAATTGTTGTCCCCAATTTCCTGATACGCTGAAACCCCCATGTGGGGGGGAACCCGTTTGGGCGCACGGAGGCTCGAAAGGGGGAAAGGGGGCCCTTTTACTTTTCCAAACCAAAATTGGCTGGAAAATTGGGAACGAAGCCATGCCGGGGGTTTGGGGGCCCCGATGTGCCTAAACAGTGGAAACCCCCCCCCCTGTGACCCCATTTTTGGAAAAAAAACCCTAAGGGGGGAATTATCTGGTGTTTGGGGGGAGCACTTTGAACCCCCAAGGTTCACCAAGTTTTTTAAAGTAAGCCGTGAAGAAAAAAAATAATTTTTTTTCCCCAAAGCGAGTTTTAGTCCCCCAATTTTTATTTTTTTCCAAGGGTAAAGGGGAAATTGGATCACAAAAGTTTTTGTCCCAATTTTCCCCAGTCGCTGTACCCCTATGTGGGGGGGGGGCCACTGTTTGGGCGCCGGCAGGGCTCGAAAGGGGGAAAGGGCGCCTTTGACTTTTCCAAACAAAAAAATTTGGTGGAATTGCGAAAAAACGCCCCTGTGCGTTTGGGGGGGCCCCCGTGTGCCTAAACAGTGGAAACCCCCCCTGTGACCCCATTTTGGAAAAAGACCCCTAAGGGGAATTAAACTGATGTGGGTGAGAATTTTTAAACCCCAAGTGCTTCACGCAAGTTTGTAAAATTTTACGTGAAAAAAAAAATATATTTTTTCCCCCAAGCATGGTTTTAGTCCCCCCAATTTTTTTTTTTTCCCCCGGGTTTTAAAGGGGGAAAATTTGGGCCCCCAAAAGTTGTTTTCCCCAATTGTCTGATACGCTGTACCCCATATGGGGGGGGAACCACTGTTTGGGCGCACGGAGGGGCGAAAGGGAAGGAGGCCGTTCGATTTTCCAACCCCAAAATTGGCTGGGGAATTTTGGGGAAGAAGCCCGTCGCGTTTGGGGGCCCCTGTGTGCCCCCAAAAGGGGAAACCCCCCCCATGTGACCCCTTTGGAAATAGCCCCCCCAAAGGACTTACCAGATGTTTGGTGAGCACTTTGAACCCCCAAGGCTTCAAGCAAGTTTGTAATTAGAGCGTGAAGAAAAAAAATCTTTTTTTTCCCCCAAATGAGTTTAGTCCCCAATTTTTATTTTCCAAGGGGAGGGAGAATTGGACCACAAAAAGGGGTTTTCCAACTTGTCCTGAGTACGCTGATACCCCATATGTGGGGGGGAACCCCCGTTTGGGCGCCCCGGAGGGGTCGAAAGGGAGGAGCGCCCTCGACTTTTTAAACCAAAAAATTTTTGGTGGAATGTGAAAAACGCCCTGTCGCGTTTGGGGGCCCCGATTGCCAAACGTGGAAAACCCCCACATGTGACCCCCCTTTTGGGGAAAAACCCCCCCAAAACTTATAAGGGGACCTTTTAAAACCCCCAATGTTAACAAATTTGTAATGTAGAGCGGAAGAAAAAAAAAAAAAATTTTTTCCCCCAAGAGACGTTTTAGTCCCCAAAATTTTTTTTTCCCAAGGGTAAGGGAGAAAATTGGACCACAAAGTTTTTGTCCCCAATTTCCTGAGTACGCTGATACCCCCTTTTGGGGGGGAACCACGTTTGGGCGCCCCGGGCTGAAAGGGGGAAAGGGGGCCTTTGACTTTTCCAAACCCAAAAAAACTGAATTGGGAAAAAAACCCTGTGGTTTGGGGCCCCGATGTGCCAAACAGTGGAAAAACCCCCCCCTGGACCCATTTTTTTGGGAAAAGACCCCCTAAGGGGAACTTAACAGGGTTGGGAGCACTTTAACACCCCCAATGCTTACGCAAGTTTGAATGTAAGCCCCTGAAGAAAAAAAAAAATTTTTTTTCCACAAGCTGATGTTTTAGTCCCAATTTTTTTTTTTCCCCAAGGGGAAAAAAGGAGAAAAATTTGGCCACAAAAGTTGTTGTCCAATTACCGATACGCTGTCCCCCTTTGTGGGGGGGAACCATGTTTGGGGCCGGGAGGGTCGAAAGGGAAGGGCGCCGTTTGCTTTCCAACCAAAAATTTGGCTGGAAAAAGGGAACGAACGCCATGTCGCGTTTGGAGGGCCCTGATGTGCTAAACAGTGGAAACCCCCCACATGTAACCCCCCTTTTTGGAAAAAAAGAGCCCTAAGGGGAACTTTCTAGGTTGTGGTGAGCATTTGAACCCCCAATGCTTCACGCAATTTGTAAAATGAGCCGGGAAAAAAAAAAAATTTTTTTTCCACAAGCATGCGTTTTGTCCCCCCAAATTTTTTTTTTCCCAAGGGAAAAGGAAAAAAATTTGGGCCACAAAAGTTTTTTTCCAATTTGGCTGAGTTCGCTGATCCCCATTTGTGGGGGGGAACCACTGTTTGGGGGCACGGCAGGGGGCGAAAAAAGGGAAGGGGGCCGTTTGACTTTCCAAACCAAAAAGGCTGGAATTGGAACGAACCCATGTCGCGTTTGGAGGGCCCTTATTGCCTAAAAGTGGAAAACCCCCCCAGTACCCTTTTGGAAAAAACCCCCAAGGAACTTATCTAGGTGTGTGGTGGGCACTTTGAACCCCAGTGTTTCACTAAAGTTTTAATGCCCTGGCGTGAAAAAAAAAATTTTTTTTTCCCACAAAAGTGATTTTTTTTCCCCCAATTTTTTTTTTCCCCAAAGGGGTTTTAAAAGGAGAAATTGGACCCCAAAAGTTTTTTCCAATTTTTTCCTGAGTAGTAAAACCCCATATGTTGGGGGAAAACTGTTTGGGTGCACGGCGGGCCGGAAGGGAATGTGATTTGGAATGAGATTTTTGATGGAAGGGTTGGGGCGTATTTCCCGTTAGCAGAGCCCCCCGATGTCCCTAAACAGTGGAAACCCCCCCAAGTGACCCCTTTTAAAAAATAGCCCCCCCAAGGAACTTATTTTGGTGTGTGGGGGTTTCTTTGAACCCCCAAGTGTTTCACAAAGTTTATAATGCCCTGGCGTGAAAAAAAAAAATATTTTTTTTCCCCCAAAAGTAAAAATTTTTTTAGCCCCCCAATTTTTTATTTTCCCGGGTAACAGGAAAAAATTGGACCCCAAAATTGTTGTCCAATTTTTCCTGAGTACGTGATACCCATATTTGGGGGGGAAAAACCCCCTTTGGGGTGCAGGGCGGGCTGGGAAAAGGGAAGTTTTGACGTTTTGGAATGCGACTTTGAGGAAGGCTGCGGGGTCATTTTCCCTTTTTGCAGAGCCCCCTTTTTTCCAAAAAGGGGAAACCCCAAAAATTGACCCATTTTGGAAACTCCCCCCAAGGATTATCTAGGTGTGGGGGTGGTACTTTGAACCCCAAGTTTTTACTAAAGTTTTAATGCCCTGTGTAAAAAAAAAAAATTTTTTTTTTTTTTCCCAAAAGGATTTTTTTGTCCCCCAATTTTTTTTTCCCAAGGTAAAAAGGAAAAATTTGGGCCCCCAAAAAATTGTTGCCCCCTTTTCCCTGGTACGCCGTACCCCATATGGGGGGGGAACCACTTTTGGGGCGCCGGCGGGGGCCAAAAAAGGGGTAGTGATTTTTGGAAAAGAGATTTGATGGAATGGCTGGGGCTTTTATTTTTCCTTGAGACCCCTTGTGCCAAAACGTGGAAACCCCCCACAAGGCCCCCTTTTTGGAAACTAGACCCCCTAAGGAACTTATTAGTGTGTGGTAGTACTTTAACCCCCAAGTGTTTCATAAAGTTTTAATGCCCTGTGTGAAAAAAAAAATATTTTTTTTTTACCACAAAAGTGATTTTTTTAGCCCCCAAATTTTTTTTTTTTTTCCCAAGGGAAACAGGAGAAATTGGACCCCAAAATTGTTGTCCAATTTGTCCTGAGAACGCTGGAACCCCACCATGGGGGAAAAAAAAATGTTTAAGGCACACGTCGGGACCCCGAAGGGAAGTAGTGCGTTTTGGAATGCAGACTTTAATGGAATGGTCTGCGGGCATCATTTTCATTTGCAGAGCCCTGATGGGGCCAAACGGAAAAAAAAACCACAAGTGACATAATTTTAGAAATTAGACCCCCAAAAGCTTCTCTAGATGTGCCCCCCTTCGGAACAACTTTCCTGTAAAGAAAATTAGAGTGCATGGAGGGTGGTACAATTTGAAGCAATCCTTCATACACAGGCCAGGGTTTCGGGGCAGGTGTCGCACTGATAAATGGTGTCCTGCGTTTCCCCTTTTGTAACACACTCGGCACCTTTTTGCGACTTACCTTTTTTTGCAGTTTGCGGGACCTCCCCGGGAAATGCGGCCTGGTACAATACGGCCCCTTTAGTTCCGGAAGTACTGGGGCCCCCTTCCTTCCTGAGGCCAAACATCAGGGCCTTGATCACTACCTCCTGGAACGAAGGACGACGTATTGGTATGGCGTGCCATCGTGACAGCAGGAAAGCGTTGGCATTGCCATTTGGACGATGTGCACACAGCTTCTTTACCACCACCTTGCCTTTCTCAAACACTGTAAGGTTGGATGAGTTGATCAGGGACAACACCCCCATGTATTTTTTGTACCCAAGACACAGTCTGGTTTGCGGACCTGTGGGGGTACCCCGTCAGTGCTGAGGCGCTCCACACCGTGTATGGTGGTAAAAAGAAGGACATCCCTTTGTTCCTTGTACTTGACCACCAGAAGGTGGTCGTACTTGGGCTCTGCTCTCACCCTTTCTGAGCATCCGCCCAAGCAGCGTCTTGGGAGGCCCTTTGATTTTTGCGGACGGTACCGCAGGCTGGGTACCACGCGAAAAGGGTTTGTGGAGTGGATGTGGTATAAAAAGTTTCGGGGTGAGGTGATAACCTTTATCCAGCAGTAGGTAACCAAATCCCACCATTTTCCCCACTCCCCTCCCAGGGGCAGGAGGACACTCGGGGGTTAATCCCCGGTGTCCTTTTCCTTCTAAACCTAAAACGGTGAGTGACCCTGAGGTACCTCACACATTTGAGAGTTTGATTCCGTACCTTGCCCTCTTGTTGGAGGTACTGACGGAATCCGAGCCGTCCCTAAAAATGAACCAAGGACTACCCCCGCAAATGTCCCTTTTGGGCACGTAAACTTCGCAAACTTTTTGTTGAAGTTCGAGACCGGCCGAACTTTTGAAAAAGACGGTCAAAGTTGGGGTCATCCGGCGGGAACTGGCTTATCGTTAAATGCAAGAATTCGGATGGCCTCAAAACGCGGGCCGGGCCATGACCATTCGGAAACACTGAGGTTATATAAAAATCAAACCCAGTATTGCCGAAGTTCTGGCTTCTTCAAGATCCCCGGTTGGGAAAGGACCAGGCCCCAAAACTGCATCAATTCAAATGCTTACAGGAGCCGTTAAATAGATGAACGGGGTTTTGCTCCAAAAATTGACGACGTACAAATTTGTTTGCTCCACCTTGTGGTTAATAAATCCTCAGAGAAAAAGATTTGAAAAAGCTTTTCTTGAGGCCAGTGGGTCAAACCTGATTCCTGATTCTGCCACAAAATCAGGAATCAAGTGGCTCGTAATTTTCGGGGGGGAGGTCCACACGGGATCCGCAGTGGGTTCGCGGTTCGGCTTCATCTTGTCTTTGGAATGGGGGCAGATGCCTCATCTTCTGTCCTGGGGCGTTGCTGGGGGTTTCCCAGGACCCGGGAGGAAATGAGGAGGGGAAGGGAAGAGGAGGAGGAAGAGGAATCTGAAAAATAAAGAAATGTGGATCCCTCCCTCGCTATCGTGTCGGAGGCAAAAAAGGATGCCTCCTCCAAGAATACGTGTTGGGCGAACGGGACGGGTGGGACATTTTTTTTTAAATGTGGGCTTTGGGGGTACTTTATTGATAACTGTGTATGTGTGGGGGGGGGATAGTGCTTGGTGTAAACTATGCTGAAAAGAAAAATCTAAAAGAAAAAAAAAATGGGGAGAAAAAAAATGCCTGTGAAAAGAAAAGTCTAAAACAGCAGGCCCTAGCTCTGATAAGTGAACTGCGTCACTTATCAAAGTTCGGTGGCTGCTAGATGTGGCGCAAGGAGGGGGTGAAAAAAAAAAAGGGGAAAACAGCCGGCACGAGATCTGATAAGGAACTGCGTCACTTATCTAAATTCGGCGGCTGCTAAATGTGGAAACGGAGGCGGCGCAAAGGCGGGTGAAAAAAAAGGAAAAAAAAAAAAGAAAAGAAAACAGCCGGTGCGAGCTCTGATAAGTGAACTGTGTCACTTGTCAAAGTTCGGCGGCTGCTAGATGTGGCGCAAAGGGAGTGGCGCAGGGAGGGGGTGAAAAAAAAAAACAGGAAAACAGCCGGCACGAGATCTGATAAGTGAACTGAGTCACTTATCAAAATTCGGCGGCTGCTAAATGTGGAAACGGAGGCGGCGCAAAGGCGGGTGAAAAAAGAAAAAGGAAAAAAAAAGAAAAGGAAAAACAGCCGTGCGAGCTCTGATAAGTGAACTGTGTCACTTGTCAAAGTTCGGCGGCTGCTAATGTGGAAACGGAGGCGGCGCAAAGGCGGGTGAAAAAAGAAAAAGGAAAAAAAAAAAAGAAAAGGAAAACAGCCGGTGCGAGCTCTGATAAGTGAACTGTGTCACTTGTCAAAGTTCGGCGGCTGCTAGATGTGGCGCAAAGGGAGTGGCGCAGGGAGGGGGTGAAAAAAAAAAGAAAAGGAAAACAGCCGGCGCGAGCTCTGATAAGTGAACTGTGTCACTTGTCAAAGTTTGGCGGCTGCTAAATGTGGAAACGGAGGCGGCGCAAAGGCGGGTGAAAAAGGAAAAAAAAAAAAGAAAAGGAAAACAGCCGGTGCGAGCTCTGATAAGTGAACTGTGTCACTTGTCAAAGTTCGGCGGCTGCTAGATGTGGCGCAAAGGGAGTGGCGCAGGGAGGGGTGAAAAAAAAAAACAGGAAAACAGCCGGCACGAGATCTGATAAGTGAACTGAGTCACTTATCAAAATTCGGCGCTGCTAGATGTGGAAACGGAGGCGGCGCAAAGGCGGGTGAAAAAAAAAAAAGGAAAACAGCCGGCGCAAGCTCTGATAAGTGAACTGCGTCACTTATCAAAGTTCGCCGGCTGCAGGGTGTGCGCACGGAGGTGGCGCAAAGGGGGCTGAGAGCACGAGTGTTGATCGGTGAAATGCGTCACCAATCAACGCTCGGCGGCTGGGTGTGCGCACGGAGGCGGCGCAAAGGGGGGGTGAAAAAAAGGAAACCCGCCGGACGCGAGCTCTGATAAGTGAACTGCGTCACTTATCAAAGTTCGCCGGCTGCAGGGTGTGCGCACGGAGGTGGCGCAAAGGGGCTGAGAGCACGAGTGTTGATCGGTGAAATGCGTCACCAATCAACGCTCGGCAGCTGGGTGTGCGCACGGAGGCGGCGCAAAGGGGGGGGTGGAGGGGGTAAAAAGGGGGAAGGGGGATGGGGAGGGAGGAAGAGAGGGATCAACACTTACGGTTGTAGTCTCTCTTCTTTTTCTATCTTCTTTTCTTCTTTATTCTGACTTCTTTTCTTCTGTCTCTTTTCTTCTGTCTTCAGCACTACAAGGCCCAGCACAGGAGAGATCTGTTGTATGACCGCTCTGCAGGAATCCTCAGCAAGTGTGAAGACCCCTGCAGAACGGTCACTCACAGGTCAGAGCCAGGTGAGACAGGTCACAGAGCGGTCAATTCGCTTCTGTGACCTGTGATTGGTGGGATCCATCATAACAAGATCCCACCAATCAGAGCTCTCCTGGTTACCCTGGCAACCTGCCCAGGATCGGAGCTCACAGCTCCGATCCTAGGCAGGTCACAGCCAGGGCAGCAGCCAGGTCACCTGCAGGGCACAACGCGGTCACACAGCGATCAGACCGCTGCTGTGCCCTGTGATTGGCGCGATCGACGATGTCATCGATCGCGCCAATCAGCTCCTGCAGGCCCTACAGGGGCACCGATCCGGCATGTCAGCAGCAAGGCACAGCGCTCCTGCGCCGCGGCTGTGCCTTGCGATTGGCGCGATCGACGATAACATCGATCGCGCCAATCAGCTCCTGCAGGCCCTGCTAGGCCTGTCCTATGTTCCGGCCTAGGATCGGTGCTTTTATAGCACCGATCCAGCAGGAACCGGCAGGGCACAGCGCGGTAATACCGCTTCTGTGCCCTGCGATTGGCGCGATCGATATGATCGGCGATCGCGCCAATCCAGGGGGGTCTGCATAGTGCTAGACCCAGGCCTAGGATCGAGTACATCGGTACTCGATCCTAGCCTGGGATCTCACTGTTTCAGCCCATCTGATTGGCTGAAACAGTGAGAAAGGCTGCGATTGGCTGTTCAGAATTGAACAGCCAATCACAGCGATCGGGAGGCCGGAGAGGGGAGGACGCAGCCCGGGATGCCGACGTCATCTTCCTAGAGGTAAGATGGCATCGGAATTTTAATGCGATCACCGCGACTTTAGTCGCGATGTCGCATTAAAGGGCATGACGTACTATTCCGTCCATGGGAATTAGGTCAGGGTCACATGGACGGAATAGTACGTCTGATGGCAGAGAGGGGTTAATATTTAGTAGATCCTCCTTTTGCAAAAATAACAGCCTCTAGTCGCTTCCTGTAGCTTTAAATGAGTTCCTGGATCCTGATGAAGGTATTTTTGACCATTCCTCTTTACAAAACAATTCCAGTTCAGTTAAGTTTGATGGTCGCCGAGCATGGACAGCCACTTCAAATGATCCCACAGATGTTCAATGATATTCAGGTCTGGGGACTGGGATGGCCATTCCAGAACATTGTAATTGTTCCTCTGCATGAATGCCTGAGTAGATTTGGAGCGGTGTTTTGGATCATTGTCTTGCTGAAAGATCCATCCCCTGCGTAACTTCAACCTTGTCATTGATTCTTGAACATTATTGTCAAGAATCTGCTGATACTGAGTGGAATCCATGCGTCCCTCAACTTTAACAAGATTCCCGGTGCCGGCATTGGCCACACAGCCCCAAAGCATGATGGAACCTCCACCAAATTTTACTGTGGGTAGCAAGTGTTTTTCTTGGAATGCTGTGTTTTTTTGACCCATGCATAACGCCTTTTTGTATGACCAAACAACTCAATCTTGGTTTCATCAGTCCACAGGACCTTCTTTCAAAAACAAATTGGCTTCTTCAAATGTGCTTTTGCATACCTCAGCCGACTCTGTTTGTGGCGTGCTTGCAGAAACGGCTTCTTTCGCATCACTCTCCCATACAGCTTCTCTTTTGCAAAGTGCGTTGTATAGTTGACCAATGCATAGTGACACCATCTGCAGCAAGTTGATGCTGCAGCTCTGGAGGTGGTCTGAGGATTGTCCTTCACTGATCTCACCATTCTTCTTCTCTGCCTTTCTGATGTTTTTCTTGGCCTGCCACTTCTGGCCTTAACAAGAACTGTCCCTGTGTTCTTCCATTTCCTTACTATGTTCCTCACAGTGGAAACTGACAGGTTAAATCTCTGAGACAGCTTTTTGCATCCTTCCCCTGAACAACTATGTTGAATAATCTTTGTTTTCAGATCATTTGACAGTTGTTTGAGGAGCCCATGATGCCACTCTTCAGAGGAGATTCAAACAGGAGAACAACGTGCAAGTGGCCACTTTAAGTAGCTTTTCTCATGATTGCATACACCTGGCTATGAAGCTCAAAGCTCAATGAGGTTACAAAACCAAAAAAAGTGCTTTAGTAAGTCAGTAAAAAGTAGGTAGGAGTATTTAAAACAAGAAAATGATAAGGGTGCCCATACTTATGCACCTGTCAAATTTTGTTTGGATGCAGATTGCACATTTTCTGTTAGTACAATAAACCTCATTTCAAGGCAGAAACATTACTGTGTCCAAAAGTTATTAGATATATCAAATTGAAATAGCTGTTGCAAAAACACCAATTTTTTATAAAACTTTAAGCTTAAGATTAATAGGGGTGCCCAAACTTTTTCATATAACTGTATGTATATAATTTTTTTAATAGCTCAAAACTTTTTTCAGATTTTTTAAATTATTTTTTTGTCATTATTCTACATTTTTTTTTGCTGTTTTGATGCACACCTTTTCTTACATGGAGAAAGGAGAAGATCGTGCATCCTTCCCTCTTTTCCCTGCTGCAGTTTTTCAGCTTCCCTACTGCCCTTCTCTTCTGCTTCATACTGTGTGAAGGGAGGCAATTGTATGGGGTGTATTTCAGCCTGGAACACAGATCTTTGATTCTGCGATCATTTTGAAGCTGAGATACTCATGTCGGAATTACTACTGTTGTTGCCACCTACCCAATATGTCACAGCTAAAACATAGAATTTGGAGTGATAGCTGCAGAAATATACTGCCCTCACTTTAACCCTTGGTGCAGTATATCAGGCTGCAACTACAATTGGAGATTGTTGATCTCATTTTCAATTTTAGAATCTCAGTTTCAAAATGAGCCCTTTATCAGCTCTACAGGTATGATCCAGGCTCAGATATGCCCTTTAGAAGTCAGTACCTTTCTCATACGTCCTTGTCTACTGAGTTGCCACTCTGCAAGTACGTATGAGATATGGCCATCAAGGAAAGGATTATCGGCTCTTCAAAAAAAAATTAAAACCATTTCAAGGGAATGACTTTGTTCATGGATAGCATAATGGCTCAGTGGTTAGCTCTGTAGTCTTGCAACGCTGGGGCCTGGGTATAGATCCCACCTAGAACAACATCCTCAAGGAGTTTGTATGTTCTCCCCATGTTTGTATGGGTTTCAAATGAGTTCTCCAGTTTTGAGAATCTAGATTGTGAGCCCCAATGGCGACTGTGCTAATAATGTCTGTAAAGTGCTGTGAAATTTAAGGCACTATATAAGTGATCAAAATAAATACATACTGTGGCTCATTTGATTTTACACAAGTTACAGGATCTGCTTACCTCCATCAAGTTCTTCAGTCCAAAGTGGTTTCTGTAGAAAAGCATAATTTCTATCTTGTAGCACTTGTAGACAGTGACGAGACATACAAGTAACAGAAGTATGGCTCCAAGACCTCCAGCAAGTTCAACTGTGTACATAAGTTCTACAACAGAAGAAAATAGTGTGTGACTTTATAATTAATAAGGCAATATTTCAGATCAGCCATCATTGAAATCTGAGTTACAGCCGAGCCTGCTGCTGTATCATTTGTAAATAGTAGTAAAAAATAAACTGTTGCTATATTAAAAAAATGCTATGTAATCTGATAGCAGCATGATATAGAGACAGAGACCGTGAATTCCAGCTATGTGTCACTTACTAGGCTGCTTGTTGCAGTTTCAATAAAATTAGTGTTTTACCAGAAGGAGATTATCCCTACAGGACTAGTTGTATCATGTCATGTAGTCCTCCTGCTTTGTGTAATCTCTCGAGCACCACTGGTTAGCAGCTTTCTGCCAATTTATAGTATATACAGAAAGTTGACAATCATTAGTGTGGGTGGTGTTATGCAGGGCTCAATATTCAGGGACCTGTTAGACCTGCAGTACAAAAAATTGTGATTTTATCAAAATAACGGCAAGTAGCCTAGTAAGTGACACATCTAGATTGTCTCTACATCATGTTTTTCATAGATTGCATACTAAACATTTAGCAATAGATTCCATTAATACATTAATATATTAATTTACATTTCACATTATTAGTAACTACTTTCAAGTACATTTACTGGACACTAAAAGCACACAAGTATCGAGATAAAAATATAACATAAAATGCAATTTTTTTGCAGTATCTGCAAAATCCTTTTGTGTATTTGGGAGGTGGCCAAAATCTATTTTAGAGTTTCTGTACAAACCAACTTTATTTATCTCCACCTTCCCATCTCTTCAGAATTGACATTACGGCTCCACATAAATTTAATTAAGATGCATTGTTCAGTTACTACAGGAATTGCATTCTCACTTAAATGTTAATATGTATGACAGTCTTGTTGATCTATTATTCATCTTTACTTTTTCTCAGGCTTTATTACTTGTGTATTACAAATCAGCACAATATTTCATAGCTGACACTCATTCTGTGAACATTACTACAATAATTTCTACTGCATATATACAGCGTATACTAGAGATTAAAATGATGGATGAAATACAGACTAAATGAATACAGTGCCCCAGGATAGTTAATGCAAAGTAATGTTTCCTCACTTATCTGTCAGCATGATAATTTAATCAGTTATATCATTCATGAAAACCTTACAATATACAGTATGTACTATGTTATTTTTTATACATAGCCAGATTTAAATGCATAAAATAAGGAAGGTTATAATTTAAGGGGGCACTTGAGTTTTTGTATCTTGCTAAATTGTATTAAAAAGATAAGTTGTTTGGTACAAATTATGGCAATAAGTTAGTCAGACTTAGTTTTAAATTCAACTTGGAATTCGCATTTTTATTATAAAATGTCAAATATCAAAGTGGGAGACTGGGCTTTAAAGGTCCTTAGGCTCTAATAATAGCTTATTCCTGATATAGTATGTAACCGCATGTGCCAAATCAGGTGCTGGTGTTTGGAGCTGATGCAGGAGCTGAGCTCACTTCCTGCATGGTGGATATCATCTGCTTAATACAGCTGGCATTTGCCTTTGAAAGCACTGAACCAAAAAATGTTTGGCTTCCTCCAAGCTGCACAATCCCAAATGTTTTGGAAGCATTCCTGAGTAGTGTTGAGCGATACATTAATGCAAATATCGGCTATCGGCCGATATTAGCTCTATCGGCCTTTCGATAATTCGTTTCGATATTTTCGTCTTATCGAATACCGGAATCGGAAGTTCCCATAATTATTTGCGAGGCAATGTGATTTTATTCAGCCAATAAGGAATCCTAAGAAGTTTGGGCACATCCTGTAATGCTGCGGTCATGTTAACTAATGGCATGGCTGTGATTGGCTGCTGAAATGATGTCAGAATGCACTATAAAAGGCGCCGCCGCCATTTTAGCGTCACTGTGCTGTGAATTCAGTAAGGGACAGAACGCTGCTGTGCTGACTCTGAGGGACAGTTAGAGATTGCGATTTAGTGTACTGTGCTGTAGGCAGGCTAGCACCAACCACTGTGTAAAGCTTCCTTTTGCCTTGCAGTGTTGTTTTAACAGCTCTGTGCAAGGTGTGTGTGTGAGTGCAGGTGACGCTGCAGTTTGCTCTGCATGCAACGCTGTCTGTAGGCATCTGCACGTGTCACTCACAGACTCTTTTTTTTTTTCTTCAGTGTATAAAAGGCGCCGCCGCCATTTTAGCGTCACTGTGCTGTGAATTCAGTAAGGGACAGAACGCTGCTGTGCTGACTCTGAGGGACAGTTAGAGATTGCGATTTAGTGTACTGTGCTGTAGGCAGGCTAGCACCAACCGCTGTGTAAAGCTTCCTTTTGCCTGCAGTGTTTTAACAGCTCTGCAAGGTGTGTGTGAGTGCAGGTGACGCTGCAGTTTGCTCTGCATGCAACGCTGTCTGTAGGCATCTGCACCTGTCACTCACAGACTCTTTTTTTTTCCTTCAGTGTAATTCTTGCTGCTCCATGCAATTTAACTATTAGTGTGACGCGCTTCCATCCGTATCCAATACATTGGTTGCAAACACTATAGAAGTAGACAAAGGAGTAGCCTTTCACAGATTGTGATTTGTGAACAGTTGTGTTTCAGTGTTCACTTCAGTCTCTGCGTAATAACCACACTTAGGCCTTAAGTTATAACTTTTCTGACTTTCTTTATCAATCTACCAAGATGAAGAAGTCAGTGAGTAAGGCACGTGGTCGTGGCCGTGGAGTTTCAGCAGGGAGAGGACGTGGGATTCTGTGTCTGCTGCCGCCCTCAGTGACACAGCATCCACCATTTATCCCCGTGAGCGTTCCTTTATGCGCACTTTGGTAGGAGCTCGGCGTGCCCCCCTGCTGCGGGAAGAACAAATTGAAGCCGTTGTTGGTTGGATGGCAGCCAATGCATCGACTTCAATTCCTTCCACCTCCTCTCAGGAACACAACACTGTTGAGCAACCATCTGTCTGTTGACCGCCTGTCAAATTGCCAAGGCAGTCAGAGAGTTCTGTACAGGAGCCAGCTGAGTCTCTGCTTCTGTTCTCAGAATCTGTTGGCTCGCAAACACGGGCACAGGCAAGCAGCATTCTGCAGTTTGAAGAAGAGGGAGTATGCAGTGATGCGCAACAGCTGTGTCTCTCTCAATCTGAAGAGGCGGGTGAGCCAGTGCCGATGGACAGCACACCGCAGAACGCATCTTATGATGATGATGAGACTCAGGTGCCAGGTTTTGTGGAGCATGGTGCTGCCCAGACCATCCAACAGCAGCAGGTGTTGGAAGAGGGTAGTGGAGATGATGAAGTCCGAGACCCAACATGGCGTGAGCAACAGCAAGGTGGTGGGAGCAGCTCTGAGGAAGAGATTGTCCCAACGGTACAAAGAGGAGGGAGAGGTAGGCTGCAGACTCGCTTGCCTGTAGCCTCCAGTTTGGCACCTGTTGGGAGCAGTTCTCTTAGAAATGTCAAAATTGGCGCTCCCATGACTTGCACTGCGTGGTCCTTTTTTGACAGACTTGTAGATAATATTTGCTATGTTCAATGCAAGCTGTGTAAGCAAAAAGTTAAAAGAGGTAAAAATATCAGGAACCTGAATACCACAAATATGTGGACACATGTACGGACAAAGCACGTAGCTGAGTTCCAAAGACGCACTGGAGATGTAGGCCAACCTACAGCAGCACCTACATCTTTACGTCATGTTCGAGCCTCTACCTCCAGCTCTCACACACCTGTTTTGGCTTCCTCACAGGATCTCCATGGAAGAACCTCGGTCACTGTTGTCCATAGACAAACTGTTATTCCACCCACTGCAGCAAGTTCACAGTCATCGTCACACTCCCAGTACAAAAAACAGCCATCGGTAACACAGGCATGGGATAAAAGACGGCCATACTCGGCAAACCATCCACGAGCACAGGCTCTGAATGCTGGCCTTGCAAAACTCCTGTCCCTTGAAATGCTGTCATTCAGGCTGGTGGAGACTGACAGTTTCAGGAACTTTATGGCATTGGCAGTCCCACAATATAATGTGCCAAGCCGATTTTATTTCAGCAGGCAAGCTGTCCCTGCTCTGCAAAAACATGTCGAGGAAAACATTAAACATGCGCTACTAAACGCCGTCAGTAGCAGGGTCCACCTGACCACCGATGCGTGAACCAGTACCCATGGCCAGGGACGATACCTTTCCCTCACTGCCCATTGGGTCAATGTTGTGGAGCCGGGTACAGATCTTGCCAGTGGTGCTGTACGTGTTCTGCCAACTCCAAGGATTGCAGGAATCCAGTCTGTGCACATTGATTCCTCCTCCTACTCCAGTTCCTCAGAATCATCGCTGCACGAGCCGTCACGGTATACCTCCACATGGACCCGTGAACGCTTACCTGTTGCGACCGATATGAGCACAGCCGTGGCCAAACGTCAACAGGCCGTCCTGAAATTAATTCCCATGGGGAATCGAAGCCACACAGCGCAGGAGCTCTGGGATGCCATCAAGCAGGAGAGCGACGTGTGGTTTTTGTCAGCTAATCTGCAGCCAGGCTTGGTAGTGTGTGACAATGGCTGAAATCTGGTGGCAGCTCTGGGCCTTGGCAACCTCACTCACATACCATGTCTGGCACATGTGCTCAACTTGGTCGTGCAGAGTTTTTTGAGGGACTATCCGGATCTTGATGCACTGCTGCACAAGGTCCGCCTAGAGTGCGCTCACTTGCGACGTTCCAGCATGGCCAGATCGCGCATTGCAGCTCTGCAAGTCAGATTTTGCCTTCCTGAACATCGCATCATATGTGACGTACCCACCAGGTGGAATTCCACGTTACATATGTTGGAGCGGTTGTGTGAGCAGCAGCCAGCAGTAATGGAGTATCAGCTGCAACAGGCGCAATCAACTCGCAATTTGCGCCGTTCACACTTCACCACTACTGAGTGGGCCTCTATGAAGGACATCTGCGACGTTTTGCGTGCGTTTGATGTCTCAACGCGGATGGCGAGTGCAGATGATGCACTAGTCAGCATGACTGTCCCCCTTATCTGCCTGCTTCAGAAATCACTGAAAGCACTAAAGGAAGAGGTTTTGAAACAGGTGGAGGATGAGGAGTCACAAATTCAATTACCTTCAGGACAGTCAGCGCAGCGTGGTTCCTCACAAAGGGCTGGGCAGGGCTCACTTTGTGAGGAGGATGAGGAGGAGGAGGAGTCAATGGAGGAGGAAGAAATCCCTACAGAGGAAGGTACACAACGCTGTAGTCAGTATGTAGAGCGAGGGTGGGGTGATGCAGAGGAGACAGAGATGACGCCTCTTCCAGAGGACAGCCTTTGTTGGCCAGTTGGGAGTCTGCAGCACATGGTTTATTTCATGCTTCAGTGCCTAAGAAACGACCGCCGCATCGCCCACATTCTCAGTACGTCAGATTATTGGGTGTACACCCTCCTAGACCCTCGCTACCGGGACAACTTACAAACCCTCATCACACCGGTGAACCGGGACCGTAAAATGCAGGAGTACCAAGACACACTGGTGCAATCCATACTGTTGTACATTCCAGCCGAGAGAGATGCTGCTGCTGCTACTGCTTTACAAAGCAGCTCTGTGCGTCGAGGCAGTGTAGACACCTCTACAACAAGAGGGAGCAGAAGCAGCGCCTCTGCACAGGGCAAGAACGTATGTTACAAATGTGGCAAAGTTTTGTGACAGCGCCAGCAAGGTCTACACATCTGAGACGGCTCCAGTCACCAGGAAGAAACGTTTCCTAAGATGGTGACAGACTACTTGGCTTTCCCTCTAAGTGTACTCCAGATGCCTCTTCCCTTTCAAATTTGGGTCTCTAAGTTGGATACATGGCCAGAGCTTAGCCAGTATGTATTGGAGGTGCTGGCTTGCCCTGCTGCCAGTGTATTATCTGAGCGTGTCTTTAGTGCTGCAGGTGGTGTAGTAACAGACCGTCGCATGCGACTATCCTCAGAGAATGTAGACAGGCTTACTTTTCTGAAATGAACAAGGCATGGATCTCACCTGAATTTGCCTGTCCGTTTTCAGATTAAATAACTGTTTGGCAACGTTTTCCATGTCTCCGGTTATGTTCATCTTTCTACCACCTGAACTCTACTCCCTGGGCCACAACACCGCCATTTGTGCTCGTAAGTAATTGGCAGGGGTACTGACTCCTGGCCAGCCTGGTTACAGCACGACAGCTGTTTCCTGGCAGTGTGTAACGTCAATTATCCTCCAATAAGTTGTGCTGTCGTGTTGCATTCGGGTTAGCCGACTCTATGGTGCCTGCAGTTTAGGTGATTCCTATGTGTGCTGTGGGATATGTAAATAAAGGTGGTTTCCATTGTGACAATAGGATAAGCACCACTGTAGGACTGTGTGATTCTGTAACTGCGGACGGCTTGCGTCCTGTCAACTTACATTTTCATGGGTGCGTTCTTCTACCCGTCCGGGGTCCAGTACCGTCAAGTGGTTCTCCCAGTGCCTTTGGCCTAGGTGCCTCCATCTCCGTATCCGAGTTCCAGCAACGTCTGCTGGTCCTTGGTAGTGCTTTGGAGCACAGGTACCTCCTGCTTAGTAACCGTGTCACAGTAACGTCAGCTGGTACTCGGTTGTGACATTGCCTTTTCCTTCTGCTACCCGTCCGGGTCCAGTACCGTCAAGTGGTTCTCCCAGTGCCTTTGGCCTAGGTGCCTCCATCTCCGTATCCGAGTTCCAGCAACGTCTGCTGGTCCTTGGTAGTGCTTTGGAGCACAGGTACCTCCTGCTTAGTAACCGTGTCACAGTAACGTCAGCTGGTACTCGGTTGTGACATTGCCTCTTTTCCTTTCTGCTACCCGTCCGGGGTCCAGTACCGTCAAGTGGTTCTCCCCAGTGCCTTTGGCCTAGGTGCCTCCATCTCCGTATCCGAGTTCCAGCAACGTCTGCTGGTCCTTGGTAGTGCTTTGGAGCACAGGTACCTCCTGCTTAGTAACCGTGTCACAGTAACGTCAGCTGGTACTCGGTTGTGACATTGCCTCTTTTCCTTCTGCTACCCGTCCGGGGTCCAGTACCGTCAAGTGGTTCTCCCAGTGCCTTTGGCCTAGGTGCCTCCATCTCCGTATCCGAGTTCCAGCAACGTCTGCTGGTCCTTGGTAGTGCTTTGGAGCACAGGTACCTCCTGCTTAGTAACCGTGTCACAGTAACGTCAGCTGGTACTCGGTTGTGACATTGCCTCTTTTCCTTCTGCTACCCGTCCAGGGTCCAGTACCGTCAAGTGGTTCTCCCCAGTGCCTTTGGCCTAGGTGCCTCCATCTCCGTATCCGAGTTCCAGCAACGTCTGCTGGTCCTTGGTAGTGCTTTGGAGCACAGGTACCTCCTGCTTAGTAACCGTGTCACAGTAACGTCAGCTGGTACTCGGTTGTGACATTGCCTCTTTTCCTTCTGCTACCCGTCCGGGGTCCAGTACCGTCAAGTGGTTCTCCCCAGTGCCTTTGGCCTAGGTGCCTCCATCTCCGTATCCGAGTTCCAGCAACGTCTGCTGGTCCTTGGTAGTGCTTTGGAGCACAGGTACCTCCTGCTTAGTAACCGTGTCACAGTAACGTCAGCTGGTACTCTGTTGTGACATTGCCTCTTTTCCTTCTGCTACCCGTCCGGGGTCCAGTACCGTCAAGTGGTTCTCCCCAGTGCCTTTGGCCTAGGTGCCTCCATCTCCGTATCCGAGTTCCAGCAACGTCTGCTGGTCCTTGGTAGTGCTTTGGAGCACAGGTACCTCCTGCTTAGTAACCGTGTCACAGTAACGTCAGCTGGTACTCGGTTGTGACATTGCCTCTTTTCCTTCTGCTACCCGTCCGGGGTCCAGCACAGTCAGCTGGTCCTTGTAACTTCCATTGTCTCTTGCTCCATCTGATACCCGTCAGGGTTCCAGTAACGTCAGCTGTTTCTCGGAAATTAGACGACATTAAAGACCACCCAGAAGAAGATGACGACAACAAGGACGACGAGCATGAAGCCAACCAGCCTGAACACCATCACAAAGAAAAAATAAAAGATTACCAAGAAGAAGATCACCAACAGGACAAAGAAGGTTAAGACAAACTACAAGATACAGAACAAGAGACAGAAGAACAATAAGCAGAAGATCAAAAAGCAGAAGAACATGAAGTATAAGACCAAAATGAAGAGCAAAATATATGCTCTAAATTCTAAGCAGAAGAAGACTAAGCAGTGTATGGGGGTGAGTCCGTTCCTCCTCGTGGTGCCCCTGGAAAATGCCTGCTGCTGCTGCAGGCTAAACTGAACACGAAAAAAGTCAAATACTGTTGTAATTTAAATCTTTTGTGACAGCAAGAACGGAACGATGAACAATTCATACTTTTACAGATTACAAGTACAGGAATCTCTGTCACAAATAAGAATATGATGAAGAAGATGAAGAGGAAGAAGATGAAGAATTTGAATATGAAGAAGATTAATTAGTTTAATAATAACAATATGAGTAATGTAAACAAAAACATGAATAGCAAGAAGTTTAAGAAGAAAATTAAGAAGGTGAAGATGAAGAATAATTTGATGAGAAAGATGATGCTGCTGCTGAAGATTATGAAGGAGAAAGTGTGGCACTGGCAAAAGTTAAAAAGGTGAAGAGCATGGAAGTTGTTAAACATACATATTTGCCAAAATAGAAAAAAGGTTAACAACATTGTCAATTTGTTAGTCAATCCAAACGTATTTCCAAAAAAAAATATATGAATGCTATTCCAATGCATTGGGTTAAACATGTATGCCTTTATTGTCTCCTCAATCTCCCCCAATACATTCTACATTAGTCTTTGTTGTTTTCCTTCATGTACAATTAACCAACAAGGCAAGAATGGTTTTTTTTAATTTCGATATTTTGTTCCCATAGACTTACATGGGACTTCCGGTATCGAAATCGGATATCGACGATATTTAGTGCTATCGGCGATACAATTTCGATACGATATTTTTAGATATCGAGCAATATCGCTCAACACTATTCCTGAGTTTTCACAGGGCAAAGGCTTAAAGGGAAACTGTCATCACTATTGGCCGATATAAGTTATGGCCATCACCTTTCAGGGCCGATATACAGTATTATATAATGCTACATGTAAGTCCCCAACCTGACCTGGAAGACAAGAAAAATAACTTTTATCATACTCACCTGCGGGGCGGTCCGGTCAGAGGGGTGTCGCTGGTCCTGGTCAACTCTCATCTTCATGCAATGCCATCCTCCTTCTTGCTTTCCATGGATGACGCATCCCTGCATCATCCACACAGTCCTGCTCGGCATCGCGCTCCTGCGCAGGTGTACTACTCTGCCCAGTTGAGGGCAGAGCAAAGAACTGCAGTGCGCTGGCGCTGGGCCTTTCTGACCTTTTCCGGTACCTGCAGACTGCAGTATTTTGCCTGCCCTCAACGGGCAGAGAGATGGCAGGAGCAGACATGAAGCAAAGCAGGAGGATGCATCGCATGAAGTTGGGACACCAGACCAGAATCACTGACACCCTCGGACTGGACCGCCCGCAGGTGAGTATAAATAAAAGTTATTTTTCAACTCTTAAAGGTTGAATTAGGAGTCAAATACAGCATTAAAAAATGCTGTATATCAGCACTGAAAGATCATAGCCGTAACTTAAAATTGTCGAAAACTGATGACAGGTTCCCTTTAAAGGGGTTGTCGCACAATTAACGACATTTTATTAATAGATCTTGGAGTAAAATAAGTTCCACAATTGGTTGTGTGTGAAAAGAAATGTTCCTGTACTGAGATAATCTCATAAATGTGCCCTGCTTGTATTGTGTAAAGGCTGTGTCTGACCATGCAGAAACAAGTTCTGATTATACCACAGTTCTGGGCAGGGAGTAAGCAAAGGAGAGTATACAGAAATTACAGCACAAGATCACAGATAATTCTTTTAGTGAGACAAAACATTTCATTGCTATTGAAGCAATGTTTCAACTTACAGAAAAAATAACAGCTGTGATCCCATGCTGTGCAATCGTATACCCTATATTGCTCCCCCCTGCCCAGGAGCTTTGGTTTGATCAGCACATGTCACTGTATGGTCAGACACAACCATTACACAGTACATAATAGGGGGCACATTTATAAGATTATCTCGGCACAGGAACATTTTTTTTAATCACTGTGGAGTTTAATTTTATTCAAAGATTTATTGGTTAAAATGTTGACTAAACTTAAATTTGATTGTTGGGAAATGCCTTTAATTCAATTAGTCAATATAGGTCAAAATATGTAATTTAAATGTTGAGAAGTATGATATTTATGGAGTTTAACCCCTTCACCCCAAGGGTGGTTTGCACGTTAATGAGCGGGCCAATTTTTACAATTCTGACCACTGTTTCTTTATGAGGTTATAACTCTGGAACGCTTCAACGGATCTTCGCGATCTGAGACTGTTTTCTCATGACATATTGTACTTCACATTATTGGTTAAAATTTCTTCGATATAACTTGCGTTTATTTTTGAAAAAAATGTAAATATGGCGAAAAAATTTGAAAATTTTGCAATTTTCAAACTTTGAATTTTTATTCCCTTAAAACAGGGAAATAAGTCACACAAAATAGTTAAGAAATAACATTTCCCACATGTCTACTTTACATCAGCACAATTTTGGAATCAAATTTTTTTTTCTTAGGAAATTATAAGCGTTAAAAGTTGACCAGCGATTTCTCATTTTACAACAAAAATTTACAAAGCCATTTTTTTTAGGGAACACCTCATATTTGAAGTCACTTTGAGGGGTCTATATAGCAGAAAAATACCCAAAAGTGACACTATTCTAAAAACTGCACCCCTCAAGGTACTCAAAACCACATTCAAGAGTTTATTAACCCTTCAGGTGCTTCACAGGAGCTGAAGCAACGTGGAAGGAAAAAATTAATATTTAACTTTTTAGCCACAAAAATGATCTTTTACAAACTTTTTTTGATTTTCACAAAGGTAAAAGAAGAAAATGGACAGATAAAGTTTGCAATTTCTCCTGAGTACGCCAATACCCATAAGTGGGGGAAAACCACTGTCTGTGCGCACAGCAGAGCTCATAAGGGAAGGAGCGCCGTTTGACTTTTTCAAACTAAAATTGGCTGGAATTGAGATTGGATGCCATGTCGCGTTTGGAGAAGCGCTTGATCTGCCTAAACAGTGGAAACCCACGAAAAATGACACCATTTTGGAAACTAGACCCCTCAAGGAACTTATCTAGATGTGTGGTGAGCACTTTGAACCCCAAGTGCTTCACAGAAGTTTATTTTTTTTTTACAAAAATATTTTTTTGTCCCCAAATTTTATTTTCACAAGGGTAACAGGAGAAATTGGACCCCAAAAGCTGTTGTCCAATTTGTCTGAGTACGCTGATACCCCAATATGTGGGAGAAAACTACTGTATGGGTACACGTTGGGGCTCGGAAGGGAAGTAGTGACGTTTTGGATTGTAGACTTTGATGTAAGGTCTGGGGGCGTCATGTCGCAATTGGAGAGCCCTTGATGTGCCTAAACAGTGGAAACCCCCCACCAAGTGACCCCATTTTTGGAAAATAGACCCCACAAGGAACTTATTAGATTTGGTGAGCACTTTGAACCCCGAAGTGCTTCACAGAAGTTTATAACGTACGCCGTAAAAATAAAAAATATAATATTTTTTTACAAAAATTATTATTTTCGCCTCCAAATATTTTATTTTCACAAGGGTAACAGGAGAAATTGGACCCCAAAAGTTGTTGTCCAATTTGTCCTGAGTACGCTGATACCCAATATGTGGGAGAAAACTACTGTATGGGTACACGTTGGGGCTCGGAAGGGAAATAGTGACGTTTTGGATTGTAGACTTGATGGAATGGTCTAGGGGTGTCATGTCGCATTTGGAGAGCCCCTGATGCGCCTAAACAGTGGAAACCCCCACAAGTGATCCCATTTTGAAAATAGACCCCCTAAGTAACTTATCTAGATCTTTGGTGAGCAATTTGAACCTCCAAGTGCTTCACACAAGTTTATAACGTAGAGCCGTAAAATTAAAAAAATCATATTTTTTCCACAAAAATGATCTTTTCACCCCAATTATTATTTCCCAAGGGTAGCAAAACTCCAAAAGTTATTGTGCAATTTGTCCTGAGTACACTGATGCCCCATATGTGGGGGTAAGCCACTGTTTGGGTGCATGGCAGAGTTTGGAAGGGAAGGAGCGCCGTTTGACTTTTTCAATGCAGAATTGGCTGGATGCCATGTCGTGTTTGGAGAGCGCTTGATCTGCCTAAACAGTGGAAACCCACGACAAATGACACCATTTGGAAACTAGACCCCTCAAGGAACTTATCTAGATGGTGGTGAGCACTTTGAACCCCCAAGTGCTTCACAGAAGTTTTTTTTTTTTTTACAAAAAATTGATTTTTTTGTCCCCAATATTTTATTTTCACAAGGGTAACAGGAGAAATTGGACCCCAAGCTGTTGTCCAATTTGTCCTGAGTACGCTGATACCCAATATGTGGGAGAAAACTACTGTATGGGTACACGTTGGGCTCGAAGGGAAGTAGTGACGTTTTGGATTGTAGACTTTGATGTAATGGTCTGGGGGCGTCATGTCGCAATTGGAGAGCCTTGATGGCCTAAAACAGTGGAAACCCCCCACAAGTGACCCCATTTGGAAAATAGACCCCACAAGGAACTTATCTAGAGTGTGGTGAGCACTTTGAACCCCGAAGTGCTTCACAGAAGTTTATAAACGTACAGCCGTAAAAATAAAAAATTTTTTTTTTCTTACAAAAATTATTATTTTCGCCTCCAATATTTTATTTTCACAAGGGTAACAGGAGAAATTGGACCCAAAAGTTGTTGTCCAATTTGTCCTGAGTACGCTGATACCCAAATGTGGGAGAAAACTACTGTATGGGTACAACGTTGGGGCTCGGAAGGGAAGTAGTGACGTTTTGGATTGTAGACTTTGATGGAATGGTTGGGGGCATCATGTCGCATTTGGAGAGCCCCTGATGCGCCTAAACAGTGGAAACCCCCCACAAGTGGATCCCATTTTGGAAAATAGACCCCACAAGGAACTTATCTAGATGTGTGGTGAGCCTATGAAGCCCCAAGTGCTTCACAGAATTTATAACGTACAGCCGTTTAAAAAAAAAAAAATTTTTTTTTTTTAAAAAATTATAGTTTTTTGCCCCTTTTTTTATTTTCCCAAGGGTAACAGAAGAAATAGGACAATTGCACAATAACTCTTGGGGTCCAGAGTACGCTGATTACCCCATGTGGGAGTAAACTACTGTTTGGGGCGATGGCAGAGCTCAAGGGAAGGAGCACCGTTTTGACTTTTCAACCCGAATTGGCTGGAATTGAGATCAGACGCCATGTCACATTTGGAGAGCCCTGATGTGCCCTAAACAGCAGAAACCCCCAATTCTAACTCAACCCTAACCCCAACACACCCCTAACCCTAGTCCAACGTAACCACAAACCTAAAAATAACCACCCCTAACCCTAATCCCAACCATAACCCTAATATAACTTTAGCGCCAACCCAAACCCTAACTTTAGCCGCAACCCTAACCTTAACCCTAACCTAATGGGAAAAATGGAAATAAATACATTTTTTAATTTTATTATTTTTCCCTAACTAAGGGGTGATAAAGGGGGGTTTGATTTACTATTTATAGCGGGTTTTATATGATTGGCAGCTGTCACGCTAAAAGACGCTTTTATTGCAAAAAATAGTTTTTTGCATCGCCACATTTTGATAGCTATAATTTTTGCATATTATGGCCCATAGAGTCATGTGAGGTCTTAATTTTTTGCGGTACGAGTTGACGTTTTTATTGGTACAATTTTTGAGCACGTGACATTTTTTGATCACTTTTTTTTCGATTTTTGGGAGGTTAGAGTGAACAAAAATCGCAATTCATAATTTCTTTTGGGGAGGCGTTTTATACCGTTCCGTGTGTGGTAAAATTGATAAAGCAGTTTTATTTTTCGGGTCAGTATGATTACGGCGATACCTCATTTATTTTTTTTTATGTTTTGGCGCTTTTATAGAATAAAAAACAATTTTATATAAAAAAAAATATTATTTTTGCATCGCTTTATTCTGAAGCTATAACTTTTTTATTTTTTCCTGATGATGCTGTATGGCAGCTCGTTTTTTTGCGGGACAAGATGATGTTTCAGCGGTTCCATGTTTATTTATATCGGTCTTTTTGATCGCGTGTTATTCCACTTTTTGTTCAGCGTTATGATGATAAAGCATTGATTTTTTGCTTTGTTTTTTTTTTTTTTAAGGGTTCACAAAAGGGGTTAACTAGTGGGACAGTTTTATAGGGGGATCGTTACGGACGCAGCAATAACAATATTATTCTTTTATTGTTTTATTTTTTATTTACAGGAAGAAATGAATTTATTGGGGAATATTTTTTTTTTTATTTATTTTGGAATTTTTTTTCTTACACATGTTTTTTTTTTTTTTTTACTTTTTTACATTGTCCCAGGGGGACATCACTGTAAAAATGTCAGATCGTGGTCTCACAGTGTGCACAGCACTCTGTGAGACCAGCGATCTCACAGGCAGCGCTGCAGGCTTCTCAGTGCCTGCTCTCAGCAGGCATGATGAAGCCGCCTCCCTGCAGGACTGGTGGCCATCTTGGATCCGGGTCCTGGGAGGGAGGAAGCCCTCAGAACAGCGTGATCACATCGCGCTGTTCTGAGGGTCTCAGGGGGGCTCGCAGGGAGCCCCCTCCCTGCACGATGCTCCCCTGTGCCCCCGGTAAACACCGCGATCATGTTTGACGCGGTGTGCCAGGGTTATTGAGCCGGGAGTGGTCCGTGACCGCTCCTGGCCACACTCCGTCCGGGTGTCAGCGTGATAATCAACTGACACCCGGCGGCGATTGCTGCACTCCCCCGGGGAGCGCAGCTGATCGCTATGACGTACTATCCCGTCCATGGTCAGATTATCACGGGTTTCATGGACGGGATAGTGCATCGGATGTCAGAGAGGGGTTAAGGTAATATTATGCAGTAAGCTCGAAAAGAGGAAAAACCCGTTTATTTTCATTCCTTGTATAATATTAGTGTAGTGCCAGTGTCAGTTTCTTAATGTGCTCATCGACTGCCAATGTGACAGGCTCTAGCGCCGCTTGACCATATTCCAAGCTAATTTACAGCAATTCACACTTTCCATTATAAAAATGACTTGTGGCTCCCATATAGAGCACGGTTGTGATCCATCGAATTGTACGTGACACTAGAGAAAATGGCAATTAGTGAAAATGTTAATAAATTGACACTATACTACATTTACACAGATTTAGGGAATAAAAAAAATAATGGGATTGCATCTTTAAGCTCCCCGTAGTGGTGCTGTACATAATCTAAATTTTAACACTATTGCTATGCAAAAGATTTGGAAGTTTATTACTATAATAAAATATACTGTATAAACAAACATAAAAATCATTGCTTTCTTTATTGTCTGTCCAATTATTACAGTAGATTTCCACTGACAACACTTTTGCATTCAGTGCTTTGCTAATTCAAAACTTCAAAATATGAGATAAATAAAGCACAAAATGGTTAAGTATAGAATTATTATAAAAAGAAAATGCTTTACATTGTTCTTTTTCTTGGCTGTGGTTGCGATTTACTGTAATGTCCAGCATTATAATTAATGGGCAGCACAATAAATATGCAGTGCTGAGAAATAAGGCTCTTTTATTAGAAGGGTATTTGTTTAGGAAAAACTTCAGCCCAGACAAAGCTGTGGCTTCAATTTTAATTATGCGCTGCAAAATTCCTTATCTAAGTATATTTCACAACCAGCGTGCAGCCTAGATTAAACATGTAATTTAAACTAACTTCATAACTTATCCAAAGGACTGCAGGAAACATGAAGAATGAATTTCACTTTGGCATATTTTGCAGGATATGGATCTCATTTGGTAACATTTCACTCAAGTAGTTAATTAAACATTAAAGAGGTAAAATACCTGAATGTACTTTAATAGATAATTGAATCTGATGACCTTGACATGGCTGCTGTTTATAAGCAAAACCAATGATTATTAACCAGAGACATGTTGCCCCATTCATCATATGCACATTTTTTAAAATGTCTTTGCTTAAAAGATAATGTCCTTAAAAGTTATAAAATTCTAGATTTGTGGCACACGGGCTTTATTTTTATGTCAATGGTATATGTGTATTGGGGGGGACAATTTTTGGTGAATTTTGGTTGAAAATGTAAGGACAAAAGGAAATATTTACTTTTTTTCTTTCTTTCCTTCTGTTTTAATTTCATACATTGTGTCCAACAGGAGGTAATTGAATACATTTGGGGGTACCAACGTTACAATTTTTCACTTGTATTTTGTATTGCTGGTTTCCCATGTAACTAGCCATGGTACAGTAAGGGAAATAGTAGTTCTGTCATGTTTTGCATTCTCTTGGGACCCAGAAATTATATGACCACCAGAATATGGCCACTAATGGAATTGTTATACTGTTCACAGTCTCATTGAGTGCGAGTACAAAATGATCATTACATTCTGTGTACATAGCCATCGGGTAGGTAGAAACATCACTCTTTAATAGTTGTGAATCTCCATGTAGCACTCACTCTGCAAGGGAAAGTTCCTTGCAGAATTAAAAAATGAACCATCCAATCTTTTTTCAGATGCTCATCAGTCTACAATAGGATAGGTCTGCAAAACTAAAATTTCAAGAGCTGTTTTGGTTATTCCACATAATCTTTATGTTTTTGGTGATCTCAATCCGAAAATAACCTCTGTTTTGTCACAGAAACATCACGTTTCCTTACAATTTAGGTAACTATGTTAAATAAAGCAATACGTAAAAAAAATGGAAATAGACTTATAAAATTAATTTTTTATTATAAATTTTTCATGAAAATCATTTTTGAACTGAAATGAGCTCACTAACACTTACTAAAATTGTGTTTTTCCCTGTGAGGCTCCTCTTGGTACTTTAGCTTGTGAGTATCATTTGGGATGTCTAAACAGTAGCCTGCCATCGTTGTAATGCTCTATTTTCCCTGGTATTTTCTTTCCAT
>JARQOD010000002.1:543929654-544114087 GCA_033576555.1 Oophaga sylvatica
CCCTTGTGTCGGCTTACCAACTGCAAAACAGACATCAGATTTGATGATTAAAGATGTGTTTCGCTTACATGGAGTACCGATGAGGTTATTTCGGATCGAGGGTGCAATTCACTTCTAGGTTTTGGCAAAATTTCTGTGCAGCATTGGACATTAAAGTAAACCTTTCTTCTGCTTTTCATCCCCAGACTAATGGACAGACCGAACGAACCAATCAAACCCTGGAGCATATCTCCGCTGCTTTATCTGCCACCTACAGGATGATTGGGTGGATCTACTTCCATTAGCTGAGTTCTCTTATAACAACTCTCAGAGTGCCTCCACTAAGCAGTCTCCTTTTTACTCTAATCTAGGTTATCATCCTAACATTCTACCACGATTTCCCATAGAAACGCCTTTACCAGCAGTGGCTGAAAGAATCACGTCTTTACAGAAGAATATGGATCTTCTAAAGGAGAATCTGGAATCGGCTCAGGAAAGGTACAAGAAAGCAGCAGATAAATTTCGTAAACCTGCACCAGCTTTCAAGGTAGGAGACTTGGTCTGGCTGTCAACCAGAAATCTTAAGTTAAGGATTCCATCGTCTAAGTTGGGACATAAGTACATTGGACCCTATAAAATCAGTAAAATTATAAGTGCCGTTGCTTGTCGTCTTCAACTGCCCAGAACTATGAGAATCCACCCTGTCTTTCATGTATCCCTACTAAAGGCTGCGACACCCAATACGTTTCCTGGACGTTCTTCACTTGCCCTGACCCAGTGCTAGTCGATGGTCGGGAAGAATTTGTGGTGGAAAGGATTTTAGATTCCAGGTTGTATAGAAATCAGTTACAATATCTGATTAAATGGCAGGGCTACCCAGTGGAGGACAACTCATGGAACCAGTCAATAACGTTAATGCTCCTCGCTTGCTCCGTCAGTTTCATCAGAGGTACCCACACAAGCCTGGTCTGAGGTCATCCGGAGGTTGTCCCTAAGGGGGGAGTAATGTAAGGTTCTGTGTACATGTTCCTGAAACTCAGTTTGTTCGTCAGCCATTTTACTTTCTGTCTTGCTGCAGCTATCTTGCCCTCAGTCAATATGGAGTTTCCAGCTTGCATGTTCCCACCCTGATTCTCTCCTTTTGCTTCTTAAGCAGCCACAGCTGAGCAATCAGTGCTTCAGAATCTAGCCTGCAGTGAACCTGTGACCTGACTCCTGAAGCCTTGGACCTTGTACTCCAGCTATTCCTACTGAGGAACTCTGAAGCACTTGTGGACTCTGAACCCTGCTCTTTGAAAGACCCACGTTTGCATGGACTTACGGTAACAGAGAAGAAGATCCTGAACCTGTTGTGGAGAGTGATTGCTGAGCTTAGATTACTCTGGCCTGCTGTGTCTCCTGCTTCTGTGTCTGCAAACTGTGTGACTATTTTTGCCAACTTGTATGAAGTAATACAAGACTTTCTATATCAAACCTGTGTCTCATGTATTTTCATCGCACCCAAGCACAAGACGCTATATGAACTGTACTACACACATTACACTTATATTCTAGGTTCTTCAAAGTAGCCACCTTTTGCTTTGATTACTGCTTTGCACGCAGAAAAGGTGAACGGATGGACTCTACATGACTGGTTCCCACCGTGAAGCATGGAGGAGGTGGTGTGATGGTGTGGGGGTGCTTTGCTGGTGACACTGTTGGGGATTTATTCAAAATTGAAGGCATAGTGAACCAGAATCGCTACTACAGCATCTTGCAGCAGCATGCTATTCCATCCGTTTGTGTTTAGTTGGACCATCATTTATTTTTCAACAGGACAATGACCCCAAACACACCTCCAGGCTGTGTAAGGGCTATTTGACCAAGAGGGAGAATGATGGGGTGCTACGCCAGATGACGTGGCCTCCACAGTCACCAGACCTGAACCCAATCGAGATGGTTTGGGGTGAGCTGGACCGCTCACCGCTTCAATTTTGAATAAATCCCCAACAGTGTCAGAAGCAAAGAACCCCCACACACCACACACCACCTCCTCCATGCTTCACGGTGGGAACCAGCATGGAGTCCATCCGTTCAACTTTTCTGCGTGCAAAGCGGTAATCAATGCCAAAGGTGGCTACTTTGAAGAACCTAGAACATATTTTCAGTTGTTTCACACTTTTTGTAAAGTGTAATGTATCATTCCACATGTGTTAATTCATAGTTTTGATGCCTTCAGAGTGATTCGACAATTTTCATAGTCATGAAAATACAGAAAATCTTTGAATGAGAAGGTGTGTCTAAACTTTTGGTCTGTACTGTACATGTTTTCTCTAGTGACATTATCACTCATATAAGAAAAGGATATTAAAACAGCACTAATAATTTAATTTTTCTATTTTGGTTTACAAAAACATACTAAGTTAGAAAAGAAGAATTATGTATGAAGAAATATTATGTAATTGGCAATTTCTATTTGATCTTTTATTTTGCAGACAAGATGAATGACAAATGTAGGTTAATTTTTCAAAAGTTTGGATGGTTTATATCTCCTTTTTTCTCCTTGTATTTTAACACATAGGTTGCTATTCCTTTTACAAAAACAGTAAAAATTTCATAAAGTAGATAACTATGGGAAAAAAGTCATATAAAAGCCCAATTTAGTCAATCATTTCAACTTTATTGATGTCCTTTTTTAACTATTATAATGTATCATGAATTGAAAAAACATAATTAAGATAAGTTACAGTAAATAATTATTTCCCTGTAGTACATTTATTAACATGTGGTATAAGAAAGGACTAATACTAAATAATGTAGAGATGATATTGCCAAGCAATATAGCTTCAATTGACTACTAAGACCAATTTTCTCTGGTAATTAGTACTCAAATGTAATCTAATTTTGCAAATACTAATAAAGATGATTTAAAACATTTTCGAAATGTAGGCTACACAGATTTCTTTTGGTTAAGGCATGTTTTCAATGGTGCCTTACATAACTGGCTAAAGGGAATATTCCAGCTCATTCATTTTTATCTCAGGGCAAGCTGTTGGTAGCTGTATGCATAAAGACAAAAATAACTTCCATAACTGACTTCTCGTGCACCCTAGGTTTCTATAACATTTTGGCACAGTCTGAATGTTGTGTTTGCTCAGTAGATCTTGGCAAGGCTTCTTTTAGCATAATAATGGCCAATTTTGTACTTTAATTCTGGCAGGAATCTTGGCAAATCCTTAAAGTGATAAAATGTATCCACTTAGTGGTGACAACATTTCCATATGAATATTGCACCTGTTCTAGTGTCGATGTTTTATTTCATTTATATTTTACTACTTTTTACGGCCTCCATGTTTTCTCGGAGTTGAATTAAAGATGTAAGCTAGCTTGGCTGATTTCTATACTTTTTCTGAGATCTGAAAAATATTTTGAAGAGATGGCTGCAAATAATAAATGATTTACAAATATGAACAGTAGGTAAGATGCAGGATTTACTATATGTTACTCCTGCAAACTATTGTACTGAACATAGGATAATTATATTCCAATATCCTTCTTCATCAGTTGGTAAACAATTGGACCAATCCATTATTTTATTATAATTATTATAATTTATTTATTTTTAGAGCACCATTGATGCCATGGTGCTGTACTTAGAAGGGGTTACATAAACAATACAATATAAATTACTGACATGAAACTAACAATAACAGACTGGTACAGAGGGGAGAGGGCCCTGTCTTAGTGGGCTTACAATCTAAAGCTCGATTTTGTACAACTACTATTTCTTAAATACAATGTTGAGTATATTTTCAATGGGGTATGATAACGTTGTCAATTTATAAATAGATGGAATAATACAACACATAGTTACTGTATAAAAGATGATGCATCGTAATTGTTATTTAATGAAAAATATAAGAATTTAATAAACTAGACAATTAGGAGAATTGATGGGCTCCTTTTAATTTGTTTTATCATCTAGTTGCTATCTTCAAAATTTAATTATTTTACTTATGGCATTAATACATTTACATTTTGAGGAGCTAAGAAATCTTTTGGGAAAATGCAATTGTCCTTCGGATAGGAAAAAGCAATCTGACACATCTTTCAATTATTTAGTGATAAATATTGTTTCCCAGGGTCCCCAGTTAATGACTCACCCTTGCTGCAACTAAGACCCTAGCAGTACAGGACATAAAATGGTGCTGCACAATATGACAAATAGCAGTCACATGATACAGGAATTTAATTATCAGCTTTTCAACATACCATCTGATCTTAAAAATTATGTCTGATGGCACATGTATAGAACATACATTTCACTGGAGCATTCCCAATTCAAAAAACCACATTGCTAATATAATATTAATAAAAAAAAGTTTGGCTCTTTTGAACACTGAAATTAATAAAGATTTGCTAATAAACCTAAAGTATGAAGTCTGCTACAAATTCTCAACTTCAGACCATCTTTTGTGTTTCAAAAAGTTTCATTTCCACTGTCATTTCAACATATAGATAAGGTGTATGTCACTCTGTATAAAATATGGTGCCAAGACAGGATACCACTCCATATACTAAGTGAAGAAAGAATCCAGTAATCATCGAGTTGCAGAAAAATTATATCAGATTTATTAGCAAAGCAATCCAAAAAGAGTGCACATTTGCTCAAATCCTATGGGCATTGAATCCTTATTCCCCACATGCAGTGTACTATATGCAATCAGTCTGAAGAAGGTCCTTTCAACCAAAACGTCACTGTTTTTGGATTACTTTGCTAATAAATTTGATATTTTTTGTGTGTTGTTTCAACATAGTCAGAGAGCTTCTTTCTCCTCTTTGCAATTGATGTGTCTAAGGAGGCTGTCTGTTTGATTCAGCTAATTAGTAGGGCTGAGTGGACCTGAGCAGTAAAGTTTGGGGTTCATACCGGGCACTTAGTGTTCGGTGCCGAACCCCAAACATGATTTTCTTCCTGTACGTCAATGTTACTAATTGGATTCATCAGCCTAATAAAGCCTGCTGAAAGGCTGCAGCACAGCCAACCAACAAGATTTAAGTCTGTAGGCACTTCCGGCCCCATCACAGTCATGACAATTCATGGCATGGCTATAATTAGCTGGCGCACCATGTGACCTGGCCTGACAGTGTAAAATAACTAAATAATTTAAAAAATTGTCTTGTGGTCCCCCTTTTTTAGCAACCAGCCGAGGCAAAGCAGACAGCTGTGAGCTGATCTTATTATACTGGGAAGGGGACAATATCCATGGACCTTCCCAGCCTATTAATATCAGCCACAAGATGTATGCTTTGCCTGTGCTTGTTATTTAAAATGTAAGGACCCCATAAAAATGACTCAGCGTCATCATAATTTTTAAAAACCAGCTAAGGCAAAGCAGAAAGCTGGTGGCTGATAGTAAAAGACTGGGAAGAGCAATGGATATTGACCTCTTCCATGCCTACTAAGACTAGCCCTGAGTCTCCATCATTATATGCGCCAATTCTGGCACTTAGTCTCAGCTCTTCCCAATTACCCTGAAGCATTGGAAATTGGGGTAATGGGTTTGAGGAATTGATATCAGCAGAAGAAAGATAGAAAAGAGCAGATAAATTATGTAAGACAGGGTCAGAATAATGTAAAATAACTGGCAATTGCTGTTTATCTGATCAGTATAGTTATGGCACTGTTGCATCAACGCAATCACATATTAATTTGCATTTGCAGAAGCTGAGCCACCAAAAGTACTAAAAGAAGAAAAAAACTCTGGCTATAAAAGTTTTGTGTCACAAACAGTACTGATTGTTTTCACTCATGCTACATTAGACTAACAAGAATGGTCTTATTTTCTTTGTGCTTTCCTAACATTTCTTGATTGCTGCTTTTCAGGAAAAGAGAACTATGTTAAAGAATATGAAAGATAAGTAAAAAATACATCCATCTCTGTAATGACATCACATTTATTCTTACTTATGCCAGATGTATTATTCAGTAGGCCTAGAGACATGAGCTATTGTTCATATGAGTTAAACATTGACTCTTGTAGGTTTAAATTATGTTTTTTACTTGTTGAAAACCTATTGTATCAGTTCTGGCAGCTTATTGCTCTACTATCATTGAAGGACAAAGGTGCAGGTTGATTGAACAATCAATGTTTGTTAATATGTTGATTACCTATTGCAGTAGTTCATGCAAACACTGAAGGGCAAAATATTCAGGTTAATTGAGCACAGTGAGAGATTAACTCCTCTAACCTTCCCCAAAAACCTGTGGAGAATGGCTTGCTGGAAATCTGTGGGTATAAGGGACCTCATTCTACAGAGAAAGACTCTATAGGACAGTAGTCAAGGCTGCCTCCTTTTAGTGAGTGCCCACCAAAAGTGGGGTGCCATAGGTTGGAGTAGTTGGCCCTGGAAGCTCAAAGTCATTGAAGTTCTAATTCCATGCGAGCCAGCGAAAGAATAAGATTCTATCCTTTGCACCATCTTGTGCATTTGCTGCGACTGTACTATATGTTATTGACTGTTGGTGGTTCAATAAAGTATTTCCACACTGTGTTACCTTCACCCTGAGTAGTATTATGCCCATGGGGAAGGAAAATGGGTGTTCAGTGGGATGAGCCCTGGTCCATGCGGTCTTTCCAAAGACAGCAAGGCCAGGGACGAGATAACCCATTGACCTTAATGTCTCCACAATCTCTGACTGTCTCCCTTAAAAACTGTGTGTGTCACAAACAATACTACTCATTTTTTGCACATCTGCTTTATTATTCAAACTTTATGTACATGGCACATCAATGCCACTGCCTGTTGCCCCAGGTATTTATTGGGTGTTTACCTAAGATTTATTGGTTGCTGCTTTATGGAAAGGGGGAATTGTGAGTCAAAAAAACTAAAATTTATTCTAGTAGCAAATAATGTATTGTATAATAAAAAGTGGCAAAGTGGCATACCTCAGAATCTATCATTAAGAAAGTGGGAGCTGTAAGTAGTAGCAGCACAACCACTGGCATTAGCCAACTGGGCAGTACTACGACAACTTGCAGCTCAAAATTCTCCTCCTTTACCTCCAGTGAACATGTTAACAAGGAAAGTGTTGAGAATGTTATGGACTCTTCCTTCACTGCCGTATATGTTAATCTTCTCGATTGCTGACTTTCAATTTTGTCAATGTTAGCTTTGTCTTTTTTAAGCTTTAGTCCCCTAGCTACAGTACTCTCAGAGCTAAGGAAATGTTATTTTGCGAAAATTCCCCCAGTCAGCTTGTAAGAACAGTCTGTTTTTGGATTTGATTGAGTCAGCGTTAGGGGTCGAGTTCAAGCTTCTGCACAAGGGGAATCTCGAGCCATTCCGGCTTCGGTCTCCCATTCATCTCTGGCCGCAGTGGACTCTGCTCAGCTTAGACGTCAGTCCCAGCGTTTCGCCCAGTCTGGCAGTGTGCAGAGGATTACTGCTGCTCCTCCAGACTCTGGTATTGTGGCCAGTACTGGTTAGCGGCGAGCAGATGTCTTTAGGACAAAGTCCTTGTTTTTCCCTTCTGAGCATGCCCAGGGTGAGATCTCTGATTGGAGATCAGGGGTCACATGCTCAGGTACTTCAGCAGCTCCTATTGGTCTGCCAGGAAGGTCCTGTGACTACTGGTGTTCTGGAACAGGTTTCATTGGTCCTTGTTTCTGGCAGGTCCTGTAGCTGTTATTATAAAAGGGTGGCAATGCTGAGCCGCCATGCGCTAGTATCAACCATTATATGCTTTGCGCCAGTGTGGTCATGTATGTGTGTGGTTAGGGCCCGGCTGAAATAAGCCCCTAGAATACCGACTTAATCAGTGAGGAGTTTGGTATGCTAGTTGGTCAGGGTCGGTGTCCTAGATGCCCTAGATTACCGGCATAACCGGTGAGCAGTTTGATTGCCATATTCAGGGTCTGGCGTTCAGACGCCATAGATTGCGGGTGACTCCCGTGAGGACATTAGCGCATGATCACGTTCTATGTTCGCTTAGCACTTACTGTGTACCTAAGTGCCTGACAGGACACAGAACTTTTTCTCAGCGGCTCTGTGACGTAACAGGGTTCGCTTTCAACGCTAGACAGAGCCCTAGCGTGTTTATTTTGCGACTCAGTTGTGTTTAGTGAGTTCGCACACATCGCCATATAGCACTGCGGCACTCCTTCTATCAGCTCTGTGAAATAACAGAGTTCGCCCATATTGCCACAGCGCATTGCGGTGTTTATTTTGGCGACTCTGCGGGATAACAGAGTTTGTGTCTTGCGCCATTTTACTAGCAGCAGGTTCCGCCTGCACGGTGGACCCCGGGCTGCGAATGCACCTCCCTACCTCATATATTTGGTGCGTTCCGCAGATCCTAACAGTCGGGGACTGAGGAGATGAAAAACATGACTCACCTGCCTGTGTTGCCAATGGTATTAACAGTGGAATTGTCAGCTGTGGTGGCCATAGCACAGCAAGTGGATAATTTTTAGAAACCACCACTTACCTTATTTTTCGGACTATAAGATGCACCGGACTATAAGACGCACCCAGGTTTTAGAGGTGGAAAATAGGGAAAAATATATTTGAAGCAAAAAATGTGGTAAAATATTTAATAACATAAATAACATACTATTATATGTGGTGTTATTATATATAATAGCATGTTATTATGTAGGAAGCTACGGGTAGAAGATGGTGCTGCGGGACCAGTGTGGTGTCTGTAAACTACTATGTGAAGACGCTGGAGGGTGAGTATAAGACCGGGGTCACACATGCGAGAAATTTGCACAATTTTTGTGCGAATCTCTCTCGTGAACACCCGGCACTGCCGCTGGCACTCAGACTGGAGCGTGCGGCTGAATAGAAATACATGCTGCATAGAAAAACATGCAGCCGCACGTTCGGGTCCGAGTGCCGGCGGCTGTGCCGGGTGTTCATGCGAGAGATTCGCACAAAAATCATGCAAATTTCTCGCATGTGTGACCACGGCCTAAGAATGGGGCATAGGGCTTATATTTAAAGCCACACTCCAGCACTGATAACACTGGAGTGCTGCTTTAAATCCCATGGGAGAACTATAACTCCCAGCATGTCCTGCAGATCCTATGGCATGCTGGGAGTTATAGTCCACCACAGGATGGCAGAGTGCTTTTTAATGTGCTGTATTTACTAACCTTTTAATTATTCTTTTCTTGTACAGTGTGTCTGAAGGACCTGTGATGACATCATGAAGAGGCAGGGCTTTGTGTGGTCATGTGATGCTCCAGCCCGCCCTCTTCATGACCTCATCACAGGTCCTCCACAGGAGCATTCAGCATCGCATCAGCACAGCCCCTGTGCTGTCAGGTATGTGATGCCTCCTGCTGCACTCTGCTCCTGCTGCCTCCTTCTACTTCCCACACAGATCCCCAGCTGCTGCAGGAATCAGGCGCTGGGGAACCATGTGGCTCTGTCATTTGCTGCTCCCCGCTCACTGCTCAGCTGATAGGTGGGCGGGGAAGCTGCTAATTAATATTCACTGCACTTAAGTATCGGGACCAGTGGTTTCCCCAACGCTGGATTCCTGCAGCGGAGGGGATATTTTCCTGCCTCCTGCGATCCCACTCCACCACTGCCCCCTGCCCCTCTCCCCACATGTTACATTCCGACCATAAGACGCACCCACACTTTCCTCCCAAATTTGGAGGAAAAAAAGTGCGTCTTATGGTCCGAAAAATACGGTACCATCCATTTACCTATAGCCAAATATGTTGAAATCAGTTTGACCTAACTAAGGCTATGCTTTTGTTAATGAGCTTGAAAGGTGATGAATGCTGTCGTAGCAGACCTCAGTGTACACTTTTTAGGAAAATGGGAGGCTTTAGAGTTCCTTTGATTAATCTCAAATCAATTTGTTGTGAGCTGAATTTGCTATTAAAATTCAGTGACGTTCAAAGATTCGATTTTCAAAAGTTTTGTTCATCTCTACTTCACAACAATTTTGCTGTTTGAAAAGCCGCAATCATGTTTTTTTCTATCATATATGTGTTCCTTTTTGTGACATAGAAAAAATTTATATTTTTCTTCATTTTTGTACGTTATTTTTTCTTTAATATTTATGGAGATCTCCTTTCCTTCATTAAAATAATGTAAGATCCTATGACTTATAGCTATGAGTTTATATACTATTCATTGTCTAAGTAGTAAAATTAAAAATAGTCTACTGGGTATAAATTTACACAAAAGGAAAATGAAATTGGTGCATAGTTACCATGATGAATAAAAAAAACATACAGTTTATGATAGTGTTATTCTGCAAGCTGTTTTAATGAAATTACATAGTCTTTGCAGCTGACATTGTTAATTTTTCAGCTGAGTGGAATAGTTGTCAGAATCACAGGAACATGTAATGTTCATTATAATGGTGCATTTGTAAAGCAAAAAGCCACAGTCAGGTCTCTTTTCACACTTCATATACAGGTGTTGTATTGCTGATTTCAAAATAATAAATTTAGATCACCCTAAAAAATGTCAGATTATAGCGAGAATATTAATACTGAGTCTATATTGCATTACTTTAGTGGAATGCTTATTCATAGTTTGACAAGAGCATTGGTTACAAATGGGCAATGATACCAGGGTATTGCTGACATTTACATTAACACTGTGAGTACGCCAACAAAAATGAACTAGTAACAATGTTAATAAAATCTTTATGGTTATTATTCATAGCATTCATGCACATAGTAGTGCCATCTGCTTGATGGCTATACAGAAGTGTCCAAGGCTTGTATCTCTAAACTACATTAATAAACTAAGGACACATGTGTCACCGTATGGTGCCCATATATGTATTATGAAGTCATTCTACCCCGGTAGCAATGCTACTAAGTGAAAATCACCTATATTTTGACCTTCAACTATTTTTTTCTGTTTAATTTTAGATAGAGTTGAACACAAAAAGCATCCATATACCTTTGCATAAAATCAGAGACATGTACGGTTACAGTTGACTTCTAAGCATACACTATTACAGTTCTGCACAATCGATAAAAAAAATAATCTGATCTATAGGCAGACAGAAATCAGTGGCCATCCTGAGAATCAAAGAAGTACCAAAAAATGTATGTAGAGAAGGACCTCTATAAACCATATAACCAGTGAGAAAAATCGACCTTCAATATTTTTATTAATTATCATTAAAACTAACAAAACCCTCTCAAAAGAACACACTGTAAGAATAAAAAAGAATACAGTAAATGTGTGATAATCTATAATTGGAGTATACCGAGTCCATAAAAAGTTTGGGCAGGATTATAAGGGGGACTACTCTGTCCCCAGTATTCTGTAAAGATCTTTACACTACCTTGTCATGGAGATTTGCACCCTAATAATTGTGATATGGTGCCCCCGTTCAACATTGGTATCCCTAAAGACCCTGGTTCACATCTAAACTATAATTAAATTGCAGCACAGGTAGTGAAAAAATAGGACCTGAGTGCATATCAGATAGAGACATATATACAGGTTTTGGACAAAATAATGGAAACACCTAACGTTTTGGCATGTAAATTAACTGTTTGTTTTGCAGAATTGTAAGAACATTGATGAGAAACTGATACAAATGGCAGACCTCCAGGAATTTCAAAAATGTCAAATTGTTGGTGCTCGTATGGCAGGCGCTAGCGTAATAAGAAAGTGCCTGAATGCTTGGCATGTCAAGAGGTACTGTCTCCAAAGTAATGACTGCGTTTGAAAGAGAAGGAAAAACGTCCGCAGCAAAGCACAGGTCCGGCCGAAAGTTGAAGTTGACTGAGAGAGACCGTCGGACTCTAAAGGGAATTGTGAGAGAGGATCGCAAGACCACAGCTCTGAAAATAATTGCTGAGCTCAATGAACACCTACAGAACCCAGTTTCCATGAAAATTGTTTGTCGGAGCTGAACAAATCTGGATTCCACGGAAGAGCTGCAATTCGAAAACCGCTGCTCTCAATGACAAATGTTTCCAAGCGTTTAGAGTGGTGAAGAAACCTCCAGAATTGGTCCCAGAGCAGTGGAAACATGTGATATTCTCAGACGAATCATCGTTTACCATATTTCCGACCTCTGGCTGAGTGTACGTTTGGAGACAGCCGAAAGAAGCATTCCATCCAGACTGCCTTCTCCCAACCGTAAAACATGGAGGAGGTTCTGTGATGATCTGGGGTGCTATTTCGTGGAGATCCGCCGGACCAATGATATCCCTTTATGGAAGAATTAACAGCCGCGATTATTTAGGCATTTTGGGCGACCAAGTGCATCCAATGGTTCAAGCACTGTTCCCAGAGGGGAACGCCATCTTTCAGGATGATAATGCACCAATTCATACAGCTAGAATCGTTAAAGCATGGCACGAGGAACATTCTAATGAAGTTGAGCATCTCATCTGGCCACCACAATCCCCAGACCTCAACATTATTGAGCATTTATGCTCGATTTTAGAGATTCAAAATTCCTTTGGAAACAATTCACACCTTGTATGAATCCATACCTCGGAGAATTGAGGCTGTAATCGCCGCAAAAGGTGGACCTACACCATATTAAACTAACTTTTGTTGATGTTTCCAGGTGTTTCCATTATTTTGTCCAACCCCTGTATGTGTCTGGATAATACCCAAACATGGGAAACTAATCAGTGGTCAAGATAATACACCCTATCATATGTCCAACTACATATATTATATTCCCAAAGCAATAAATTCCCCAAATATTCAGGAATATACACAGGGGATACAAAACCCATTAATACAAGAAACACCTAGGATTTAGTATATAGTAGATAAACAAAGTAAATATCTTAAATTGACTCTAAGCCCTGTAGTACATAGATCCATGTCCCAATGTCCCCGGTGTCATCAGGGGACCATGTAAACTAATAACCTACGGACATGTGCATCGTATAGTACCTATATATGAATTATGAAGACATTCCACCACTGCAATAATGCTACTAGGTGAAAATAACCTATATTTTGACATTTAACATTTTTTCTGTTAGATTTAGATAGAGTTGAATATAAAAAAAATCAATATACCTATTTTTAAAATCACAGACATACAGGGTTAAAGTTGGCCTCTAACGATAAACTATTAGAGCTCTGTACAATTGATAAAAATGACCTCATCTATAGGTCTCAACAGTTATCTGTGGCCATTGGATGGGAGCCCCAAGAATCAACTTATACCTCTCAACATTGGCTATGCTTTTGTTTTGATAAACTGGCATGATGTACAAGTTATTACAAGTGATATATATTTTTTTCATGTTGTGAATTTTACTAAAAAATTAAATTAGCAAACTTGTAGTTTTCAGGCTGGACAATGTAGCTATTTTAGACTCATACATCCTGTCCTTTAAGGAAGAGTTTTCAGAAAAACTTATTGTCTACAGATTCAGGATTCCAATAGCAGGTAGCGCCTCTATAGACATTTGATAAAACAGGGTCCACCAATCACAAAAGGTGATTTCGCAGTTCCTCCTCCCTTCACAATGACATTCACAGAAACTCATTAGAAGCCTCAACACAAAAGCTAGAGTATCTGTTCATTGTGGCTAAAGTGAATGCAGATTTCATGAAACAATAGGCAGTTAGAGTCTAAAAAGTCCCATTGGCCAGTGTGAAAAGTGGAAATAATTTAATTTCTTATTTTTGATATCGATTGTGATATAGAAAAAGAGCATTGACAAAAGAAATAGAATATAAATAGATATATATTTGAAAAACCTGATTTAAACAATTTGTCGTGTTCTAATGATAACTTCCTTTCAAGATGTTTTTGATTAATGCACAAAAAATAACCAATGAAAAAAAAATATTATATTTAACGACAATTAACATTAGCACTTCAAATCAAATGGTAGCTCTACAACTAAGCAAAGATTAAAGATAAAAGGCTGTGGCTTTTTTCTACACATATCTTTGATATATAGATCATTAAACTGTGTGTTTAAAAATTGAAAACATTTCAGTTGCTGTAATTGATTTCTTTGTTGTCAGACATGTCATATAATTCTACCATTAAATGTATCCACAGTGGTTCTAACCATTCCCTTATTAATTCAACACTATACAAATAATGATGTTCAGAATAAAGGTCAAAGGTCAGGCAATGTGAATGTTCCCTGTGGTCTTGTTACAATGGCTCATCTACAGTATATTATATGGGAGATGAAACAGTAAACATAAAAGGTAATACCATCATCCAGACTGAAAGAACAATGAGTATTTTTTCTTTACAGACTATGGACTTGCCATTTATTTTATGCATTTAACTCCCTTTTATTATTATGATTATATATATATGTTATATATATATATATATATATAATTCTGGCGCCATATTCCATATTCTCCAATATGAAAGAAGAATCTTAAATCCCTGGCTGAATCATTCAAACAGGTTTCAGGCCAAAGACTATTAATAAAACAATTACATTTGTATCAGAACACCTGCTTCAATATCAGAAAAGGAGAAAAAAAGCCTGTACCACTAGTGGCTCCACTAGACCTGCTCTGGAAAAATGTGAAAAATAATCAAAGGCTTGCAGCCCATATTGACAGGATGACACATTGAAATAAATTCTCTTCTAGCCTTCAATCCTTATGATTTTGAAACCATCTAACTTCAAACAAAAAATGAATTAGAACAGAACATATTATTGGTCTGAGGTATCTTGTCATAGTATCAAATAGTGTTAATTTGTTTGCTAGGAAATGGAAAAAAAATAACAACAAATTAATGAAATATTAGTAGCTATTCAATTATTTTGTTTAATTATCAATATTTGTAATATGATTTATTATTATTGCTATGGTCTGCCACTACAAATTATAATTTTAATTTTACTGGCCAATATCATTAATATAAAATTAGATTTAGTACTCATTAGAAATCTGAAGATCCTTTAAAATTCAAAATTTGCCTTCTTTGTCAAATTGTCCAAAAAGATGCAATTTGTGGTGAATAAATTTGAGCAAATCGCAAAATTTAAAGCCCTTGCCTGGAAAATATATGTAGAACACTATGAGTTCCACTTGAAGTCTATTCAACATGTTTTAAGTTGTGTGATGGGATACAAGGAGTAACGTTGTTGCTTGTGAAGAGTGACATGGCAATATGAGGATACTTTTAAACTTTGCAATGCTCCTCTGGGAAATTAAATATGCAAATTGCTTCTTCAGAGAGAAAGAGGACTAGAACTCTACTATTACCTATTGGGAGTAGCAATCCTAAAAGTCAATACCCTTTAACGAGCCTTGCCATATGACTTAGGATAAAAGTCCAACCAGAACCCCAATTTGCAGATATTGTTTTGGATGCTGCCCCTCATCAGGGCAAAGTGTGAAATCTGGGTTGGCTGGGTGAGAGGCATCTAATCGGGATCCAGGGGTAATGTTTCTCCTTGTCGAGAGTGACATGCCAAGCCTGACATGCCAATGTGAGAAGAATATTAAGCAGTGCAATGCTCCTCTGGGAATTTAAATATGCAAATTGCTTCTTCATAGAGGAAGAGGACTAGAACTTTAGTGCTACCTATTGGAATTAGCTATCCTGAAAATCAATATTGACCCTTTAACAAGCCTTACCATATGACTTAGAATAAAAGCCAAACCAGAATCTCAATTTGCAGACACTGTGCTTCAGGGTGCTGCCCCTCATCAGTGCAAAGTCTGAGAACTGGTTTGCCTAGGTGAGAGGTGTCTGACTAGTGTCTGAAAATTGAGATTCTGGTTTCACTTTTATCCTAAGTCATGTGGCAAGTCTCGTTACAGGGTCGACATTGACTTTTAGGATTCCTACATCGAATAGGTGGCACTAGAGATTTAGTTATCTTCCTCTCTGAAAATGCAATTTGCATATTTAAGTTGTTCTGCAAACATATCTAATTTAATGTCCAAATGGCTTTCATCTATCTGGCTAGGGGCAAGCTGATGATAACCAGAAGTAACCGACAGCGTAATTCATAACACACTGCAGTATCAGACTTTTTAGACTACCTAAATTTTAGAAATTGTCTAAAAATGATCCCCCTTGGAGGGCAGAAAACATTGTCCAGCATCAGTAACACTGTTTAGCACTAAAAACACAGTGGACAGCCACATCTGGCATGGCTGTGCATTGACTATGGCAGGAGTAGCACTGTAGAGAGTTAAGATGGAGCAGACCATGGAATGCTTGGAAGTTTAGGGTCAGCACTGGCAGCCCTGGCAGCAGCAGTACTGCAGTAGAAACAACATAATGGACATGGAGTAAAGGCCTGACAGAATATGATCCACCAGTACTGATGGCAGAAGCACAATGTTGGAGACTACAGTCAGAAGACAGTCAGACAGGCAGACAAAATGGCACAGCCAATTAAATAATTGGCATTAGTCATGCAAGTTTGCACTTATCTATGCCTGATTTATTTTGACAAATGTTAGCTTTTTTACACGTATAATGGATAACCTGGTATGCTTTGCTGTGAGAAATCCACCTGCCACGCTGAACACATTCTCTGACATCAAACTGGAGGTTGGAGATGATAGTATGCCCATAGCAAACTGGGGAAGTTCTTGCTGCTTGTTCCAATTTTTGACCCAGAAATCCATGGAATCGGTGCTCAGGCTATCCGCTTGAGAGAGGACTGAACCGAGCTGTTCAGGTGGTGCAACTATGCTTGCTGATTAGTTTTTTACTGGCAGATTAACCAGTCGATCATGTCATATATTTTAATTGATTCTGCTGCTGCCTCGACTTTTTGTAAAATTGTTAATTTTGTGAGAGACAATTGTGCTTCAATAATTCAAAGAATTTGTTTTTCAAGAAGTTTTAAACAATCTGATTATTTCTGTAATTTTTTTCCTTTTCTGACCTACCCTGCCAAGGGGCCAAACATTCAAGAAAGTGTTGACTCTGCAGGTAGCGCTAGTGGTCACTGGTTATAGATATGGTTGGTAACCATCCACTGTGCATAAACTTCACAAATCATATTTTCCTATTAATATGCAATAGCCCCATCAAAATTGCTATTTTTTATTTTAAATTTCATTAGCAAAGTTTTTGTCAGATCATGTTCAACAATTTTGCCCTTTCTGACAAATTTTCTCTTTCTGACCTGCTCAGCAAAGGGAATCCACTCACATGGAAGTGTTGACTTTGCCGAGATTGGAAAGAGTTTTTTCTATTCAGACGTATGGTTAACACTCGATCGCTGGTTAAAAGCTTCACTAATTAGGGAACACTAATTTTCTTGCTGATATAATAATGATTTCAGAACAATTTTGGAAAAAAATTCCTAAAACCATGTATTTCAGAGAATTTTGATTGGATAATTTTCAACAATATTGCCCTTTCTGATAATCTTTTTCAGGGTGCTACAAGGAAAATTCATCCCAGATGCAGTCAGAACAATATTAAAATTAATTCAAAATGATAAATAAGGTGAGTTTGTTGTATTAAAAATAATTTTATATTATGAAAGTAATATGAAACATTTTTGGATTACAAAAGTTAAATTTTGTGCCCAAACCTGGTAGGGATGGCATTTTGGTAAATAAATAATAGTGACTTGTATTAAACATATCATGAACGCATGAAATTCTTTTTGCAAAATGCAATAAAATCCAGATGGTCTGGCATCATTTGTGTGAATTTTGACATATGGGAGTACAATTTCCATGCAATTGGATGATTAAACACATTTCTTGGTCACACAAAAGAAAACTGATGATGTAATGGAGGTAGAGGAGGAAGTGTATGGAAAACAATAGGTGGAAATGATGATGGGGCTGATGACAACAATAAGGCATTACTTGCGAGTGCAGACTGGTTACCAGAAATATGATCATGAGGAGAGGAAGGAGGACAGCTTAAACTTCGCTCATCTTGCTTGTCAGTTTGCTTTTTCAACATGAACAGATGCTACTGTTTTAGGTGCTGATGCAGTTGTGCTATTGGAAATGTTTATTTCTCTTTATGTGTTAGGCTTCTTTCACACATCAGTTTTTTTGTGTCAGGCATAATCCGTCGAATACCTGAAGGGACGGATCCGGCGCTGAAATGAAAAAACTGATGCAACGGATCAGTTTTTTTGCTGGATCCGACCTGAACTTTTGAAACCGGAAAAAGAAGTTTTGCAGCCAGAAAATGCAGGTTCGCATGTCCGGAGACAGTGGAAAATGTAGTAGTAGTAGTAGTAGTAGTAGTAGTAGTAGTAGTCGTCCTTGATTTCCAGAATCCGGATCAGTCTTTTGACGGATTGCACAAAAGACTGGTCCGGTTCCATAGACTTCTATTATTTCCGGCCGCCTGATGCACCGATTTAGGCACTATCAGGCAGGTCCGAAAAAAAGAAAAAACGTTGCAGTGACCGTTTTGTCCGGCCGTCGGAATGTACATTTCCGCCGGATCCAGCCAAAAACGGATGCAACGCAATGACATCAGGCGCGATCCGGCGCTAATGAAAGTCAATGCCAAAAAAACGCATCCGGTACCTGATCCGTTTTTTTAAAAACACGCCGGATCACGCCTGATGTCAAAAAACGGATGTGTGAAAGCAGCCTTAATGCTTCCATATAATTTATTGTGTAAAATATTATGGCTCTTGCACACAACTGTACTTTTGGTCTGAGTGCTATCCATTAAAAAAAAAAATTCACACTTGTGAGGGGATTTATACTATATAAAGTTTGCCTTTGAGGGTGCATTATATAACTGTATATAGAGTATGCCTATGGGGGTGCATTATACTACTGTATGTAGAGTCTGTCTATGAGGGTGCATTATGCTACTGTACATAGAGTCTGCCTATGGGGGGTGGATTATACTATATAGAGTCTGCTTGTGGGGGTGCATTAAACCAAATAGAGTCTGCCTATGAGTGTCCATTATACTACTGTATATAGAGTCTGCCTAAGGGGGTGCATTATACCATATAGAATTTGCCTATGGGGGTGCATTATACTACTGTATATAGAGTCTGATTATAGGGGTGCATTATACTATGCAGCATCTGGCTATGGGGGTGCATTAACCCCTTCACCCCCAAGGGTGGTTTGCACGTTAATGACCGGGACAATTTTTACAATTCTGACCACTGTCTCTTTATGAGGTTATAACTCCGGAACGCTTCAATGGATCTTCGCGATTCTGAGATTGTTTTCTCGTGACATATTGTACTTCATGTTAGTGGTAAAATTTCTTCCATATAACTTGCGTTTATTTTTGAAAAAAATGCAAATATGGCGAAAATTTTGAAAATTTAGCAATTTTCAAACTTTGAATTTTTATTCCCTTAAAACAGAGAAATATGTAACACAAAATAGTTAAGAAATAACATTTCCCACATGTCTACTTTACATCAGCACAATTTTGGAATCAAAATTTTTTTTTGTTAGGAAGTTATAAGGATTAAAAGTTGACCAGCGATTTCTCATTTTTACAACAAAATTTACAAAGCCATTTTTTTTAGGGACCACCTCACATTTGAAGTCACTTTGAGGGGTCTACATGACAGAAAATACCCAAAAGTGACACCATTCTAAAAACTGCACCCCTCAAGGTTCTCAAAACCACATTCAAGAAGTTTATTAACCCTTCAGGTGCTTCACAGGAACTAAAGCAACGTGGAAGGAAAAAATGAATATTTAACTTTTTAGCCACAAAAATGATCTTTCACAAACTTTTTTTTTATTTTCACAAGGGTAAAAGGAGAAAATGGACAGATAAGGTTGTTATGCAATTTCTCCTGAGTATGCCAATACCCCATATGTGGGGGAAAACCACTGTTTGGGCACACGGCAGAGCTCATAAGGTAAGGAGCGCCGTTTGACTTTTTCAAACTAAAATTGGCTGGAGTTGAGATTGGACGCCATGTCGCGCTTGGAGAACCTCTGATGCGCCTAAACAGTGGAAACCCCCCACAAGTGACACCATTTTGGAAACTAGACCCCCTAAGGTACTTATCTAGATCTGTTGTGAGCACTTTGAACCCCCAAGTGTTTCACAAAAGTTTATAATGCCTGGGTGTGAAAAAAAAAAAAAAAATTCCACAAAAATGATTTTTTAGTCCTAAATTTTTGAATTTTCCCAAGGAAATTGGACCCCAAAAGTTGTTGTCCAATTTGTCCTGAGTACGCTGATACCTCATATGTGGGGGTGGAAAACTGTTTGGGTGCACGGCAGGGCTTGGAAAGGAAGTAGTAACGTTTTGGAATGCAGACGTTGATGGGGGTCATGTTCCGTTTGCAGTGCCCCAGATGAGCCTAAACAGTGGAAATCCCCCACAAGTGACCCCATTTTGGAAACTAGACCCCCTAAGGAACTTATCTAGATCTTTGGTGAGCACTTTGAACCCCCAAGTGCTTCACACAAGTTATAATGCCCGGGCATGAAAATAAAAAATCCTATTTTTTTCCCACAAAAATTATCTTTTAGTCACTAATTTTTTATTTTCCCAAGGGTATCAGGAGAAATTGGACCACATAAGTTGTTGTCCAATTTGTCCTGAGTACGCTGATGCCCCATATGTGGGGGGGAACCACTGTTTGGGCGCACGGCAGAGCTCGGAAGGGAAGGAGCACCATTTGACTTTTTCCAACCAAAATTGGCTGGAATTGAGATTGGATGCCATGTTGCATTTGGAGAGCCCCTGATGTGCCTAAACAGTGGAAACCCACCACAAATGACCCCATTTGGGAAACTAGACCCCCTAAGGAACTTATCTAGATCTTTGGTGAGCATTTGAACCCTCAAGTGCTTCACACAAGTTTATAACGTAGAGCCGTAAAATTTAAAAAATCATATTTTTTCCACAAAAATGATCTTTTCACCCGAATTTTTATTTTTCCAAGGGTAACAAGACTCCAAAAGTTCTTGTGCAATTTGTCCTGAGTACACTGATACCCCATATGTGGGGGTATACCACTGTTTGGGTGCATGGCAGAGTTTGGAAGGGAAGGAGCGCCGTCTCACTTTTTCAACGCAGAATTGGCTGGACGCCATGTCGTGTTTGGAGAGCTCCTGATCTGCCTAAACAGTGGAAACCCCCCACAAATGACACCATTTTGGAAACTAGACCCCTCAAGGAACTTATCTAGATGTGTGGTGAGAACTTTGAACCTCCAGGTGTTTCACTAAAATTTATAACGTACAGCCTTAAAATATAAAATCCTTTTTTTTTTTTACAAAAATGATTTTTTCGCCCCAATATTTTATTTTCACAAGGGTAACAGAAGAAATTGGAACCCAAAAGTTGTTGTCCAATTTGTCCTGAGTACGCTGATACCCAATATGTAGGAGAAAACTACTGTATGGGTGCACGTCAGGGCTCGGAAGGGAAGTAGTGACGTTTTGGATTGCAGACTTTGATGGAATGGTCTGGGGCGTCATGTCGCATTTGGAGAGCCCCTGATACGCCTAAACAGTGGAAACCCCCACAAGTGACCCCATTTTGGAAAATAGACCCCACAAGGAACTTATCTAGATGTGTGGTGAGCACTTTGAACCCCGAAGTGCTTCACAGAAGTTTATAACGCACAGCCGTAAAAATAAAAAATCCTTTTTTTTTTTACAAAAATGATTTTTTCGCCCCCAATATTTTATTTTCACAAGGGTAACAAGAAATTGGACCCCAAAAGTTGTTGTCCAATTTGTCCTGAGTACGCTGATACCCAATATGTGGGAGAAAACTACTGTATGGGGCATGTCAGGGCTCGGAAAGGGAAGTAGTGACGTTTTGGATTGCAGACTTTGATGGAATGGTCTGGGGCGTCATGTCGCATTTGGAGAGCCCCTGATGCGCCTAAACAGTGGAAACCCCCCACAAGTGACCCCATTTTGGAAAATAGACCCCACAAGGAACTTACCTAGATGTGTGGTGAGCACTTTGAACCCCGAAGTGCTTCACAGAAGTTTATAACGCACAGCCGTAAAAATAAAAAATCCTTTTTTTTTTTACAAAAATGATTTTTTCGCCCCCAATATTTTATTTTCACAAGGGTAACAGGAGAAATTGGACCCCAAAAGTTGTTGTCCAATTTGTCCTGAGTACGCTGATACCCAATATGTGGGAGAAAACTACTGTATGGGCGCATGTCAGGGCTCGGAAAGGGAAGTAGTGACGTTTTGGATTGCAGACTTTGATGGAATGGTCTGGGGCGTCATGTCGCATTTGGAGAGCCCCTGATGCGCCTAAACAGTGGAAACCCCCCACAAGTGACCCCATTTTGGAAAATAGACCCCACAAGGAACTTACCTAGATGTGTGGTGAGCACTTTGAACCCCGAAGTGCTTCACAGAAGTTTATAACGCACAGCCGTAAAAATAAAAAATCCTTTTTTTTTTTACAAAAATGATTTTTTTCGCCCCCAATATTTTATTTTCACAAGGGTAACAGGAGAAATTGGACCCCAAAAGTTGTTGTCCAATTTGTCCTGAGTACGCTGATACCCAATATGTGGGAGAAAAACTACTGTATGGGCGCATGTCAGGGCTCCGAAAGGGAAGTAGTGACGTTTTGGATTGCAGACTTTGATGGAATGGTCTGGGGGCGTCATGTCGCATTTGGAGAGCCCCTGATGCGCCTAAACAGTGGAAATCCCCAACAAGTGACCCCATTTTGGAAAATAGACCCCACAAGGAACTTATTTAGATGTGTGGTGAGCGCTATGAAGCCCCAAGTGCTTCACAGAAGTTTATAATGTACAGCCGTAAAAACAAAAAAAATCTTATTTTTTTACAAAAATAATATTTTCGCCCCCAGTTTTTTATTTTCCCAAGGGTAACAGAAGAAATAGGACAAATTTCACAATAACTCTTGGGGTCCAGAGTACGCTGATGCCCCATATGTGGGGATAAACTACTGTTTGGACGCATGGCAGAGCTCAGAAGTGAAGGAACACCGTTTGACTTTTTCAACGCAGAATTGGCTGGAATGGAGATCAGACGCCATGTCACATTTGGAGAGCCCCTGATGTGCCTAAACAGCGGAAACCCCCCAATTCTAACTCCAACCCTAACCCAACACACCCCTAACCCTAGTCCCAACCCTAATCCCAACCCTAACCCTAATCCTAACTCTAACCCTAATCCTAACTTTAGCGCCAACCCTAACCCTAACTTTAGCCGAAACCCTAACCCTAACCCTAATGGGAAAATGGAGATAAATACATTTTTTTAATTTTATTATTTTTCCCTTACTAAGGGGGTGATAAAGGGGGGTTTGATTTACTATTTATAGCGGTTTTTATGATTGGCAGCTGTCACGCTAAAAGACGCTTTTTATTGCAAAAAGTAGTTTTTTGCATCGCCACATTTTGAGAGCTATAATTTTTGCATATTTTGGCCCACAATGTCATGTGAGGTCTTAATTTTTGCGGGACGAGGTTACGCTTTTATTGGTACCATTTTTGAGCACGTGACATTTTTTGATCGCTTTTTATTTCGATTTTTGGGAGGTTAGAATGAACAAAAATCAGCAATTCATGAATTTCTTTTGGGTGAGGCGTTTTTATTGTTCCGCGTGTGGTAAAATCGATAAAGCAGTTTTATTCTTCGGGTCAGTACGATTATGGCGATACCTCATTTATATAATTTTTTTATGTTTTGGCGCTTTTACAGAATAAAAACAATTTTATATAAAAAATAATTATTTTTGCATCGCTTTATTCTGCGAGCTATAACTTTTTTATTTTTTTGCTGATGATGCTGTGTGATGGCTTGTTTTTTGCGGGACAAGATGACGTTTTCAGCGGTACCATGATTATTTATATCCGTCTTTTTGATCGCGTGTTATTCCACTTTTTGTTCAGCGGTATGATGATAAAGCACTGATTTTTTGCTTCGTTTTTATTTTTTATTTTTTAAGGGGTTCACAAAAGGGGTTAACTAGTGGGACAGTTTTATAGGGGGGGTCGTTACGGACGCGGCGATACCATATATGTGTACTTTTATTGTTTTATTTTTTTTATTTACAATAAGTAATGAATTTATTGGGGAATATTTTTTTTTTTTTTTTTTTTTTTGATTTTTTTTTACACATGTTTATTTTTACTTTTTTTTACTTTTTTACTTTGTCCCAGGGTGGGACATCACTGTATTTCATCAGATCGCTGGTGTGACAGTGTGCACAGCACTCTGTCACACCAGCGATGTGACAGGCAGTGCAGGACGCTTCCTCATGCCTGCTCTCGGCAGGCACTGAGGAAGCCGCCTCCCTCCAGGACCCCAGCGCCATCTTGGATCCGGGTCCTGGGAGGGAGGAAGCCCTCAGAGAAGCGCGATCACATCGCGCTGCTCTGAGGGTCTCAGGGGGGCGCGCAGGGAGCCCCCACCCTGCGCGATCCTCCCCTGTGCCCCCAGTACACCGCGATCATGTTTGATCGCGGTGTGCAAGGGGTTAATGTGCCGGGAGCGGTCCATGACCGCTCCTGACACACAGTCACGGGTGTCAGCTGTGATAATCAGCTGACACCCGGCGGCGATTAGCTGCGCTCCCTCCGGGAGCGCAGCTAATCGCCTATGACGTACTATCCCGTCCATGGTCAGAATGGCACGGGTTTTATGGACGGGATAGTACGTCTAATGTCAGAGAGGGGTTAAACCATATAGAGTCTTCCTATGCATCATTCTACTGTATATATATTCTGCCTATGGGGTGCATTACACTATATAGAGTCTGCGTATGAGGGTATTATACTACTGTATATAGAGTCTGCTTATAGGGATGCATTATACTACTGTATATAGAGTCTGCTTATAGGGGTGAATTATACTATGCAGCATCTGCCTATGGGGGTGCATTAAACCATATAGAGTCTTCCTATGCATTATACTACTCTATATATAGTCTGCCTATGGGGTGCATTACGTTATATAGAGTCTGCCTATGGGGGTGCATTATACTATATAGAGTCTGCTAATGGGGGTGCATAATACTACTGTATATAGAGTCTGCCTATGGGGGGTGCATTATACTATATTAAGGACTATCTGGTACATTATACTATATGGAGGCTATTTAGGGGGCTATCATACAGTGTGAGGATTACAATGAGAGCCCAATCATACAGTGTTGGAGCCATCAGTTTGGGGGCTACAAAGGAGTTAGTATACTGTGTGGGTGTTATTATCCTCTGAGGGGGCATTATACTATTATACTGTGTGTAAGAGAGCATGACACTATGTGGAGGGGAGCTGTACAGGGGGGACTCGGGACATTATTAAATATAAAATGGGCACTTATTGTTATAGGGAAACTCAGGTTGTTGTGACTGTCAAAGGGGAACACAAAGGGCATTATTACTTTATAGGGGCAAAATGTGGGCACTGTTTTCTGAGGCACTTCCACAAGGAATTACTATATGCTATAGGTTTGTGTTACCATCTAGAGGACACAGAATACCACACAGCAGGCACAATATTAGGGACACACACACACAGCGCAGCAGTGGCTCAGTATTGAGGAATCAGCAGGATGAGGAGTTTGTGCAGGTTGTGAATAGATGGGGACGTGGTTGAAAATATGAGAAGTGAAACGTGTCTTTGCTGTAATCTCTGCAGCCAAGTCCTGACTGGAGAAGTTGGCATGTCGGCCTGGGCCAGATGGAAAAGACATGAAAAGTGAATGATTCCATCAGAAAGAACGTCACCTGTAAGTCACCATCTATAACTGTGCTGTAATCTCTTATATGTTTCGTAGGACTGGTATTTACCACTGACCATATGATGGTAATATCAATGTTGGTCTTTGTATAGAGATTTTTTTCAGCAACAGTGCGGTCATCTGCTGAGGTTCTCCTACATCCACTATTATGGTGCTTCACCCAGTTGTAGTCAAGGTTACCTGGTTAGGGGCACAATCAGAAGTTTCGCCCCTGAACCAAAAGCCTAACTACACCTCTTATTGGACCAATATTACTCAATGGGACAGTGCAGATGAACATTTTTTTTACTGACTTAATGTGTATGTGAAACAATCGCAGCTTGCTTGAATTTCTTCCTCAAATCGAATGAGGCTCACCCATTCAAGCCTATGGGTGTGAGAAAAAAATCAGATGCCATATATTACATTTTTACAGATACATTACAATTCTGTGACATAGAAAACTGTAATTGATCTTGTAAATGTTTAATAGCTGCTGAGTAAAAAAAACAGATTGTATGCGAATGAGAATTGAAGAAAAATCGTCCCACTTTTCTTGTTGTGTTGAAAAAGGGACCAATTTTGTAAATTTGTAGAATAAACTTGGCACACAAGAAATTGCTTAGGTGGAAATTTAATGTAATCCACGTGTTGTAGTAAAAGATATACATACAAATGTTTCGGCCAATCAGACCTTCCTCAGTGTGACGACTGCAAAGTGGAATATTGGTATGTGTGATAGCCAAAGTTGTCCAAAATCCATAAAGGCTATTTCAGCCTGTTTAACATGGCCTATGTATGTGACCAAAAGGGGAGATGCCTTGTCTTGCTGTGGAGTATGGGAACTGCGACGAAGTGTCCACTGTCATGTGACCTTAGCCTTGGAATAATGATGGAAGCTCAGATAGTACTTTTTAGTCCTCATAATGAATGTAAATGAGCTACGTTTTTAATTTCATCATTGGAAAAGAATGAGTTGTAAAATATTTGCAAAACTCTAACCAGAAAATATTTCTGCAAAAACATGAAGATACCAAAACTCTTTCAAAAGCTATTCTCAAAACTCTCACCAGAACAACTGTTATTGCTCATGGCGCCCTCACAGACACGCAAAATCAATATTGTTAATCCTTCTTTTTCCCAGAATTATCTGTTGGTAGACAGTTGTTGGGACTCCGCATACATAAGGTTAAAGGTCCCGTCTGATTTGTTAGATTAGGCTGTCTTTACTCCGCATTGGCGTCTTAACAAACAACTTCTGTCAATTGATTCAAAGCAGTGTGTCTATAGAGCTGCTTATCTCGGCATAATGAGACTTGTGGATTATATTTTTTTATGCTGCACAAGCTTGGACAGAAAAAACATTAGTATTTGCTTCCTGTTTGTCAGGACGTTGAATATTTTACTTGTCCTATCACCAAATTATAATGATGTGTACTGTTAGAGTGCTGGATGAGAACTCCATTCTACAAATGATGTCTACAGACTGACAAAACTACAAATAATTCACTGTGTGAGGTAGTAAGGGACTAAAATCCATTATTTATGTCCATTAACTTATAACCTTTCAGTAGTTTTGTTTTGGGTGGCTTAGATTTGATATAATGTGGAGTAAATAAACATTAATAACACAATCGAGAAATGGTTTTAATCTCAGTGGCTTTCATGTAATTGATGTGAAGACAGTGTGTACTATACAATGTTTACTGCAAGCATAAAAATAAGAGAATAAGAGTACGCCTCCTGTTTTTAAATAATTGTGTTTCATTTGGTCATATTCATATGAGAATTGGCCATCTTTTGTTAATGCTGTCAGATTCCTAAGCTCCAAAAAAGATCCTCCAAAATACGACTTCATTTGTCATAATGCAACAAATTGTCATATTTGTCATAATGCAACAAACAGAAAAATATGCTCAGTCTTAAGTTATGACATATGTCTATACCAATTAGCAATGGGTACAAATATGACAAATTTATTTTTATATTCCCTATAATAATTTTGACTGACATATATTGTTCAATTTGTCACGCAAATATTGTATTTTTATTTACTGGTGAATGACAAATTATGTAAATTTACATCATTGCTGTGTCCCTGGATGAGCATGCAAGCTCGCAACATTCCCCTCAAATGATGGCTGCTTTAATCAGCCATCATGTACCTCTAACAGCTAAAGGTGGAGTGGAGCTCTATTTGCTGCTATTAACCTGTTAAATCCCGCTGTCAATCTCTGACAGTAGCATTTAACACATGTCAGCAGGGAGTCGTGTCATTCCAGGCTCCCAATTGCACAGTTGTGACATGATCACTTGGCACCAATGGGTGTTAGGGTTCGAGTTCCCGCTGCTGCACAAGGGGAGTCTCGAACCAGTCCCGCTGCGGTCCCCCACTCATCTCCGGCCGCAGTGGAGCCTGCTCAGCAGAGACATCGATCCCAGCGTCTTGCCCATTCCAATACTGTGCAGAGACTTGCTGCTGCCTCTCCTGGATCTGCTATTATAGCCAGTGCTGGAGCAGACGTCTTTGGGACGAAGTCCTGCGTTTCCCCTTTTGAGCATGCCCAGGGTAAGACCTCTCATTGGAGATCTGGGGTCACATGTTCAGGTACTGCAGCAGCTCCTATTGGTCCACCAGGAAGGTCCTGAAACTGCATGTGTTTTGGAACGGTTTCTCATTGGTCCTTGTTTCTGGCAGGTCCTGTAGCTGTTACTATAAAAGGGTGGCATGGCTGGGCCGCCACGCGCTAATATCAACCGTTATATGCTTTGCGCCAGTGTGGTCATGCGTGTGTGTGGTTAGGGCGGCTGAAATACGCCATTACAATACCGACTTAATCGGTGAGGAGCTTGGTATGCTAGCTGGTCAGGGTCGGTGTCCTAGATGCCCTACATTACCGGCATAACCGGTGAGGAGTTTGATTGCCGTATTCAGTGCCTGGCGTTCAGACGCCATAGATTGCGGGTGACTCCCGCGAGGACATTAGCGCATGATCACGTTCTATGTTCGCTTAGCAGTCAACTGTGTACCTGGGTGCCTGACAGGACACAGAAGTTTGTCTCTGCGGCTCTGTGACGTAACAGGGTTCGCTTTCAACACTAGACAGCACCCTAGCGTGTTTATTTTGCGTCTCAGTGGTGTTAAGTGAGTTCGCACACATCGCCATATAGCGCTGCGGCATTCCTTCTAGCAGCTCTGTGGAATAACAGAGTTCGCACATATTGCCACAGCGCTTTACGGCGTTTATTTTGGCGACTCTGCGGGATAACAGAGTTCGCTTCTTGCGCCATTTTACTAGCAGCAGGCTCCGCCTGCACGGTGGACCCAGGCTGCGAACACACCTCTCTACATCATATATTTGGTGTGTTCCGCAGATCCTAACAATGGGTTGTCTTCTGAAGACCCCCGTGCCTGTCATTCCCATCCTCCTGTGAAAGCCAGCCTGTTTGTAGGTGATGGCAGGGGTCCTTAGGAGATCGTGAAAGCTGATGCACTGCTTTGTATAGCACAAGGGATCAGATGATTGCAACTTCAAGTTCCTTAAGGGGACATTTAAATACAGTAAAAAGTGAACAAAAAGGTTTTAAGATTCAACCCCCTTTTGCCTCATTAAAACTAAAACAAATTTAAAAAAGTACAAAAATACACATATTTGGTATCGCTGCATTCATGAAAGTCAGATTTATGGAAACATACAATAAATTAATCAGATCGGCAAACGTCATAACAGAAAAAAAAGGAAAACGTCAAGGTTACAGTTTTTTCACCACTGGAACATTGCAATAAAATGCAATAGGTGATCAAAACATCTTATCTACCCCAAATAATATCAGTGTTAACATCATCTCAGAGCGCAAATATTAAAAGGTTACTGGTCTCGGAAAATGGCAACAAAAGCAATTTTTTTTTATAAATTTTCTTCCCCCACTTAAATAAAAAAAACAAAGCTATACATGTTTGGCATCTGCATATTAGTGCTAACTTGGATAATCGTATTGCCCTGTCAAATTTACCATTTTACCTCCCCCTTTCTCAAGCACCCTCGAAATGTTGCCACAGGTGCAAAGCTTTGAATCATCAGTCAGCACCTCTGCTTCTCTATCTTTGCACTCTTTGCCTCTGAGCACATGGGCTATCTACTGTACACCTAAGTCTGTGGCTTTTGGCTTTTAGTTCACCGCGATGATTATAATGGTGATTATTACTATGATTATCTATTCTAAAGAATTCCTCTGAAATTTTTCATTTAAGGATAAAATTTTTCTGGATAAAAGAATTGTTCAATAAGGATTTATTTTATTTGCTTTTGCAGTTGTTTCATAATGTTTCACATGGCTGTAATATGGAACAACTGCATTATGGCATATATTAGTCAAGGTGGAAGACAATGAATTTGGATTTGTTCACTTTGTTGTATTCTACAGTAGTGATGCTATTTTTTCTACAACTGCAGTAACTATTCAAATGATGCTGTAAATTAATGTGATTTCAGATGCTCGCATGCACAGGCTTCCATCTACCCCCCCCATATTGTGATCACAGGGCACAAATAGGTTACTGTGGCACCCAAGGGCCTATTGAATACCCTGTCACTGCCATCTTGGTTTTTCTGTGAAACTTGGACACATGCTGGGCTTCACAGAAGACTGAGATTTTCACTATATACTACAATACTATTGTGGGCTGCAACTATCAACGGTGCACCGCAGGTCCCGGCCAATCATGAGAAGGCCTGGGGATTCAGTGATTACGGCAGTGATAGGAAGATGCCACAAGGACTGGAGATTGAACTGTTTGGAGCTGTGATGTGGTGAGGTGAATGGTAAGATAAAAACAAGGTTTTTTATTTGCTAACCTTTGGATGGCCCTTTATGGTCCAGAAAAAAATGCAGCCAGCGGCCACCAATTTGTTAATTCACCTCAGAACTGAATTACAAAAGAATAAGCATTTTGGTGAATGCAGATTTTTGTAATACTCGAGTAGAATTAAATTCCACTCAAATATAATCGCTTATCTTCATCAGTAATCATATTCTGTGACGCATCATTACTTTAAAGCCCCATCGCACTAAGCGAGATCGCTAGCGAGATCGCTGAAGCGTCACCGATTTTGTGACGCAACAGCGACCTAGCCAGCGATCTCGCTTAGTGTGACACGCAGCGACGATCAGCCCCCCCTGCTGGGTATCGCTGATCGTCGCTGAATGTCCTGGACCATTTTTTCATCTTTGGTCTCCCGCTGGCCAGCGGCATCGCTGCGTGTGACAGTGGGAGACCAATGATCAGCCAGCTGGCAGCTGGTATCTAATGTACATATCGGGTAACTAAGCACCGCGCGGCACCTAGTTACCCGATATGTACCCTGGTTACCGGCTCTCAGCTTCTGCTGCAGAGCGCTGGGAGCCGGTATCCAGTGTAAACAGTGGGTAACTAGGTGCTGCGTGGCGCTTAGTTACCCGCTGTTTACACTGGATACCAGCGTGCTCACTGGTTCTGATCGCTGGTGAGTCTGCCTATGTGACAGCTCACCAGCGACCACAAAGCGAGGCAGCAACAATCCCTGCCAGGTCGTATCATTGTCAGGATCGCTGCTGCATCGCTGAGTGTGATGGGACTCTAACTTCTTTCTACAATCTTAAAATGCATCAAAGTTAAAAGGCAATTATAATTTTGACAATTTTTAGAAATGTTTCCACATTTCCGTCAACATACCTCTTTTATGGAGGAGCACACTTGCATGTCTACGTCCATTCCCATTTTCAACATAGCAGGAATAATTTCCCAAATCTATTTCTTCCACTGAGTCAAAAATTAAAGAGATCGATACTTCTTGCTCTCCAAGATGTTGCCTAAGAACTCTTTAAAAGAAAATATATAAGAAATTATATTATCTGTAATAGTAAAATTGAGTTTTTGCACATCAGTAAATCATTTACGTCAAGGAGTGGCACTTCTCAGGGAAACCTAACAATGGGTCTAGGAGATATACAAGTGCTTCTCATTAAATTAGAATATCATCAAAAAGTTAATTTATTTCAGTTCTACAATGCAAAAAGTGAAACTCGCATATTATATAGAGTCATTACAAACAGTGAACTATTTCAAGTGTTTATTTCTGTTAATGTTGATGATTATGGCTTACAGCCAGTGAAAACCCAAAAGTCATTATCTCAGTAAATTAGAATACTTTATAACACCAGCTTGAAAAATTGATTTTAAAATCCGAAATGTTGGCCTACTGAAATGTATGTTCAGTAAATGCACTCAGTATTTGGTCGGGCTCCTTTTGCTTCAATTACTGCATCAATGAGGCTTAGCATAGCGGCGATCAGCCTGTGTCGCCGCTGATGTACTGAGATAATGACTTTTGGGTTTTCATTGCTGTAAGCCATAACCATCAACATTAACAGAAATAAATACTTGAAATAGATCACTCTGTTTGTAATGACTCTATGTGAGTTTCACTTTTTGTATTGAAGAACTGAAATAAATTAACATTTTGATGATATTCTAATTTTGTGAGAAGCACCTGTATTTACTTTTAAATTTTGAGAATTATTTTCTATATCACAACCTTTATCAGAAATTAAATCTAAAAATATTGCAATTTTCTCTCTGGTCATTGAGGTTATCCTAGACTCCTACTACAGTCATGGCCAAAAGTTTTGAGAATGACACAAATATTAATTTTTACAAAGTCTACTGCTTCACTTTTTTTAATGGCAATTTGCATATACTCCAGAATGTTATAATGAGTGATCAGCTTCACAGCAATTACTTGCAAAGTCAATATTTGGCTAGAAAATGAACTTTATCCCCCAAAACACATTTCAACATCATTGCAGCCCTGCCTTAAAAGGACCAGCTAACCTCTTTTCAGTGATTGCTCCATTAACACAGGTGTGGGTGTTGATGAGAACATGGCTGGAGATCAATCTGTCATGATTAAGTAAGAATGACACCACTGGACACTTTAAAAGGAGACTGGTGCTTGGCATCATTGTTTCTCTTCTGTTAACCATGGTTATCTCTAAAGAAACACGTGCAGTCATCATTGCAATGCACAAAAATGGCCTAACAGGGAAGAGTATCGCAGCTAGAAACATTGCACCTCAGTCAACAATCTATCGCATCATCAAGAACTTCAAGGAGAGAGGTTCCATAGTTGCCAAAAAGGCTTCAGGGCGCCCAAGAAAGACCAGCAAGCGCCAGGACCGTCTCTTAAAAGTGTTTCAGCTGCGGGATTGGGCTACCAGCAGTGCAGAGCTTGCTCAGGAATGGCAGCAGGCAGGTGTGAGTGCATCTGCACGCACTGTGAGGCGGAGACTCTTGGAGCAAGGCCTGGTCTCAAGGAGGGCAGCAAAGAAGCCACTTCTCTCCAGAAAAAACATCATGGACAGACTGATATTCTGCAAAAGGTACAGGCAGTGGACTGCTGAGTACTGGGGTAAAGTTATTTTCTCTGATGAATCCCCTTTTCGATTTTTTGGGGCATCAGGAAAACGCCTCATTCGGAGAAGACAAGGTGAGCGCTACCACCAGTCTTGTCTCATGCCAACTGTTAAGCATCCTGAAGCCATTCATGTGTGGGGTTGCTTCTCAGTCAAGGGAATCGGCTCTCTCACAGTCTTGCCTAAAAACACAGCCATGAATGAAGAATGGTACCAGAATGTCCTCCAAGAGCAACTTCTCCCAAACCTCCAAGAGCAGTTTGGCGATCAACAATGCCTTTTCCAGCATGATGGAGCACCTTGCCATAAAGCAAAGGTGATAACTAAATGGCTCAGGGAACAAAACATAGAGATTTTGGGTCCATGGCCTGGAAACTCCCCAGATCTTAATCCCATTGAGAACTTGTGGTCAATCATCAAGAGACGGGTGGACAAACAAAAACCTAAGAATTCTGACAAAATGAAAGCATTGATTGTGCAATAATGGACTGCTATCAGTCAGGATTTGGTCCAGAAGTTGATTAAGAGCATGCCAGGGGAATTGCAGAGGTCCTGAAGAAGAAGGGTCAACACTGCAAATATTGACTTGCTGCATTAACTCATTCTAACTGTCAATATAAGCTTTTGTTACTTATATGTTTGCAATTATTATATTTCTGTCTGTGATAAAAACATCTGTCAAACACACATAAAAACCAGAGGGCAGCAGATCATGTGAAAATATAATATTTGTGTCATTCTCAAAACTTTTGGCCATGACTGTAGTTGCTTTAAAAATTCCACATTTACATTAGCAGTAACAGTCTGCCTCAGAATTTTCATTTGAATGAAGGCATCTAATGAGTGTGTAAAAAATCATTGTGATGGGAGTGGGAGACTGGCAACTGTGACATCTGCTACTGTGATAGGTGGATTCTGTGTTATCAGCTATGTATTAAGGTGTTTCCTGTCATTGTAATAGTACCTCTGAAGATAATGAGTCTGCTGAAAACTCTGATTCAAAAGACAGGAAGTATGAACCTGAGTAGCCACAGTGGCTAGTGTGAAAATTACTTGATTAGAAATGTTTTTTAATACAATCGTAATATGAAAAAAATTGCTAACATGTTTTAAATAATAAATGTAACACAAACACCTGATTTAATAGATTGTGTTTTGGTGGCACGACACTGAAGATGCAACACTGTAAATAAAATAATAAAAAAAAATATGGCAAAAATGCTGTATAATTAAATTCCTTTTACAAAAAAAGAGTTAGGAATTTAGCTTTGTTAAGTTACATTTACATTAGTAAGAAGCTAAAAATTATTGTAGTGTGAAGGAAAATTGCAAATTGAGACAGAATAAGGTAAATTGGGAGGAGTTAAGGTGAATAATTTGTCTGAATTATTGAAATATTTTGTTTTATAAAAAAGGTGGACTTTTTGTATTGCTTACATTCCGGCCCCGATTCATTATTTGCATGTTTAAGGCACTTTCCTTTTTTGTCTCCAGACCTTAATCCCATAGAAAACTTATAGAGGGAGTTGCAGCTCCGAGTTGCCAAGTGACCGCCTCAAAATCTTAATGATTTAGAGATGATCTGCAAAGAGGAGTGGACCAAAATTCCTCCTGACATGTGCGCAAACCTCATCATCAACTACAAAAAAATGTCTGACTGCTGTGCTTGCCAACAAGGGGTTTGCCACCAAGTATTAAGTCTTAATTACCAGAGGGATCAAATACTTATTTCTCACTGCAAAATGCAAATAAATTTATAAAATTTATACAATATGATTTTCTGGATTTTATTTTTGATATTCTATTTCTCCATGTTAAAATTAACCTAAAAATTTTAGACTGTTCATGTCTTTCGTCAGTGGGCAAATTTGCAAAATCAGCAATGGATCAAATACTTATTTCCCCCACTGTATATTGTGAGAGGTAAACTACTGCGTTACAAGCCTAAAATAATTTGTTGCATGGAGACCGGACTGTTGGTGTCACCACGTAGAGAAAGCTACTAACGACAAATAATTTTGAGAACTAAGACTTTTGTACTATATAACAAATAAACAAGAATATTTAACCCCTTAGTGGCAGAGCCATTTTGCAGCTTAATGACCGGGCCAATTTTTAAATTTCTGACCACTGTCACTTTATGAAGTTATAATTCTGGAACGCTTTAACGAATCCAGCAGATTGTTAGATTGTTTTTTCGTGACATATTGCACTTCACGTTAGTGGTAAAAAAATTTTTAGGACTTTTATGGCGAAAATTTTGAACATTTAGCAATTTTCAAACTTTAATTTTTTATGCCCTTAAATCAGAGAGTTACAGTACAGACCAAAAGTTTGGACACACATTCTCATTTAAAGATTTTTCTGTATTTTCATGACTATGAAAATTGTAAATTCACACTGAAGGCATCAAAACTATGAATTAACACATGTGGAATTATATACTTAACAAAAAAGTGTGTAACAACTGAAATTATGTCTTATATTCTAGGTTCTTCAAAGTAGCCACCTTTTGCTTTGATGACTGCTTTGCACACTCTTGGCATTCTCTTGATGAGCTTCAAGAGGTAGTCACCGGAAATGGTTTTCACTTCACAGGTATGCCCTGTCAGGTTTAATAAGTGGGATTTCTGGCCTTATAAATGGGGTTGGGACCATCAGTTGTGTTGTGGAGAAGTCTGGTGGATACACAGCTGATAGTCCTACTGAATAGACTGTTAGAATTTGTATTATGGCAAGAAAAAAGGAGCTAAGTAAAGAAAAACAAGTGGCCATCATTACTTTAAGAAATGAAGGTCAGTCAGTCCAAAAAATTGGGAAAACTTTGAAAGTGTCCCCAAGTGCAGTTGCAAAAACCATCAAGCCTACAAAGAAACTGGCTCACATGAGGACAGCCCCAGGAAAGGAAGACCAAGAATCACCTCTGCTTCTGAGGATACGTTTATCTGAGTCACCAGCCTCAGAAATTGCAGGTTTACAGCAGCTCAGAATAGAGACCAGGTCAATGCCACACGGAGTTCTAGCAGCAGACACATCTCTACAATAACTGTTAAGAGGTGACTTTGTGCCACAGGCCTTCATGGTAAAATAGCTGCTAGGAAACCACTGCTAAGGACATGCAACAAGCAGAAGAAACTTGTTGGGCTAAAGAACACAAAAGATGAACATTAGACCAGTGGAAATCTGTGCTTTGGTCTGATGATTCCAAATTTGAGTTCTTTGGTTCCAACCACCGTGTCTTTGTGCGACGCAGAAAAGGTGAACGGATGGACTCTGCATGCCTGGTTCCCACTGTGAAGCATGGAGGAGGAGGTGTGATGGTGTGGGGTGCTTTGCTGGTGACACTGTGGGGATTTATTCAAAATTGAAGGCATACTGAACCAGCATGGCTACCACAGCATCTTGCAGCAGCATGCTATTCCATCTGGTTTGCGTTTAGTTGGACCATCATTTATTTTTCAACAGGACAATGACCCCAAACACACCTCCAGGCTGTGAAGGGCTATTTGACCAAGAAGGAGAGTGATGGGGTGCTGCACCTGATGACCTGGCCTCCACAGTCACCAGACCTGAACCCAATTGAGATGGTTTGGGGTGAGCTGGACCGCAGCGTGAAGGCAAAAGGGACAACAAGTGCTAAGCATCTCTAGGAACTCCTTCAAGATTGTTGGAAGACCATTTTCGGTGACTACCTCTTGAAGCTCATCAAGAGAATGCCAAGTGTGTGCAAAGCAGGCATCAAAGTAAAAGGTGGCTACTTTGAAGAACCTAGAATATGACATATTTTCAGTTGTTTCACACTTTTTTGTTAAGTATATAATTCCACATGCATTAATTCATAGTTTTGATGTCTTCAGTGCGAATGTACAATTTTCATAGTCATGAAAATACAGAAAAATCTTTAAATGAGAAGGTGTGTCCAAACTTTTGGTTTGTACTGTATGTCACACAAATTTCTTAATAAATAACATTTTACCACATGTCTACTTTACATCAGCACAATTTTGGGAACAACATTTGTTTTTGTTACGAAGTTATAAGGGTTAAAAGTTGACCAGCGATTTCTCATTTTTACAACACCATTTTTATTTTAGGGACCACATCACATTTGAAGTCACTTTGAGGGTCTATATGATAGATAGGGAGGGAGCGCCATTTGACTTTTTGAACGCTACATTGTGTTTGGAGACACCCTGATGTGCCTAAATAGTGGAAACCCCTCAATTCTATCTCCAACTCTAACCCCAACACACCCCTAAGCCTAATCCTTACCCTAACCCTAATCCTAACCCTAATTACAACCCTAATTGTATACCTAACCCTAATTGTATCCCTAACCCTCATTGTAACCCTAACCCTAGCCCTAACCCTAGCCCTAACCCTAACCCTAGCCTTAACCCTAATGGAGAAATTAAAATAATTACAATTTCTTTATTTTATTATATGTCCCTAGCTAAGGGGGTGATAAAGGGGGGGTTTATGTACTATTTTTTTATTTTGATCACTGTGATAGTTTATCACAGTGATCAAAATGTACTTTTACAGAATGAATGAATCTGCAGGTAGGCAGATTCGGCGGGCATGCTGTGCATGCGCCCTTCTTTTTTTTAACAGGATGAAGAAGCCGGGAGGATCGGAGCTTGCGGAGGACATGGTGGACACCGGAAGGTACCAGGGGATCGGGGTACCTGGGGACCCTATTTCTCTCCCCTCTGATGTGCGATCACATCAGAGGGGAGAGAAATTACTTGCAGGATTGCGGCTTTTTATTTTCATTTGTGATCGCCGTTATATGGTTAATAACGGCGATCACAAAAGGGAAGGGGGGACTGCGGGGGACCTTAATTATGTTCTCTGGGGTCTCGGCTACCCCTGGTAGCCGAGACCCCGGAGACAATCTGACTCTGTGGGGTGCTATATACTTTCTCCACAGCGCCGTTAATTAACGGCACTGTGGTTTAAGCACCCTTAACTACCGCCGTAAAAGGCGTATAGTATTTTTCATCAATAACTATACTATTAATTAAAGTAGAGAGGCTGTGAATCCATTCACAGGGCCAAGTCCAGTAGTCAAATCTATATTCCGTAGTCAACGGTAGTCCAGAAAAATGCCTTCTTCCGGCAAGCATCCACATCTTTTGTTTTGATTAGCAGTCTGGACAGGACATTTCCTTCTACAAGAATGATGTCATGCCAGGGCCACTATTCAAAACAGGAGCCAGGGATATCTTCCTAAAAGAGCTGGTTAAAAAGGCTCTTTGTCTGGCGGCCACAGATTATTGATGTGGTAGCTGGACTGATCTTGAAAATTGATTTGCACCATCTCACTTTTAGGCTGACATCACATGGCCATGGAGTATCTCATGCAAGAGAATCGGAGTGAGTATGCTAATGTCCTTCAAATCAAGCTCTGTCAGAGCTTGAGCCAAGTTTCTCATCTGAGTGTGAACCGATTCTCTGACATGAGAGAATGGATTCACAACAGCGGTGAAGTTGGAGAACTTAATTTTCTGTTTTCTCCATTGTTTGTTTGCAGTAATCGGTCTGCACTCTGATGTTATTCGAGTGCATTGCGATGTTTCACAAGGACTTGCACGGGTGCTCGTGATCCGATTATCATGCATCATGCTGTGATTTTTATGTCATGCTAAATCAGCATGAGAAAAGAATCACTGGTCTGCAATGACGAACAGTATAGCACTTGGTCATGTTATATGCCCATGTGAGCTAGCCCTTAAAGGGAATTTGTCACCACAGTTGACCTATCTAAACTGATAACAAGGTCATACAGTTATAGACTGATGCAGTATCCTCCTTGGAGCCTGGAAGAGTTAATTTACATAAAATGATAAAAGATAATTTCTCAGCAACAACACAGCTGATATGAGACATACAGGTAGGACTTTTCCAGCAGTCTATAACCTGTATGCACATATTAATAGTTTATATAAGTCAAATGTGGTGACTAGTGTTGAGCGATACTGCTCGATATCTAAAAATATCGGATCGGAATGGTATCGCCGATATCACTAAATATCGTCGATATCCGATTCCGATACCGGAAGTCCCATGTAAGTCTATGGGAACAAAATATCGCAACTAAAAAAACACTTTCTTTCGTTGTAAACACAAAATATACACACATAGAATACATATATATATATATATATATATATATATATATATACATGTCATTGTGACATATATATATATACATATATTTATAGTTTATACACTTCTACATAGTAAAATAGACTCTGATTCAATTGCCGGGTAAAGCCGTGACATACCCCATAGAAGTCGACGGGCTCGGTGCCGAGTACCCCCAAAACCTCTGGCTCTGTGCAACTCAACTTGGGCGTCACGAACAGGATTCTGTAGCTCGCTATAAGCGAGTCCTGTGTGCCTGAATTGAACTGGTTTTGTGCTTGAGAATGCTAAAATCATCAGAGAATGTATTTGCCATTTTTCAGCCATATCTGCGTCACGACAAGGCACTGGTGAAGAAGAAGGGCGTGCTCTTCGTGGGTGTACACTCACTCAGTGGCGCGAAAACGATGGCCGACCACTCTAAATGGTACTGCAATGTAAGATCGTGCCCCACAGCTCTTGAGTTCCGCCTCCTCATCCTCCTCAGTGTGCGGAAACTAACACGAAGGTCCCGCCTCACTACAAAAGAGGGGCCCTTTCCAGATGCTAATGACACATGTGACTTGGCAGAGATGGCTAATGGACACGAGCAGAAGTGTGAAGGGATGGAGCAGTCAGAGCTCTCCCCCCACGGAAGCGACCCGATCGCCACGGAACCACCGTTGGGCACCCGGCCTGGAAACCCTCCTACGCTGCAAGAAGCGGAGGATACCCTAAGAGGCCTGGCCCGGCACCGGGAGGAGGTCGCCAGATGGAAGCCAGCTGGCATGCCCTAAAACTAAACTTGGAGCGGCGCCAATCCCTCTTACCTGAAGTGTCTGTACCGGAAGGTGAGGCACCCGTTCTAGTAGAGGAGTCCGTGCGGGCATCCCAGCTCTTGCAATGTGATCCGGTTGACGTTGTCGCAGTGGAGGCACCCGTTCTAGTAGAGGAGTCCGTGCGGGCATCCCAGCCCTTGCAATGTGATCCGGTTGACGTTGTCGCAGTGGAGGCACCCGTTCCTGCAAAAAACGCTGCATCGGCAGCACCCCAGATCCCGCTGTCTGCCCCCGTCGCTGAGACAGAAGAAGCGACACCCGTCCTCATGGAGGAGGCCGCGCAGGCACCAGAGGTCTACCTGTCTGTACCGGAGCCCCGAATGTCATCTGTTCCAGAGCCGGCTGCTTCCTCCGCAGGTGAGCGCCGCCAGGACTGTCGGGCACCAGGAGAGCTGCCGCACACCGGACATCGTAAGCTGCAGTTTGATGGTGGAGACATGGAGATGCTGGTGGAGGAGAATTACAACCGGCGTCAGGAGGAAGAGTGGAGACGTTCGGAGAGAGAAGCCGAGCGACAAAGGGAGCAGCGCGAATCCCAGAAGCTTCGCCAACGTCACATCGACAAGGACCGGGCAGATAAGGACCGGATGAGAAAAGATAAAGGAACCCTGAGGGACCCGCGGCGTAAGGGTGCAGTACGGAGCTTTAAATTGAAAGCTGGTTGGGGCTTTATCCAGGAGCCTGGACTTTATTTAGAAGTGTTTGTGACCCGGCGGGACGTGGAGACTCACCTCCCAGAAGGACACCCGGGGAGGGACCTGTTGTCAGGAGACTTGTTAACTTACACCCGACACTGGGGTTACAATGGATGGTATGCCCTAAATGTCACCAGGTGCGACCCCTGGTCCCCAGAGTGTCAGGAACCTGTGAGACCCTCGGAGCCTTCAGCCTCCCACATCCAGGCCTCTGCACAAGTGCCCACCCCACGCCGTAAATCTCCCCAGCCTCCCTCAGTGGTCTCCTCAGCAGCCCCAGCTATGGACATGCTAATGATAGCTGGCCAGTACTCGGCGCCTGTTAGGCCCCCTGGGGTTCGTTCAGTCCGGGACATAGGGCTCCAGACCCGGAGGGAGATGAAAGAGGTGGCCACACAGACACAGATAGCGGGTCACGACTTGACTGTACAGGCCACATGACGTCATCAGGTCCTGGTGGTCCTTGGTGTCTCGGATGTTTGGCAAGCATCAGAAGAGTACCAGGTGGTACCTGGAACACCCCTGCCAAAGAATTATAAATAACCCGGACAGGGTCCCTGTATGTAAATAGTTAAATTGTTGATGTACCCGGACAGGTGAATGTTCATAAAAAAGTTTTTTAATTTAATAAAAAAAACAACACAGTTTTGATTACTTTTATTACAGTCTCATCCTGCGACGCCATCGATCTCCTGTAAAAAAATGAAAAAAAAACAGCAGTATACCACCTGTCCGACGCAGTCCATAGTAACGAGGGTCCCACGACGATCCAGCTCTGCTACATCGCAATGACAGGCAGAGCCTGTCATCCCGGCGCAGCACAGCTGATTACCTGCTTCCCCGGCGGTGACGTCATCGGACTGACTGCTTTACGGCCGGGATTACCCAGCAGTCACTGCAGTTATCGCGAAAAACTGCATGTGACCGCCAGGGAGAAGATAATGGCGGCCATCAAGCAGTCCAGGACGTGACCGCCGGAGATCTTCTGCCAGGTAAGTGCCGCTGACTCCTGACAGACCCGACCGACGGACACTCACAGTGACAGTGACAAATCCGATTCCGGTATCTGATATGACGAAAGTATCGGTACTCGGAATCGAAAGCCCGATACAGCTAATATCGGCCGATACCCGATATTTGCAGTATCGTATCGCTCAACACTAGTGGTGATAGATTCCCTTAAAGGTTTTGTAAGATAATAATCACTAGAATTCTCTGCTCAGTGAATGTCTACGACAAATTTATGTTTTGTTAGTGATATCACTTCACTGTCTGTGATATCTCTTGAAAAATAATGTTACATAATATGGGCAAGCCACAACCAAATATTGATACAGGATCACATTATTTAGGAAGTATTCATTTTTCTCACTTTCTAAAAAAAAATCCCCTTGTTTTATATTACCTGATATCGGTCTCTCTGACTCTCTTCTCATCCAAATCTTCAATAAATTTTTCTCCTTTCATCCAGTAAATTAATGGGCTGACATCACCACTGTAGCCAAAGAAGGCTCTGCAGGTTAAATTAGCTGAGCTGCCTGTTGGAGAGAAACAAAAGGAGAATAAACATATAAATTGCTTCCTTTACCTAATCTTAAAGAATTCTAGAAAGCAGATATTGATCACGGTAATAAATTAAATAAATGAACAGCAGCACGTTCCAAGTTGTTGCGTTTACCCTCTGTTCTGAGCTTTCCACTTTACTAAATGGAGGATTAAGGACTTTTTTCCACAACAATAAATAACATCTCCTTGAAGAATACATTTCCACTGCCTTTAAAGTTTATCAAGTCACTATGATGTTTGAATGTTAATACGAGATAATACACAGATGTTCCATTTATAAAGCTTCTCAAAGTAAAAGAATAACACATAATTACTAGCTAATATCAAGGCATGTATGTAATGTTACCAGTCCTTGCACCCATGTAATTGATATATTGGAATATACGATATCTGTCAAGGTCTATGAGTTATAACCTCGATCAGATTAGACCATGACATTGTACCCCAATTGATTTACGTTTTCTACAAGCAATGATAATGGCAGTCAGTTTACATCAATGTTTCTGTCAAGCAATGGGAAGACATTTTAGTTCTGAGTAGCCTCTTCCGGCTTAAAATGCACATGGGTTAAAGCACATGTTCAGCTTCTCTCAACTTTTTTTTCCACAGGTTCCATATAGATTACACAAAACTGTAGAGACGCTATGATTCTCTAATATGCAGTGCAAGAAATTGGATGATAATATCTTTATATATATATATATATATATATATATATATATACATTTTACATCTAGAATTGAGCAGTTTTAGATTTCCTAGTCTGTCATCCAGCCTATTCTTCCATGGCAGCTGGTCTTCACTTCTACAGCTGAGATCCTTGGCTCGGAATCACAGGTTCATCTGATGCCCACTAGTTTCCACAACATCATGATATTGAGTAAGGCTTAGTCACTAAGCTTCTTGCGATGTCAAGATCTGTGTCATGTTTCATCATCATCATCTTCATCATCATTACATTGTGGGGTCTATTAAGCTTAAAACATACCCGAGATTTCAGGCAAAGAGGTGAGGCGACAGACTGCATGAAACTCTGTACTGGATCCCAGACAAGGCAGTAAGTATTTAATCACTCATCTGTACTTACAACATTGAATCTTGGCAAGATTCTGGAGGGTTTTTTTTAAAGAAGAGGTTGAACTAGATGGACTTAAAGTCTTCCTTCAACCTTAATAACTATGTCACTTATTTTACACATACAGGGTGGGCCATTTATATGGATGCACCTAAATAAAAAGGGAATGGTTGGTGATAACAACATTCTGTTTGTGTCACATTAGTATATGGGAGGGGGAAAACTTTTCAAGATGGGGGTGACCATGGCGAACATTTTGAAGTTAGCCATTTTGGATCCAACTTTATTTTTTCCAATGGGAAGAGGGTCATGTGACACATCAAAATTATTGAGAATTTCACAAGAAAAACAATAGTGTGCTTGGTTTTAACATAACTTTATTCTTTCGTGAGTTATTTTCCCGTCCATGGGTTGAGTTGCAAGTGAGCCCTGTAATAATAGGCACAAAGGTCTTTAAGATAGCTCAGGCCATCATAGAAACTCATCAACAATTGCATCACGTAAGCGCCAATGGATGCATAGAATGGCGTACCCGCATACCGACACTGTTAAGGGTCTTCGGAACGCACCAAATATATAATGTAGAAGGTGCGTTCGCAGCCCGGGGTCCACCGTGCAAGCGGAGCCTGCTGCTAGTAAAAATGGCGTGAGAAGCAAACTCTGTTATCCCGCAGAGTCGCTAACATAAACGCCGTAATGCGCTGTGGCAATAAGTGCGAACTCTGTTAATCCACAGAGCCACAAGAAAGAGAGCCGCAGCGCTATATGGCGATGTGTGCGCACTCACTAGACACAACTGAGTCGCAAAGAAAACACGCTAGGGCGCTGTCTAGCGTAGAAAGCGAACCCTGTTACGTCACAGGGCCGCTGAGAAAAAGCACTGTGTCCTGTCAGGCTCTCAGGTACACAGTTAAGTGCTAAGCGTACATAAAGCGTGATCATGTGCTAATGTCCTCGCGGGAGTAACCAGCAATCTATGGCGTCTGAACACCAGACCCTGAATACGGCAATCAACACTCCTCACCGGTTATGCCGGTAATCTAGGGCATCTAGGACACCGACCCTGACCAGCTACCATACCAAACTCCTCACCGATTAAGTCGGTATTCTAGTGGCTTATTTCAGCCAGGTCCCTAACCACACATAAGCATGATCACAATGGCGCATAGCATACAATGGTTGATATTAGCGCATGGCGGCCCAGCCATGCTACCTTTTATAGCAACAGCTACAGGACCTGCCAGAAACCAGGACCAATGAAACTTGTTCCAGAACATCAGTAATCGCAGGGCCTTCCTGGCGGACCAATAGGAGCCGCTGCAGTACCTGAGCATGTGACCCCTGATCTCCAATGAGAGATCTCACTCTGGGCATGCTCAGAAGGGAAAACGCAGGACTTTGTCCCAAAGATGTCTGCTCCAACACTGGCTATAATAGCAGATCCAGGAAAGGCAGCAGCAAGTCACTGCACAGTAGTGGAGTGGGCAAGACGCTTGGACCGACGTCTCTGCTGAGCAGGCTCCACTGCGGCCGGAGATGAATGGGAGACCGCAGCGGAACTGGTTCGAGACTCCCCTTGTGCAGCAGCGGGAACTCGAACCCTAACATTACCCCCCCTTCTCTGGGCCTTGCTGCGTTCATAGGCAGCGATGAGCTGCGGAGCGTGAACATGCTCGGCAGGCTCCCAAGACCTATCCTCAGGCCCATAGCCCCTCCTGTCCACCAAATAAAACTTTTTGCCCCGTACCACCTTACACCCTACGATGGCGTTCACCCCATGGTCATCCGTAGATGAACCCGATGTCTGGGCAGATGACTCAGAAAACCGGGACATGAGCACGGGTTTCAGGAGGGATATGTGAAAGGTGTCAGAGATACCCAGGCGTGGTGGAAGAGCCAAACGGTATACCACAGGGTTAACCTGCTCGAGGACCTTGAAAGGACCCAGGTAGCGGGGTGCCAACTTAGTGGACTCAACTCGCTGTTAGGGTTCGAGTTCCCGCTCCTGCACAAGGGGAGTCTCGAACCAGTGCCGCTGCGGTCTCCCATTCATCTCCGGCCGCAGTGGAGCCTGCTCAGCAGAGACGTCGTTCCAAGCGTCTTGCCCACTCCACTACTGGGCAGTGACTTGTTGCTGCCTTTCCTGGATCTGCTATTATAGCCAGTTCTGGAGCAGACGTCTTTGGGATAAAGTCCTGCATTTTCCCTTCTGAGCGTGCCCAGAGTGAGATCTCTCATTGGAGATCAGGGGTCACATGCTCAGGTACTGCAGCAGCTCCTATTGGCCCGCCAGGAAGGCCCTGTTACTGCTAGTCTTCTGAACAGGTTCTCATTGGTCCTTGTTCCTGGAAGGTCCTGTGGCTGTTGCTATAAAAGGGTGGCATGGCTGGGCCGCCATGCGCTAATATCAACCATTGTATGGTATGCGCCAGTGTGGTCATGCGTGTGTGTGGTTAGGGACCCGGCTGAAATAAGCCACTAGAATACCGACTTAATCGGTGAGGAGTTTAGTGTGCTAGCTGGTCAGGGTCGGTGTCCTAGATGCCCTAGATTACCGGCATAACCGGTGAGGAGTTTGATTGCCGTATTCAGGGTCTGGCGTTCAGACGCCATAGATTGCGGGTGACTCCCGCGAGGACATTAGCGCATGACCACGTATTATGCTCGCTTAGCAATTAACCGTGTGCCTGAGAGTCTGACAGGACACGGTGTTTGTTCTCAGCGGCTCTGTGACGTAACAGGGTTCGCTCTCGACGCTAGACAGCGCCCTAGCGTTTTACTTTGCGGCTCACTGAAGTTAAGTGAGTTCGCACATATCGCCATATAGCACTGTGGCATCCCGTTAGCGGCTCTGTGAATTAACAGAGTCTGCACTTACTGCCACAACGCGCTACGGCGTTTATTTTAGCGACTCTGCGGGATAACAGAGTTCGCTACTTTCGTCATCTTACTAGCAGCAGGCTTTGCTTGCACGGTGGACCCCGGGCTGCGAACGCACCTCTCCACTTTATATATTTGGTGCGTTCCACAGACCCTAACATAATATTAGCGCCAGGGTCTGGCTAGTAAAATGGCGGACGAACAGCGTCTATTGCAGTACATCCAGCAGCTGAAGGGTAGGTTGGAGGCTCTTGAGAGCACAACCTCAGCTGTGGATGTTACCGCATTCGCTGTTCAGGCTGCTAGCGTGGCTGCAGCCAGTTTGTCCTCTGCCACCTCTGCCCCTACATTATCCCACCTCCCGCTTCCTGACAAGTTTGCCGGTGATAGCAAGCAATGTCGGGGATTCGTGAGTCAGTGCTCTATACATCTTGAGCTTCTGGCTGCACGTTTTCCCACGGATCGGGCACAAGTGGGTTTTGTACTTTCTCTACTCTCGGGCAGAGCGTTGGAGTGGGCAACGCCGCTGTGGGAGCGCGATGATCGTGTGGTGCAGAGTGCTCCTCGTTTCTTGGAGGCTCGTAAAAAGGTCTTTTTAGGACCCCAGGTCACCCACGATACGGCGCTACAACTGCTGGCATTGACACAGGGTTCGTCTTTGGTCAGTCAGTTTTCCGTCCAGTTTCGGACTCTGGCTGCTGAGCTAGATTGGTCTAATAAAGTTCTTATTCCTATCTACTGGCGGGGACTGGCTGACCATGTTAAAGACGCTTTGGCTACCAGGGAGATTCCCGCCACACTGGAGAAGCTTATCTCCATATCTCCGTTTTCACGAGCGGAGGTTGGAGCGGGCCCAGTGTAGGCAGAGGTTTCGGATGGCTCCTACCTTTGCCAAACCTCTCGAATTCCCCGATCTGGCGTCCGAACCTCAAAAGGCCACAGAAGTTCCTCATGCAGGACCTAAGTCTCGGTCCGTCCGAGTGTCCGTGGTTTGTAACCATTGTCAGCAGACAGGACACTATGCCAACAGATGTCCACAGCGATCGGGGAAGCGATCGCGTCTAGTGGCCCTGGGAGGAGGTTCACTAGAGACAGCGGCATTTTCCTCCAAGATAACATTTAAAGGGACAATCACTGTTGGTACTTCCATTCTCACCGCCGACCTTTGCGTGGACTCAGGAGCAGAGGGGAATTTCATGTCCTCTAGCTTTGCTCGCCGTCATGCAATACCTCTGGTGGCGCTTGACAAATCAGTGACTGTTCGGGTAGTGAATGGGTCGTCATTGCCCTCACAAATTACACACCAGACTGTCCCACTTGCATTGTCTGTATCTCCTTCCCATCAGGAATTTATTTCCCTACTCGTCCTTCCCGAGGGAATAGACGAGATCCTACTAGGTATACCTTGGCTCCGTTTCCACTCCCCACATATAGAGTGGACTTCGGGTAGGATACTGGGTTGGAGTGATGCATGTACAGGCAGATGTGTCAGAAGTTGCGTTCAGGTTACCACTACTGAGTTACCCGCAGATCTTACTCCACTTCCCAAGCACTACTGGTCATATGCAGACGTGTTCTCCAAGAAGGCTGCGGAGACTCTTCCGCCTCATCGCCCCTATGACTGTCCTATCGACCTCTTACCTGGCGCAGAACCTCCTCGGGGAAGGGTCTATCCCCTCTCTCTTCCTGAGACAGAGGCCATGTCGCAATATATTCAGGAGAACCTGGCAAGAGGGTTTATTAGGAAGTCGGTGTCACCGGCAGGGGCGGGATTTTCTTCGTGCAGAAGAAAAACGGAGAATTGCGTCCGTGTATTGATTACAGGGGTCTTAACGCCATCACCGTTAAAAACAAGTACCCGTTGCCCCTGATCTCTGAGCTATTTGATAGGCTTCGGGAGCAAGGGTATTCACTAAACTAGATCTGCGCGGTGCTTATAACCTGATTCGCATCCGTGAGGGGGACGAATGGAAGACGGCTTTTAATACCAGGGATGGGCATTACGAATATCTGGTGATGCCCTTTGGGCTCTGTAATGCTCCAGCCGTTTTCCAAGACTTTGTCAATGACATCTTCCGGGATATGCTCTCCACCTCGGTCGTAGTCTATCTGGATGATATACTCATCTTCTCTCCAGATATTGACTCCCACCGGAGGGATGTTGGCAGGGTCTTCGACCTCCTACGGGCAAATTCCCTTTACGCAAAGTTGGAGAAATGTGTGTTTGAGCAGGAGTCCTTACCTTTCCTGGGCTATATCATCTCCGCCCAGGGATTGGCTATGGATCCTGCCAAACTACAGGCGGTGATGGACTGGCAAGAACCCCACTCTCTAAAGGCGGTGCAGCGCTTTATGGGGTTCATTAATTACTACCGTCAGTTCATTCCCCACTTCTCAACTTTGGTAGCTCCCGTGGTTGCCCTTACCAAAAAGGGAGCTAATCCCAAATTGTGGTCTGAAGAGGTCTCCAAGGCCTTCACGTCTATTAAGTCTCATTTCGCTAGAGCTCCCATCCTACATCGCCCCGATGTTGATAAGCCATTTATATTGGAGGTGGATGCCTCGTCCGTTGGTGCTGGAGCAGTCCTCTTCCAAAAGGATGCTCAAGGTCGGAAGCATCCATGCTTCTTTTTCTCCAAGACCTTCACACCCAGCAGAGAGGAATTATTCCATCGGGGACAGGGAGTTGCTAGCAATGAAGTTGGCCTTCTGGGAGTGGAACATCTGTTGGAGGGAGCTCGCTTTCCCTTCCAAGTCTTTACGGATCACAAAAACCTGGTATATCTTCAGACAGCCCAGCGGCTTAATTCTCGCCAAGCCAGATGGTCCTTGTTCTTCTCCCGGTTTCATTTCACACTGCATTTCCTTCTCGGGAGAGAAGAACATTCGTGCCGACGCTCTCTCTCGCTCTGTGGTGTCCTCGGAGGAGGAGGTGGAGGAGCCTCGGCTTATCGTCCCCACAGAGAGCCTGAGAACAGTGGCCCCGGTTTCGCTAGAGTCTGTGCCCCCAGGCAAGACTTTTGTGCCTACTAATTTGCGACCGGAGGTACTCTCTTGGGCACATTCGTCCAGGGTGGGTGGACACTTTGGGGCAAAGAGGACATCTGAATTGCTGGCGAGGACATATTGGTGGCCGCATATGGTCCGTGATGTTGGAGACTATGTTCGGGCGTGTGTCTCCTGCGCCAAAAATAAGTCTCCACGACAACGGCCAGCTGGGTTACTTTACCCTTTGCCGGTGGCAGACAGGCCCTGGGAGATGGTTGGGATGGACTTTGTGGTGGGCTTGCCCAAGTCTCGGGGTTGCACCATCATTTGGGTAATCACCGACCATTTCTCTAAAATGGTGCATCTGGTGCCACTACCACGGTTACCTTCTGCACGGGCTCTGGCAGCGTTGTTTGTTAGGCACATCTTCCGTTTACACGGCATGCCGGACAAGATTGTCAGTGACCGAGGTCCCCAGTTTGCGTCTCGGTTCTGGAGAGAGCTTTGTCGTCTACTCAGTATTGAGTTAAATCTCTCTTCAGCGTACCATCCTGAGACGAATGGGTTGGTAGAGAGGGCCAACCAGACCTTGGTCACCTATCTACGACATTTTGTCTCAGCCAGGCAGGATGACTGGGCATCCTTGCTACCATGGGCTGAGTTTGCATTAAACAATGCTGTGGCTGATTCCACCGGACAGACCCCATTCCTCCTGAACTACGGTCAGCATCCGCGGGTACCAGTGCCTATGCCCGTGTCTTCCGCCGATTCCAGGGTGGCAGACTGGGCTGTGGAGGCACGGGACATTTGGGACCGCACGCAGGATGCCATTCAGGCCTCCAAAGAGAGGATGAGGTCTTCGGCCGATGCCCATCGGCGCCCCGCTCCTACATTTGCTCCTGGGGATTTGGTGTGGCTCTCCGCCCGTAACATCAGGCTGCGAGTTGAGTCCACTAAGTTGGCACCCCGCTACCTGGGTACTTTCAAGGTCCTCGAGCAGGTTAACCCTGTGGTTTACCGTTTAGCTCTTCCACCACGCCTGGGTATCTCCGACACCTTTCACGTGTCCCTCCTGAAACCCGTGCTCATGTCCCGATTTTCTGAGTCATCTGCCGGGACATCGGGTTCATCTGCGGATGACCATGAGGTGAACGCCATCGTGGGGTGTAAGGTGGTACGGGGCAAAAAGTTTTATTTGGTGGACTGGAGGGGCTATGGGCCTGAGGATAGGTCTTGGGAGCCTGCCGAGCATGTTCACGCTCCGCAGCTCATCGCTGCCTTTGAGCGCAGCAAGGCCCAGAGAAGGGGGGGCCCTAGGAGGGGGGGGTAATGTTAGGGTTCGAGTTCCCGCTCCTGCACAAGGGGAGTCTCGAACCAGTGCCGCTGCGGTCTCCCATTCATCTCCGGCCGCAGTGGAGCCTGCTCAGCAGAGACGTTGTTCCAAGCGTCTTGCCCACTCCACTACTGGGCAGTGACTTGTTGCTGCCTTTCCTGGATCTGCTATTATAGCCAGTTCTGGAGCAGACGTCTTTGGGATAAAGTCCTGCATTTTCCCTTCTGAGCGTGCCCAGAGTGAGATCTCTCATTGGAGATCAGGGGTCACATGCTCAGGTACTGCAGCAGCTCCTATTGGCCCGCCAGGAAGGCCCTGTTACTGCTAGTCTTCTGAACAGGTTCTCATTGGTCCTTGTTCCTGGAAGGTCCTGTGGCTGTTGCTATAAAAGGGTGGCATGGCTGGGCCGCCATGCGCTAATATCAACCATTGTATGCTATGCGCCAGTGTGGTCATGCGTGTGTGTGGTTAGGGACCCGGCTGAAATAAGCCACTAGAATACCGACTTAATCGGTGAGGAGTTTAGTGTGCTAGCTGGTCAGGGTCGGTGTCCTAGATGCCCTAGATTACCGGCATAACCGGTGAGGAGTTTGATTGCCGTATTCAGGGTCTGGCGTTCAGACGCCATAGATTGCGGGTGACTCCCGCGAGGACATTAGCGCATGACCACGTATTATGCTCGCTTAGCAATTAACCGTGTGCCTGAGAGTCTGACAGGACACGGTGTTTGTTCTCAGCGGCTCTGTGACGTAACAGGGTTCGCTCTCGACGCTAGACAGCGCCCTAGCGTTTTACTTTGCGGCTCACTGAAGTTAAGTGAGTTCGCACATATCGCCATATAGCACTGTGGCATCCCGTTAGCGGCTCTGTGAATTAACAGAGTCTGCACTTACTGCCACAACGCGCTACGGCGTTTATTTTAGCGACTCTGCGGGATAACAGAGTTCGCTACTTTCGTCATCTTACTAGCAGCAGGCTTTGCTTGCACGGTGGACCCCGGGCTGCGAACGCACCTCTCCACTTTATATATTTGGTGCGTTCCACAGACCCTAACACTCGCAGCCTGATGTTACGGGCGGAGAGCCACACCAAGTCCCCAGGAGCAAATGTTGGAGCGGGGCGCCGATGTGCGTCGGCGGAGGACCTCATCCTCTCCTTGGATGCCTGAATGGCATCCTGGGTACGGTCCCAAATGTCCCGTGCCTCCACAGCCCAGTCTGCCACCCTGGAGTCGGCGGAAGACACAGGCATGGGCACCAGAACCCGCGGATGCTGACCATAGTTTAGGAGGAATGGAGTCTGTCCGGTGGAATCAGCCACAGCATTGTTTAGTGCAAACTCAGCCCATGGTAGCAAGGATGCCCAGTCATCCTGCCTGGCCGAGACAAAATGTCGTAGATAGGTGATCAAGGTCTGGTTGGCCCTCTCTACCAACCCATTTGTCTCAGGATGGTACGCCGAAGAGAGATTTAACTCAATACTGAGTAGACGACAAAGTTCTCTCCAGAACCGAGACGCAAACTGGGGACCTCGGTCACTGACAATTTTGTCCGGCATGCCGTGTAGACGGAAGATGTGCCTAACGAACAACGCTGCCAGAGCCCGTGCAGAAGGTAACCGTGGTAGCGGCACCAAATGCACCATTTTGGAAAAATGGTCGGTGATTACCCAAATGATGGTGCAACCCTGAGACTTAGGCAAGCCCACCACAAAGTCCATTCCAACCATCTCCCAGGGCCTGTCTGCCACCGGCAAAGGGTAAAGTAACCCAGCTGGCCATTGTCGTGGAGACTTATTCTTGGCGCAGGAGACACATGCCCGAACATAGTCCCCAACGTCACGGACCATATGCGGCCACCAGTATGTCCTCGCCAGCAATTCAGATGTCCTCTTTGCCCCAACGTGTCCACCCACCCTGGACGCATGTGCCCAAGAGAGTACCTCCGGTCGCAAGTTGGTAGGTACAAAAGTCTTGCCCGGGGCACAGACTCTAGCGAAACTGGGGCCACTGTTCTCAGGCTCTCTGTGGGGACAATAAGCCGAGGCTCCTCCACCTCCTCCTCAGAGGAAACCACAGAGCGAGAGAGAGCGTCGGCACGAATGTTCTTCTCTCCCGAGAGGAAATGGAGTGTGAAATTAAACCGGGAGAAGAACAAGGACCATCTGGCCTGGCGAGAGTTAAGCCGCTGGGCTGTCTGCAGATACACCAAATTTTTGTGGTCGGTGAAGACTTGGAAGGGAAAGCGGGCCCCCTCCAACAGATGTCTCCATTCAGAGAAGGCCAACTTCATGGCTAGCAACTCCCTATCCCCGATGGAATAATTCCTCTCCGCTGATGTGAAGGTCTTAGAGAAGAAGAAGCAAGGATGCTTCCGACCTTGAGCATCCTTTTGGAAGAAGACTGCTCCAGCACCAACGGATGAGGCATCCACCTCCAATAAAAATGGCTTATCAACATCGGAGCGATGTAGGATGGAGCGCTAGCAAAATGAGACTTAATAGAAGTGAAAGCCTTGGAGACCTCTTCCGACCACAATTTGGGATTTGCTCCCTTCTTGGTGAGGGCTACCAAGGGAGCTACCAAGGTAGAGAAATGCGGAATGAACTGGCGATAGTAATTAATGAACCCCATAAAGCGCTGCACCGCTTTAATAGAGTGGGGCTCCTGCCAGTCCATCACAGCCTGTAGTTTGGCCGGATCCATAGCCAATCCCTGGGTTGAGATGATATAACCAAGGAAAGGTAAAGACTCCAGCTCAAACATACATTTCTCTAACTTAGCATAAAGGGAATTAGCCCGTAAGAGGTCAAAGACTCTGCAGACATCTCTCCGGTGGGAGTCAATATCTGGAGAGAAGATGAGTATATCATCCAGATAGACTACGACCGAGGTGGAGAGCATATCCCGGAAGATGTCATTGACAAAGTCTTGGAAAACGGCTGGGCATTACAGAGCCCAAAGGGCATCACCAGATATTCGTAATGCCCATCCCTGGTATTAAAAGCCGTCTTCCATTCGTCCCCCTCACGGATGCGAATCAGGTTATAAGCACCGCGCAGATCTAGTTTAGTGAATACCCTTGCTCCCCGAAGCCTATTGAAGAGCTCAGAAATCAGGGGCAACGGGTACTTGTTTTTAACGGTGATGGCGTTAAGACCCCTGTAATCAATACACGGACGTAATTCTCCATTTTTCTTCTGCACGAAGAAGAATCCCGCCCCTGCCGGTGACACCAACTTCCTAATAAACCCTCTTGCCAGGTTCTCCTGAATATATTGCGACATGGCCTCTGTCTCAGGAAGAAGGAGGGGATAGACCCTTCCCCGAGGAGGTTCTGCGCCAGGCAAGAGGTCGATAGGACAGTCGTAGGGGCGATTAGGCGGAAGAGTCTCCGCAGCCTTCTTGGAGAACACGTCTGCATATGACCAGTAGCACTTGGGAAGTGGAGTAAGATCTGCGGGTAACTCAGTAGTGGTAACCTGAACGCAACTCCTGACACATCTGCCTCTACATGCATCACTCCAACCCAGTATTCTATATGTGGGGAGTGGAAACGGAGCCAAGGTATACCTAGTAGGATCTCGTCTATTCCCTCGGGAAGGATGAGTAGGGAAATAAGTTCCTGATGGAAGGAGATACTAACAATGCAAGTGGAACAGTCTGGTGTGTAATTTGTGAGGGCAATGTCGACCCATTCACTACCCGGACAGTCACTGATTTGTCAAGCGCCACCAGAGGTATTGCGTGACGACGAGCAAAGTTAGAGGACATGAAGTTCCCCTCTGCTCCTGAATCCACGCAAAGCTCGACTGTAAGTGTGGAAGTGCCTACAGTGATTGTCCCTTTAAATGTCATCTTGGAGGAAAATGCCGCTGTCTCTAGTGAACCTCCTCCCAGGGCCACTAGACTCGATCGCTTCCCCGATCGCTGTGGACATTTGTTGGCATAGTGTCCTGTCTGCTGACAAAGGTTACAGACCACGGATACTCGGACGGTCTGAGACTTAGGTCCTGCATGAGGAACCGCTGTGGCCTTTTGGGTTCGGACGCCAGATCGGGAGATTCGAGAGGTTTGGCAAAGGTGGGAGCCAACCGAATTCTCTGCCTACACTGGGCCCGCTCCAACCTCCGCTTGTGAAAACGGAGGTCAATGCGGGTAGATATGGAGATAAGCTTCTCCAGTGTGGCGGGAATCTCCCTGGTAGCCAAAGCGTCTTTAACATGGTCAGCCAGACCTCGCCAGTAAACTGGAATAAGAACTTTATCTGACCAGTCTAGCTCTGAGACCAGAGTCCGAAACTGGACGGAAAACTGACTGACCAAAGACGAACCCTGTGCCAATGCCAGCAGTTGAAGTGCCGTATCGTGGGTGATCTGAGGTCCTAAAAAGACCTTTTTAAGAGCCTCCAAGAAACGAGGAGCACTCCGCACCACACGATCGTCGCGCTCCAACAGCGGCGTTGCCCACTCCAATGCTCTGCCCGAGAGTAGAGAGAGTACAAAACACACTTGTGCCCGATCCGTGTGGAAACGTGCAGCCAGAAGCTCGAGCTGTATAGAGCACTGACTCACGAATCCCCGACATTGTTTGCTGTCACCGGCAAACTTGTCAGGAAGCGGGAGGTGGGATAATGTAGGGGCAGAGGTGGCAGAAGACAAACTGGCTGCAGCCACGCTAGCAGCCTGAACAGCCACTGCGGTAACATCCACAGCTGGGTTGTGCGCTCAAGAGCCGCCAACCTACCCTCCAGCTGCTGGATGTACTGCGATAGATGCTGGTCATCCGCCATTTTACTAGCCAGACCCTGGCGCTAATATTATGTTAAGGGTCTGCGGAACGCACCAAATATATAATGTAGAGAGGTGCGTTCGCAGCCCGGGGTCCACCGTGCAAGCGGAGCCTGCTGCTAGTAAAAATGGCGCGAGAAGCAAACTCTGTTATCCCGCAGAGTCGCTAAAATAAACGCCGTAATGCACTGTGGCAATAAGTGCGAACTCTGTTAATCCACAGAGCCGCAAGAAAGAGAGCCGCAGCGCTATATGGCGATGTGTGCGCACTCACTAGACACAACTGAGTCGCAAAGAAAACACGCTAGGGCGCTGTCTAGCGTAGAAAGCGAACCCTGTTACGTCACAGGGCCGCTGAGAAAAAGCACTGTGTCCTGTCAGGCTCTCAGGTACACAGTTAAGTGCTAAGCGCACATAAAGCGTGATCATGTGCTAATGTCCTCGCGGGAGTAACCCGCAATCTATGGCGTCTGAACGCCAGACCCTGAATACGGCAATCAACACTCCTCACCGGTTATGCCGGTAATCTAGTGCATCTAGGACACCGACCCTGACCAGCTACCATACCAAACTCCTCACCGATTAAGTCGGTATTCTAGTGGCTTATTTCAGCCGGGTCCCTAACCACACATAAGCATAATCACAATGGCGCATAGCATACAATGGTTGATATTAGCGCATGGCGGCCCAGCCATGCTACCCTTTTATAGCAACAGCTACAGGACCTGCCAGAAACCAGGACCAATGAAACTTGTTCCAGAACATCAGTAATCGCAGGGCCTTCCTGGCGGACCAATAGGAGCCGCTGCAGTACCTGAGCATGTGACCCCTGATCTCCAATGAGAGATCTCACTCTGGGCATGCTCAGAAGGGAAAACGCAGGACTTTGTCCCAAAGATGTCTGCTCCAACACTGGCTATAATAGCAGATCCAGGAAAGGCAGCAGCAAGTCACTGCACAGTAGTGGAGTGGGCAAGACGCTTGGACCGACGTCTCTGCTGAGCAGGCTCCACTGCGGCCGGAGATGAATGGGAGACTGCAGCAGAACTGGTTCGAGACTCCCCTTGTGCAGCAGCAGGAACTCGAACCCTAACAGACACGCTGTTAAAGTCGCTATCAAAATTTGACTGTGGCAGTTAACAGCTTAAAAGTCATGGTCGGAACACCACCCCACTCACGGCTGTTAGCTGCAGGTCCTGGCCAAAACACACAGCCATTACCTGCTGGATAATGGGTGAGTTCACCCAGTGAACCTGTTCCATACACCCACCATCGAATTGCACCATAAATGCACAGTGAATGTCAGTAAGGGGTTAATCTTGTTTCAATAACAGAAAAAAAGCATAATCCAATAGACAAAGTTTTTTTTAAAAAAATGCAACTTTTTCCCCTTCCGTTAAAGTAAATCTAACTAGGCAGTAAGAAAAATGAATTAATTTGTCCTCATTTGAAATATCAAACAAATAGACAATTCCTTGAATTCTCCAGGATTTCCACTCCCCAGATTTGAATGATTCAGGAAAGCAGGGATCATACTGAATCGGAGTTATTGGAAAAATACCATGCCTCATTTAGACATCAATTTTTAACAAACTTGTGCTACGGGTAGGTTCACAAGAATGTATAAAAAAAACATTTGTAGAGTGTCATCAGAAAAGTTGGACTATCTTTTTCTCACTTGTTATCTTTGGGCAGTCTGTATGCAAATTGTTTTTTATACAGCAGCAGCAATTAATGATGTATAAGACCATTTACAGCTTTCTATGTTACAGAATTGCAATGTATCCGTAAAAATCTGAGGCTATACTGTGGTTCTGTATAGCATCCGTTTTCTTCACGCAGCCTTAGACTTGTATGTAGTCAATGCTTGTATACATATTAATGTTTACACAGTTCTGCTGTGTCCTTTTGTCGGAATATAATGCAGTCATAGCATCTCAAATCTATTCACAGTTGCTTTATTCTGCTTGGAGTTGCTGGTCAGTTTTTTGTTTTTATTTGAAAATAGATAGATAAATATATAAAATCCCCAAAAAAAGAAACAGCACTCCGTATAGCAAAAAATAAGGTGCTCTTTATTGGCCCATGTGGCGTCGTTTCGGTCTTGAGTGCAGACCTTTCTCAAGCTTGAGAAAGGTCTGCACTCAGGACCGAAACGTCGCCTCATGGGCCAATAAAGAGCACCTTATTTTTTGCTATACGGAGTGCTGTTTCATTTTTTTGGATTCTAACTATAAGGTTTGGTATATGCCTGTGAAACTCTGCACCCTGTTTTTTAGTGCTGTGCATATTTTTTTTGCTTAAGATAAATAGATCCATGCAATTTTTTAATTATATATATATATATTTCCTTTTCTTTTTCCTGGACTTATTCAGCCAACTATTTTTTAAACAGCTGCTCTATATGTAATTACAGTTGCTTATTTTATATACAGTAATAGGCATTATTAATAATAAGAAAATGCCAAGACAATAGCATAGCATCTGAAGAATTAAATCTGAAGTACTCAAGCTGAGTAAAAAAAAGATATTACCGATTCAGGCGCCGTAACATTTTTACTATACTGTTACATATTTAATTATCTTTGCTCCATAAAATCCAATCAGTTAACACATTATTGCATATGAAAGATGATATGATTGATAACCATCATGTACATTTAAATGTTTTCAGAGATAAAATGAAGCATCTTAGTCCTGATTTGATTTATGATTTTTCCATAATGAGAGTTTGCATAAGCTATTAAGAGAATCTGACTCTTTAATAAGTTAACTGTATACATTGTAGATATTACTAACAATTCTAATTTACCATTCAGACTGAACCCTCTCAATTACAGTAGTTAAGCATTTTTGTGATCACTGTTTGGCCATAGATGATTAATTTCTATCCATAAACAATTACTACATTTCCAGGAATGCAGTTTACACTGATGGCTTTTAAGAGTGAAGGAAACAATAAACGCTAAACTCTACACATGTATATATAAAACCTTAAAATAATTAGTTGTTTCTTCTGATCAAGTGTTTGTAAATTAATTCAAATAAATGATAAAGGTGTCAAAATCATAAATAGAGATGAGCTAACCCAAAGTTAAAAGTTTGGCGTTTGTACCAGACAGAAAATGTCCGGTATTAAACACCAGACAGACTTTCCCTGGAAATTGTAATGTTTGGAGTTTTGGGGGATGTCTGGACAAGAGAGAGATTTGTCATGATTCCTCCGCTCTGTGAATGATTGCTATGCTGTTCTATGGAAACCGTCTTGCTGAGGTGTCTGTCTTGATTGACAGCTTGGTTGTCCAATATTGTGATGGGCTTGCTGGGCTATCGGTGCCTTGATTAACAGCTCTGCTGTTCAATCTGTGACTGGGACAAGCAGAACTTTCTACAGGTGTTCATTGTTCTAGTGATTACCCAGCTACTTTACTTAGCTGTCTGCCCCTGATCCCTGTCAGACGTAGTTGGTGCTTCTTTGTGAGTGTTAGCCTGATTCTATTGCTCTGAGTTTTGATCTTCTGCTTCCTGACCCTTAGAACCATGTTCTGACTATCCCTTTGTCTTGTCCTTCTGCTTTTGATCCACTATCTCTTGTTGTTGACCCTGGACTGTGACCTGACTTATGCCTTTGTCTTACCCCTTGGTTATCTATGTACTCTCTTGATATTGACCCTGGAACGTCTAACTCTTCTGTTTCATCACTAGTATCACAAGATTTTTTTCCTCTTACCTAGACCAAAAGTTTGGGTCTAAATTGTTTTCAATGGAATTCAGGTTCTGGTTCCAGTTATTGTACTGGAAAGGAACTTTGGAATAAAATTCGGGTCTGGTACCAGAACCCGAACTTCCACAGGTCTGCTCATCCCTAATTATAAATCTAAAGACTCTACACATTTAAAATAAAGTTGTCTGAGGTCACATATTCGTGGGGAAGGCTGACAATCTAATGTGAACAATGGCCTCCTGACTCTCCCCCAACAACAGTAGCTTACATTTAACAGCCCAATTATTTTGATTTCTGAAAATCTAAGGCACTGCCAAAGTTTCTGGCAGTAGCTTTTTCAAACTACCTTGGTCAATTTAATTACATATACTGTATGTTTTGTACCATTAATTTTTTTTACAAAAATCATTATATTGATGAAAATATAAGGTCACAATGTACCTGTTAAATGGTAAGCCATATTTTGTACATTTATCTTTTTTCTCGCTTTTCTTTAATAGAAATTTATCCTTTATACAAAATTGCAGTTAACTTGTAAGGTCATAAGAAGGTGGCGATAATCAATGTTTAGTAATTATCCTTCTTTTACTTACAAAACTTTTGTCATTACTCAGTTTTGTTGCAGTGACCATTTTGGCACGAGTAAAAACAGAAAGTGCAACAATATTGATCACTTTTGAATTAGCTTCTTGCAGAAGGATGGTAAAACTGTCAGTTTGTTATTGATTTCATTTGATGAAAAATGGCAGTTTTAATATAAGTAAAAGAAACGACTGCTGCTCTGATCTTTAGTTTACTGATTTAAGGCCATTGGTCAATGTTTTCTCTCTTTAAAAGGAATTTGTTATTATTGTGAACTTCCTTTATTTCATAAAATTTGGGCTAGTAACAACTTATGAGATTTGGATTTAGATCAGCTTTAAATGTCCATATTTTTAAAAGCAGATATAGTTGGAAGGTAATTGATCACTTAAATTGCAGAGAAATAAGTGAAGGTACAAACGTATCCAACTTTAACTTTCTGTGAATTTCACTAATGACTGAAAATTATCTTGATGAAAATGTAATTCAAAATTGTAATATACTAGCAAATCTATTAACAGGCTGCAAGTAACATCATAGTCAGAGGGTGGCCCAAACATAGACACATTTAGCATAGACATCTCCTGAAAGAGTATCACAAAATCAAGTTTTTTAAAAAAGCAGATTCTATTGCACAAAAATTTTTGGTATATTAAGTATGAAGCAAAAAAAATCTAAATTGGTTCCCCCTCTGAAATATATCATTTAATTAATAAAGGACTTACCCCTGTCTTACTACACCTTACATGTCCTAGTGTTGGACAAGTTAGTAACTATAATTTCTTGATGACTTGTAAATTGATCTGGCAATAATAGTCTTTTCAAATATATTTAGAGGGAACCAAAAACTTTCTACCTTCATTGCTTGAAAGGAATTATATCCCTGTTACATATAGAATAGAGAGTTAAAATTGTGATTAATGTTTCTTTGACGTTACATGGTGTGTCACTTGATCTATCTCAGCCAACCAGCAGCTTTGACCAGGAATGTGTGACATACATTCCAGGAATCACTTGGCTAGCCGCCTTCTTTTACAGTGCCTGTGACAACCTCCTTTATTTTCTCAATTGGAAAATGTGATGTGATTGCTGCAGGGCATTATGGGGAAGCCTGCGCGGTCATGTCTGACATTAGTTGCCTGCTCTCTGTGTCTTCAGCAGTGAAGTGGCAGTGGAAATTTTTTTACCAATCCTCTTTAATCTAATTGCAAAGCGTTCGAGATTGCATCCCCTGCGAATTTCACAAAATTTTACTCAAATTATCTGCCTATCAATCTGCTCATATCTAATTAGAAAGGTATTGTCAACTACAATCAAATAAAGAGTATATGGAACTTCAACAATGAAGTGTGCACAAACAAATATTATAAAATGTGGTGAGCACAGAAAGACAGTTTGTATCTTCACTAGTGTTGAGTAGAGTTGAGCGATACTTTCCGATATCCTAAAGTATCGGAATCGGAATGGTATCGCCGATATCACTAAAATATCGGCGATACCCGATATCGATACCGGAAGTCCCATGTAAGTCTATGGGAACAAAATATCGAAATTAAAAAAAACCCATTCTTGCCTTGTTGGTTAATTGTACATGAAGGAAAACAACAAAGAGTAATGTAGAATGTATTGTGGAAGGTTGAGGAGACATTAAAGGCATAGATGTTTAACCCAATCAAATGGAATAGCATAAATATTTTTTTTTTTAAAGATGTTCGGATTGACGAAGAAATTGACAATGTTAACGTTTTTTATATTTTGGCAAATATGTATATTACACAACTTCCATGCTCTTCATCTTCACCTTTTTAACTTTTCACACACTTTCTCCTTCATAATCTTCTGCAGCATCATCTTTTTCATCAAATTATTCTTCATCTTCACCTTCTTTATCTTCTTCTTAAACTTCTTGCTATTCATCTTTGTTAACATTACTCATATTCTTCTTATTAAACTATTATTCTTATTCATATTCTGCTTCATCTTCTTCATCATATTCTTATTTGTGACAGAGAATCCTGTACTTGTAATCTGTCAAAGTATGAATTTTTCATCCTTCCGTTCTTGCTGTCACAAAAGATTTAAATTACAACAGTATTTGTCCGTGTTCAGTTTAGCCTGCAGCAGCAGGCATTTTCCAGGGGCACCACGAGGAGGAACGGACTCACCCCCATACACTGCTTAGTCTTCTTCTGCTTAGAATTTAGAGCATATATTTTGCTCTTCATTTTGGTCTTATACTTCATGTTCTTCTGCTTTTAGATCTTCTGCTTATTGTTCTTGTGTCTCTTGTTCCGTATCTTGTATTTGTAGCACAATCTTGTACCAGCTGATGTTACTGGGACACGGTTACTAAGCAGGAGGTACCTGTGCTCCAAAGCACTACCAAGGACCAGCAGACGTTGCTGGAACTCGGATACCGAGATGGAGGCACCTAGGCCAAAGGCACTGCGGAGAACCAGCTGACGGTACTGGAACCCGGAGGGGCAGCAGAAGGAAAAGAGCCAATGGCACAACCGAGGACCAGCTGACGTTACTGGGACACGGTTACTAAGCAGGAGGTACCTGTGCTCCAAAGCACTACCAAGGACCAGCAGACGTTGCTGGAACTCGGATACCAAGATGGAGGCACCTAGGCCAAAGGCACTGCGGAGAACCAGCTGACGGTACTGGAACCCGGAGGGGCAGCAGAAGGAAAAGAGCCAATGGCACAACCGAGGACCAGCTGACGTTACTGGGACACGGTTACTAAGCAGGAGGTACCTGTGCTCCAAAGCACTACCAAGGACCAGCAGACGTTGCTGGAACTCGGATACCAAGATGGAGGCACCTAGGCCAAAGGCACTGCGGAGAACCAGCTGACGGTACTGGAACCCGGAGGGGCAGCAGAAGGAAAAGAGCCAATGGCACAACCGAGGACCAGCTGACGTTACTGAACCCCAGTAACACAGGAGCAAGTGTTGACTGTGCTAACAGCACTTCCGAGCAACAACTGGCGGTGTTGGAGCCCAGGGTCAAGGAGGATGTTTAAATACTAGATAAAGTAATTTCCTTGTTACCTGTCAATTTTAAATGTCTATACTTCAAACAAGAGAAAGATAACCTTTACTACCATAAGATGATGATTTCATTTAAACTAATATCTAGATAAATAAAGAATTGACAAACATAAACACATACATTAACATGTTGAACAGCAATGCAAACCACAAAATAAATTAGTTAAGGAATCTGCTATACGGTTGTACATAAAAGCATACAAGTACATATCTGAATCCATTAATGATGGATAAGTAACAGTATGTACACCATTTTTATTGTATAGACAATGAATGTCTGACTTCAAAACATCATCAGCATTACAAGTTATCTGTGACATTACTAAAATGTTACATTTGCTGAATAATGTCACTAAACAGTTTATACAAAATTATACAATTTCCATCATGTAATACTCATAATATGTGGCAATAATCATGTTTATTAACAAACATAACCTTTAAAAAGTGCATAGTGCATAGTGAAAATTGCTAGTTATGCCTGACTGTCGACTTGCAAGCATGACAACGGATAGATAAGGTATATATAGATGAGACTGCATAGCCACAGATGGTGAATGGCGATGTAATACTGTACCTCAATAAAGTGTGCGTCACTACTACATAATTTTTTTTATATAGCTTTATAAACAGGGTACGTGGATGTATGCTTGCGCCTTTGTTTTGACGCACAGACTGCCTTCCTGCTGAGACGCGTTGGGTAGTGAACAGTTGTGTGCAGTGTTCACTGTAGTCTGAGGTTTTCCTTTTTGGAGTGCAGATCACGCTCCAGTTAGTTCTTCAACCACTGCTGGTTGTAGTCTGCTGAGCGTGTGTCACTGGCACATCCTTGAAATTTTTCTCTAATTGTTGCTGCTCCACTCTATTACAAATAAATAAAATCTATTAGTGTGACGCGCTTCCATCCGTATACAATACATTGGTTGCAAACACTATAGAAGTACACAAAGGGGCCTTTCACACCTACTGAACAGTTGTGTGCAGTGTTCACTGCAGTCTCTGCGGAATAACCACACTTAGGCCTTATAACTTTTCAGACTTTCTTTATCAATCTACCAAGATGAAGAAGGCAGGGAGTAAGGCACGTGGTCGTGGAGTTTCTTCAGGGAGAGGACGTGGGGATTCTGTGGCTGCTGCGGCCCCCAGTGACACAGCATCCACCAGTTTTCCCCGGGCCGTGAGCGTTCCTTTATGCGCACTTTTGTAGGAGCTCGGAGTACCCCCCTGCTGCGGGAAGAACAAATTAAAGCCGTTGTTGTTTGGATCTCAGCCAATGCATCGACTTCAATTGCTTCCACCTCCTCTCAGGACCACAGCACTGTTGGGCAACCATCTGTCTCTTCACCGCCTGGCAAATTGCCCAGGCAGTCAGAGAGTTGTGTACAGGAGCCAGCTGAGTGTCTGCTTCTGTTCTCAGAATCTATTGGCTTGCAAACAGGGGCCCAGCCAAGCAGCATTCTGTAATGTGAAGAAGAGGGAGTATGCAGTGATGCGCAACAGCTGTGTCTCTCTGAATCTGAAGAGGCGGGTGAGACAGTGCCGATGGTCAGCACACCGCAGAACGCATCTGATGATGATGATGAGACCCAGGTGCCAGTTTCTGTTGAGCATGGTGCTGGCCAGACCACCCAACAGCAGGTGTTGGAAGAGGGTAGTGGAGATGATGAGGTCCAATACCCAACATGGCATGAAGAACAGGAAGGTGGTGGGAGCAGCTCAGAGGAATAATAATAATATTTATTTATATAGCGCCATCATATTCCGCAGCGCTTTACAGTTTAGCAGTTTCAGAACACAAGTCATAAGTAACAACGTTAACAATACAATAATTTAAGCTAAATAAGTCGCCCCTGCTCGTGACAGCTTACAATGTACAATGAGATGGGGGAGATACAAAGTATAGGTGTTTATATACAATGGTGCATTTACAATGATGTTCCAGCCATCTTAAGGGACTGAGGGATGGAGATAGTGAATGGGCTAGAGACACACACACACTTACACAGAATACATAGAATGACTTTGATTAGTGAATGTGATAGGCCGCTCTGAACAAATGTGTTTTGAGGGAGCGCCTGAAACCATGCAAATTGTGGATAGTCCTAATTTCTTGGGGTACAGCATTCCAGAGGATTGGCGTAGAGCAGGAGAAGTCTTGGAGTCGGGAGTGGGAGGTACGTATTAGTGCAGAGGTTAGTCGAAAGTCGTTTGCAGAGCGCAGCAGTCGGTTAGGCCGATAGATAGAAATGAGGGAGGAGATGTAGGAGGGGTGCTGCACTGTGGAGAGCTTTGTGGGTGAGAACCAGTACTTTGGTTGAAAGCTGGGAGAGGCCTAGAGAAATGGTTAGTGATAGAAGGAAGATAGAGGAAGACATTGCCCCAACGGTACAAACAGGAGGGAGAGTTAGGCTGCAGACTCGGTTGCCTGTAGCCTCCAGTTTGGCACCTGTTCGGAGCAGTTGTGTTCCAAAAGTCAAAACGTGCGCTCCCAGGACTTGCACTGCGTGGTCCTTTTTTCACACACTTGCACATGATATTTGCTATGTGAAATGCAAGCTGTGTAATCAAAAATTAAAAATAGCTAAAAGTGTCAGTCACCTCAATACCAGAAATATGTGGAAACATGTGCGGACAAAGCACGTAGTTGAGTTACAAAGACACACTGGAGATGTAGGCCAACCTACAGCAGCACCTACATCTTCAGGTTGTGTTGAAGCCTCTTCATCGAGCTCACACACAGCTGGTTATGCTTCCTCACAGGATCGCCATGGAAGAACCTCGGCCACTGTTGTCCAGAGACAAACTGTTATTCCACACACAGCAGCAAGTTCCCTGTCATCCTCACACTCCCAGGCCACAAAACAGCCAGCGGTAGCACAGGCATGGGATAAAAGACGGCCATACTCCGCAAACCATGCACGAGCACAGGCTCTGAATGCTGGCATTGCAAAACTCCTGTCCCTTGAAATGCTGTGATTCAGGCTGGTGGAGACAGACAGTTTCCGTAACTGAATATCATTGTCAATCCCACAATACAATGTGCCAAGCCGATTTCATTTCAGCAGGCAAGCCGTCCCTGGTCTGCAAAAGCATGTTGAGGGAAAAATTAAACATGCGCTACTAAAAGCCCTCAGTAGCAAGGTCCACCTGACCACCGATGCGTGGACCAGTACCCATTGTTATGATCTGCTACAACCAGTAAGGAAAGAAGGGAATTCTGTCCCTACAATACAACTAAGCTGAATCCCTACGATGTAACGGGGAACCTGATCCTGCGACCAGACCCGCTAAAGTCCTCATCTAGTGTGAACGAAGACCTATAGTTGCGAGGGAGTAATCCCTACAAGATCTAGGGACTGGGAGAAAAGGTGGACACCTCCTAGTCCTAACATAAATTGTAGCATGGATAATTAAACAGAAAAATAAATACTTTGTGATCCTAACATCAAGCAAAACTCACAGATTAAGGCACCTAAGCACCCGGCTAGCTTAACAGTAGATAATACAATGAAGTCAAGCAAAGCCAGAAGGGCGGAGCCAGACTAAATAGGGAAAAAAGGTCATGTGACCAGCAAACTGAAACAAAACCTAACAAGAGGGTTCTAACACCCATGGCCAGGGACAATACCTTTCCCTCACTGCCCATTGGGTCAATGTTGTGCAGCCGGGTACTGATCTTGCGAGTGGCGCTGTACGTGTTCTGCCAACTCCAAGGATTGCAGGAATCAAGTCTGTACACATTGATTCCTCCTCCTATTCCAGTTCCTCAGAATCATCGCTGCAGGAGCCGTCACGGTCTACCTCCACATGGACCCGTGAACGTTTACCTGTTGCGACCGATATGAGCACAGCCGTGTCCAAATGTCAACAGGCCATCCTGAAATTAATTTCCATGGGGAATCTTAGCCACACAGCGCAGGAGCTCTGTAATGCCATAAAGCAGGAGAGCGACGTGTGGTTTTTGGAAGAGAATCTACAGGCAGGCTTGGTAGTGTGTGACAATGGCCGAAATCTGGTGTCAGCTCTGGGCCTTGGCAACCTCACTCACATACCATGTCTGTCATATGTGCTCAACTTGGTCGTGCAGAGTTTTTTGAGGGACTATCCGGATCTTGATGCACTGCTGCACAAGGTCCGCCTAGAGTGCGCTCACTTGCGACGTTCCAGCATGGCCAGATCGCTGATTGCAGCTCTGCAACGCAGATTTCACCTTCATGAACATCGCATTATATGTGACGTACCCACCAGGTGGAATTCCTCGTTACATATGTTGGAGCGGTTGTGTGAGCAGCAGCCAACAGTAATGGAGTATCAGCTGCATCAGGCGCAGTCAACTCGCAATTTGCGGCGTTCACACTTCACCACTACTGAGTGGGCCTCTATAATAAGAATAATAATATTATTTATTTATATAGCGCCATAATATTCCGCAGTGCTTTACAGTTTAACAGTTTCAAAACACGAGTCATAAGTAACAACGTTAACAATACAATAATTAAAGCAAAATCAGCCGCCCCTGCTGGTGAAAGCTTACAATCTACAATGAGGTGTGGGAGATACAAAGTACAGGTGTTTATATACAATGGTGTTTTTACAATGATGGTCCAGCCATTTTAAGGAAGTGAGGGATGCATGGAGATAGTGAATGGGCTACACACACAGAATTACACATAGAATGACTTTGATTAGAGAATGTGATAGGCCACTGTGAACAAATGTGTTTTGAGGGAGCGCCTGAAACCATCCAAATTGCGGATAGTCCTAATTTCTTGGGGTAGAGCATTCCAGAGGATTGGCGCAGCGCGGGTGAAGTCTTGGAGTTGGGAGTGGGAGGTACGGATTAGTGCAGAGGTTAGTCGAAGGTCGTTTGCAGAGTGCAGCAGTCGGTTAGGCCGATAAATATAAATAAGGGAGGAGATGTAGGGGGGTGCTGCGCTGTGGAGAGCTATGTTGGTGAGAACCAGTAATTAGAATTGGATCCTATAATGAATGGGCAGCCACTGCCAGTGTAATGAGTGGCGAATAACTCTATGAAGGATATCTGCCACGTTTTGCGTGCGTTTGATGAGTCAACGCGGATGGCGAGTGCAGATGATGCACTAGTCAGCCTGACTGTCCCCCTTATCTGCCTGCTTCAAAAAACACTGCAAGCACTAAGGCATGAGGTTTTGGAAGAGGTGGAGGATGAGGAGTCACAAATTCCATCACCTTCTGGACAGTCAGCGCAACGTGGTTCTTCACAAAGGGCTGGAGGACTTTCAAAGTACCATGCTGTATCAACAATTGAACCTCCAGAGTCGCTGTCTATATTTTCATAACCATTACAAACTTTTAATGTATTTACAAAGCACATAATGTACATTTTTTGTCTATCCTTTTGTAATGCTATTGTGTTTCCATAAACTGATGTTACAGAATTATGATACAAAGTTTTTAAATTTTGAGTTTTAAATTTTGTAAATTTATATGTATTTGAAGGACTTTGTGAGGAGGATGAGGAGTCACAAATTCCATCACCTTCTGGACAGTCAGCGCAACGTGGTTCTTCACAAAGGGCTGGAGGACTTTCAAAGTACCATGCTGTATCAACAATTGAACCTCCAGAGTCGCTGTCTATATTTTCATAACCATTACAAACTTTTAATGTATTTACAAAGCACATAATGTACATTTTTTGTCTATCCTTTTGTAATGCTATTGTGTTTCCATAAACTGATGTTACAGAATTATGATACAAAGTTTTTAAATTTTGAGTTTTAAATTTTGTAAATTTATATGTATTTTAAGGACTTTGTGAGGAGGAGTCAATGGAGGAGGAAGACATCGCTCCAGAGGGAGGTAGACAATGCTCTAGTCAGTATGTAGACCAAGGGTGGGGTGATGCACAGCAGGCGGAGATGACGCCTCTTGCAGGGGACAACGTTTCTTGGCCAGTTGGGAGTCTGCAGCACATGGTTGATTTCATGCTGCAGTGGCTGAGAAACGACCGCCGCATCGAACACATTCACACCACGTCTGATTATTGGGTGTACACCCTCCTAGACCCTCGCTACCGGGACAACTTACAAAGCCTCATCACACCGTTGAACCGGGAGCGTAAAATGCGGAAGTACCAAGACACACTGGTGCAATCCATAATGTTCTCCATTCCAGCCAAGAGCACTGCTGCTGCTACTGATTTACAAAGCAGCTCTGTGCGTCGAGGCAGTGGAGACAGCTCTGCAACAAGAGGGAGCACAAGCAGCGCCTCTGCACAGGGCAAGACCAGTATGTTCCAAATGTGTCGAAGTTTTGTGGCAGCGCCACCAATGTCTACACCATCCGAGACGGCTCCAGTCAGCAGGAGGCAACATTTCCGTAAGATGGTTACAGACTACATGTCTTGCCCTCTCAGTGTACTCTCAGATGGCTCTTCCCCATTCAAGTTTTGTGTCTCTAAGCTGGATACATGGCCAGAGCTTAGCCAGTATGCATTGGAGGTGCTGGCTTGATCTGCTGGCAGTGTATTATCGGAGCGCGTCTTTACTGCTGCAGGTGGTGTACTAACAGACCGTTGCATGCGACTATCCTACGATAATGTACAACGGCTTACTTTTCTGAAAATGAACTAGGCATGGATCTCGCCTGAATTTGCCTGTCCGGTTTCAGATTAACTAACTGGTTGACAACGTTTTCCATGTCTCCTGTTATGTTCATCTTTCTACCACCTGAGCTATACTCCCTGGGCTACAACACTGCCAGTTGCTGCTCAGAAGTGTCGTGTCCACAGACCAATACACAAGCTATAGTAATAGTGGGGTTCAGTAACGCCTGCTGTTCCCCTGCTGTGTGTCCGGCAAAAATTACTGCTACCTAGCTACACATGTTTAAAAAAACATGACATGTTAAAGTGGCTAGTGCTACACATAGATATCAGGCTACACCCTTATTTCTAAGCTGTAAACAAGTGAAACGTCAAATTTAAAACCATTCAATGATTAGTGTTGGTAACAAATCTGTAACTAAATAATTGTGACATATTATGGCAGATATCCACATGTCTAACACAAAAGCATACTTATGCTATAGGGTACTGATGGTGAACCTTCTCACTCCATAACTTTGACCAATCCAACTCACATCATGCCTCAAATGCTGCAATGTTGGAAGTGCATAATGTGGGTTGAACTTTGACAACAGCTGCAGTGCGAAGGTTATCCTTCTGTGTTCTTGGCTTTTAAATAAAAGCATACAAGTAAATATAATAATACATTGTTGATTAAGGGACATGATGTACACCTGTAATATTGTGCAAACAATGGATGTAGGACTATTCCTCTTCAACATTACTTATATTTGTGTCATTTGAAAAAATACATATTTTAGTTAAAAATTAAAAACCCATGTTCAGTAGCTGTGAAAGGCCCGTTTGTGTACTTCTATATTGTTTGCAACCAATGTATTGTATACGGATGGAAGCGCGTCACACTAATAGATTAGATTTATTTTAAATGGAATGTAGCAGAACCAATTGGAGATAAATGAAAAGGATGAGCCACTGAGACACGCTCAGCAGAGTACAAGCAGCAGTGCTTGAACATGTAACTGGAGCGTGATCTGCACTAAAAAAAGTAAAAAACACAGACTGAAGTGAACACTGAAACACAACTGTCCACAATCTGTGAAAAGCTCCTTTCTGTACTTCTATAGTGTTTGCAACCAATGTATTGTATACGGATGGAAGCGCGTCACACTAATACTATTAGGATGAGCCACTGAGACACGCTCAGCAGAGTACAAGCAGCAGTGCTTGAACAAGTAACTGGAGCGTGATCTGCACTCAAAAAAGTAAAAAACACAGACTGAAGTGAACACTGAAACACAACTGTCCACAATCTGTGAAAAGCTCCTTTCTGTACTTCTATAGTGTTTGCAACCAATGTATTGTATACGGATGGAAGCGCGTCACACTAATACTATTAGGATGAGCCACTGAGACACGCTCAGCAGAGTACAAGCAGCAGTGCTTGAACAAGTAACTGGAGCGTGATCTGCACTCAAAAAAGTAAAAAACACAGACTGAAGTGAACACTGAAACACAACTGTCCACAATCTGTGAAAAGCTCCTTTCTGTACTTCTATAGTGTTTGCAACCAATGTATTGTATACGGATGGAAGCGCGTCACACTAATAGTATTAGTGTGACGCGCTTCCATCCGTATACAATACATTGGTTGCAAACACTATAGAAGTACAGAAAGGAGCTTTTCACAGATTGTGGACAGTTGTGTTTCAGTGTTCACTTCAGTCTGTGTTTTTTACTTTTTTGAGTGCAGATCACGCTCCAGTTACTTGTTCAAGCACTGCTGCTTGTACTCTGCTGAGCGTGTCTCAGTGGCTCATCCTTTTCATTTATCTCCAATTGGTTCTGCTACATTCCATTTAAAATAAATCTAATCTATTAGTCTAATAGATTACATTTATTTTAAATGGAATGTAGCAGAACCAATTGGAGATAAATGAAAAGGATGAGACACTGAGACACGCTCAGCAGAGTACAAGCAGCAGTGCTTGAACATGTAACTGGAGCGTGATCTGCACTAAAAAAAGTAAAAAAACACAGACTGAAGTGAACACTGAAACACAACTGTCCACAATCTGTGAAAAGCTCCTTTGTGTAGTTCTATAGTGTTTGCAACCAATGTATTGTATACGGATGGAAGCACGTCACACTAATAGATTTGATTTTTTTTTGTAATATAATGGAGCTGCACCAATTCCACAAAATAAAAAAAAAAAAAAAAAAAAAAGAGTCAGTGACACGTGCAGATGCCTACAAACAGCGGTGGATGCAGAGCAAACTGCAGCGTCACCTGCACTGTCACACACACACCTTGCACAGAGCTGTTAAAACAACACTGGCAAAATGAAGCTTTACACAGCGGTTGGTAAACTAGCCTGCCTCAAGCACAGTAGTACACAAAATCGCAATATCTAACTGTCCCTCAGAGTGAGCAGAGTAGCATTCTGTCCCTTACTGAGTTCACAGCACAGTGACGCTAAAATGGCGGCGGCGCCTTTTATAGTGCATTCTGACATCATTTCAGCAGCCAATCACAGCCATGCCATTAGTTAAGATGACCGCAGCATTACAGGATGTGCCCACACTTCGTAGGATTCCTCATTGGCTGACTAAAATCACATTGCCTGTCTCAAAGAATTATGGGAACTTCCGATTCCGGTATACGATATGGAAAAAGTATCGGAATTAAGTATCGGAATTCCGATAACGCGAATATCGGCCGATACCCGATACTTGCGGTATCGGAATGCTCAACACTAGAGCATTCCGATACCGCAAGTATCGGGTATCGGCCGATATTCGCTGTATCGGAATTCTGATACTTAGTTCCGATATTTTTCCTATATCTTATACCGGAATCGGAAGTTCCCATAATTCTTTGAGAGGCACTGTGATTTTAGTCAGCCAATGAGGAATCCTACGAAGTGTGGGCACATCCTGTAATGCTGCGGCCATCTTAACTAATGGCATGGCTGTGATTGGCTGCTGAAATGATGTCAGAATGCACTATAAAAGGCGCCGCCGCCATTTTAGCTTCACTGTGCTGTGAACTCAGTTAGGGACAGAACGCTGCTCTGCTGACTCTGAGGGACAGTTAGAGATTGCGATTTTGTGTACTGTGCTTTAGGCAGGCTAGTTTACCAACCGCTGTGTAAAGCTTCCTTTTGCCTTGCAGTGTTGTTTTAACAGCTCTGTGCAAGGTGTGTGTGTGAGAGTGCAGGTGACGCTGCAGTTTGCTCTGCATCCACCGCTGGTTGTAGGCATCTGCACGTGTCACTCACTGACTCTTTTTTTTATTTTATTTTGTGGAATTGGTGCAGCTCCATTCAATTGAACAGTGATCTATTAGTGTGACGCGCTTCCATCCGTATACAATACATTGGTTGCAAACACTATAGAAGTACAGAAAGGAGCCTTTCACAGCTAGTGAACAGTTGTGTGCAGTGTTCACTGTAGTCTGTGAGGTTTTCATTTTTGAGTGCAGATTACGCTCCAGTTAGTTCTTCAACCACTGCTGGTTGTAGTCTGCTGAGCGTGTGTCACTGCCTCATCCTTGACATTTTTCTCTAATTGGTGCTGCTCCATTCTATTTAAAAAAATCTAATCTATTAGTGTGACGCGCTTCCATCCGTATACAATACATTGGTTGCAAACACTATAGAAGTACACAAAGGGGCCTTTCACAGCTACTGAACAGTTGTCTGCAGTGTTCACTGTAGTCTGTGAGCTTTTCATTTTTTGAGTGCAGATTACGCTCCAGTTAGTTCTTCAACCACTGCTGGTTGTAGTCTGCTGAGCGTGTGTCACTGCCTCATCCTTGACATTTTTCTCTAATTGGTGCTGCTCCATTCTATTTTAAAAAAATCTAATCTATTAGTGTGACGCGCTTCCATCCGTATACAATACATTGGTTGCAAACACTATAGAAGTACACAAAGGGCCTTTCACAGCTACTGAACAGTTGTCTGCAGTGTTCACTGTAGTCTGTGTGCTTTTCATTTTTTGAGTGCAGATTACGCTCCAGTTAGTTCTTCAACCACTGCTGGTTGTAGTCTGCTGAGCGTGTGTCACTGCCTCATCCTTGACATTTTTCTCTAATTGGTGCTGCTCCATTCTATTTTAAAAAAAATCTAATCTATTAGTGTGACGCGCTTCCATCCGTATACAATACATTGGTTGCAAACACTATAGAAGTACACAAAGGGGCCTTTCACAGCTACTGAACAGTTGTCTGCAGTGTTCACTGCAGTCTCTGAGGAATAACCACACTTAGGCCTTATAACTTTTCTGACTTTCTTTATCAATCTACCAAGATGAAGAAGGCAGGGAGTAAGGCACGTGGTCGTGGCCGTGGAGTTTCAGCAGGAAGAGGACGTGGGGATTCTGTGGCTGCTGCCGCACCCAGTGACACAGCATCCACCAGTTTTCCCCGTGAGCGTTCCTTTATGCGCACTTTTGTATGAGGTCGGCGTACCCCCCCTGCTGCGGGAAGAACAAATTGAAGCCGTTGTTGGTTGGATGGCAGCCAATGCATCGACTTCAATTGCTTCCACCTCCTCTCAGGACCACAGCACTGTTGAACAACCATCTGTCTCTTCACCGCCTGCCAAATTGCCCAGGCAGTCAGAGAGCTCTGTAAAGGAGCCAGCTGAGTCTCTGCTTCTGTTCTCAGAATCTGTTGGCTTGCAAACAGGGGCCCAGCCAAGCAGCATTCTGGAATGTGAAGAAGAGGGAGTATGCAGTGATGCGCAACAGCTGTGTCTCTCTGAATCTGAAGAGGCGGGTGAGCCAGTGCCGATGGTCAGCATACCGCAGAACGCATCTGATGATGATGAGACTCAGGTGCCAGTTTCTGTTGAGCATGGTGCTGGCCAGACCACCCAACAGCAGCAGGTGTTGGAAGAGGGTAGTGGAGATGATGAGGTCCAAGACCCAACATGGCGTGAGGAACAGGAAGGTGGTGGGAGCAGCTCTGAGGAAGAGATTGCCCCAACGGTCCAAACAGTAGGGAGAGGTAAGCTGCAGACTCGGTTGCCTGTAGCCTCCAGTTTGGCACCCGTTCGTAGCAGTTCTCTTACAACAGCCAAAACGGGCGCTCCCAGGACTTGCACTGCGTGGTCCTTTTTTGACACACTTGCAGATGATATTTGCTATTTCAAATGCAAGCTGTGTAATCAAAAAGTAAAAAGAGGTAAAAGTGTCAGTAACCTTAATACCACAAATATGTGGAAACATGTGCGGACAAAGCACGTGGTTGAGTTACAAAGACACACTGGAGATGTAGGCCAACCTACAGCAGCACCTACATCTTCAGCTCGTGTTGGAGCCTCTTCCTCCAGCTCACACACAGCTGGTTCGGCTTCCTCACAGGATCGCCATGGAAGAACCTCTGTCACTGTTGTCCAGAGACCCAGTGTTTATTCCACCCACAGCTGCAAGTTCCCTGTCATCCTCACACTCCCAGGCCACAAAACAGCCATCGGTAGCACAGGCATGGGATAAAAGACGGCCATACTCGGCAAACCATCCACGAGCACAGGCTCTGAATGCTGGCATTGCAAAACTCCTGTCCCTTGAAATGCTGTCATTCAGGCTGGTGGAGACTGACAGTTTCCGTAACTTAATGGCATTGGCAGTCCCACAATACAATGTGCCCAGCCGATTTTATTTCAGCAGGCAAGCCGTCCCTGGTCTGCAAAAGCATGTTGAGGGAAAAATTAAACATGCGCTACTAAACGCCGTCAGTAGCAAGGTCCACCTGACCACCGATGCGTAGACCAGTACCCATGGCCAGGGACGATACCTTTCCCTCACTGCCCATTGGGTCAATGTTGTGGAGCCGGGTACAGATCTTGCGAGTGGCGCTGTACGTGTTCTGCCAACTCCAAGGATTGCAGGAATCCAGTCTGTCCACATTGACTCCTCCTCCTACTCCAGTTCCTCAGAATCATCGCTGCAGGAGCCGTCACGGTCTATCTCCACATGGACCCGTGAACGCTTACCTGTTGCGACCGATATGAGCACAGCCGTGGCCAAACGTCAATAGGCCATCCTGAAATTAATTTCCATGGGGAATCGAAGCCACACAGCGCAGGAGCTCTCGAATGCCATCAAGCAGGAGAGCGACGTGTGGTTTTTGCCAGCGAATCTCCAGCCAGGCTTGGTAGTGTGTGACAATGGCCGAAATCTGGTGGCAGCTCTGGGCCTTGGCAACCTCACTCACATACCATGTCTGGCACATGTGCTCAACTTGGTCGTGCAGAGTTTTTTGAGGGACTATCCGGATCTTGATGCACTGCTGCACAAGGTCCGCCTAGAGTGCGCTCACTTGCGATGTTCCAGCATGGCCAGATCGTGCATTGCAGCTCTGCAACGTAGATTTCGCCTTCCTGAACATCGTGTCATATGTGACGTACCCACCAGGTGGAATTCCACGTTACATATGTTGGAGCGGTTGTGTGAGCAGCAGCCAGCAGTAATGGAGTATCAGCTGCATCAGGCGCAATCAACTCACAATTTGCGCCGTTCACACTTCACCACTACTGAGTGGGCCTCTATGAAGGACATCTGCCACGTTTTGCGTGCGTTTGATGAGTCAACGCGGATGGCGAGTGCAGATGATGCACTAGTCAGCCTGACTGTCCCCCTTATCTGCCTGCTTCAAAAAACACTGCAAGCACTAAGGGATGAGGTTTTGGAAGAGGTGGAGGATGAGGAGTCACAAATTCCATCACCTTCTGGACAGTCAGCGCAACGTGGTTCCTCACAAAGGGCTGGGCAGGGCTCACTTTGTGAGGAGGATGAGGAGTCAATGGAGGAGGAAGACATCGCTCCAGAGGGAGATACACAACGCTCTAGTCAGTATGTAGAGCGAGGGTGGGGTGATGCAGAGCAGGCAGAGATTACGCCTCTTGCAGGGGACAGCGTTTCTTGGCCAGTTGGGAGTCTGCAGAACATGGTTGATTTCATGCTGCAGTGCCTGAGAAACGACCGCCGCATCGCCCACATTCTCACCACGTCTGATTTTTGGGTGTACACCCTCCTAGACCCTCGCTACCGGGACAACTTACAAAGCTTCATCACACCGTTGAACCGGGAGCGTAAAATGCGGGAGTACCAAGACACACTGGTGCAATCCATAATGTTCTCCATTCCAGCCGAGAGCACTGCTGCTGCTACTGCTTTACAAAGCAGCTCTGTGCGTCGAGGCAGTGGAGACAGCTCTGCAACAAGAGGGAGCACAAGCAGCGCCTCTGCACAGGGCAAGACCAGTATGTTCCAAATGTGGCGAAGTTTTGTGGCAGCGCCACAAATGTCTACACCATCCGAGATGGCTCCAGTCAGCAGGAGGCAACGTTTCCGTAAGATGGTGACAGACTACATGTCTTTCCCTCTCAGTGTACTCCCAGATGGCTCTTCCCCATTCAAGTTTTGGGTCTCTAAGATGGATACATGGCCAGAGCTTAGCCAGTATGCATTGGAGGTGCTGGCTTGCCTGCTGCCAGTGTATTATCGGAGCGCGTCTTTAGTGCTGCAGGTGGTGTACTAACAGACCGTCGCATGCGACTATCCTCCGATAATGTAGACCGGCTTACTTTTCTGAAAATGAACAAGGCATGGATCTCGCCTGAATTTGTCTGTCCGTTTTCAGATTAAATAACTGGTTCGCAACGTTATCCATGTCTCCTGTTATGTTCATCTTTCTACCACCTGAACTCTACTCCCTGGGCTACAACACTGCCAGTTGCTGCTCAGAAGTGTCGTGTCCACAGACCAATACACAAGCTATAGTGTTAGTGGGGTTCAGTAATGCCAGCTGTTCCCCTGCTGTGTGTCCGGCAAGAAGTCTCCTGTTCCCTACACATGCACAGAAAAACCCATGTCGAACATGCTCCAAATAGGGAAGAGCCGTCACCCTGATTTTTATGCTTAAAACAGGAAATTGTGAAGTTTTCCAGGCCTAGAATGATAAATTTTTATAACAAATATGGACAAATAATAATTTGTCATCACAGCGCATATCGGCACATGTCTATTAGAAATGGTAACAAAAACTAAAACATAGTGTTCACTTTTTGAAATTAATGCATAAAAGTACATTTCATACTTATCAATTAATGCTTTTTAAGGAACTTTATCTGTACCTGTAAGATAATGCAGTCAATGGATGTACGAATCATAAACATCCTCATCATCATCACGAGTTATATTTATGACAGACATTATAAAATACACATACTGATGCCAACTGTAACTTCACACACCATATATGAAATGGCCAGCATCTAAACCTGGTAATAATGTGCAATAATAAATTATTACATCTAGAAAGTGCATCATGCATACTGACAATAGGTAGTTATACCTGCAAGTGCTGTTGAAACAACCACAACAGATATAAATTAATAATGGTATATAGGTATTACAGTGCATAGTTACTCATGGACAATGTCGATGTAATACTGTACCTCAATAAAGTCAGCGTCAACCATTATGCTTGTTAGTCTTGTAGATTGTTAAAGAGGGAACGTGCTTTTTTTGTTGGTCATAGGAGGAGTATTAGACAGTAAATGATTACTGCTGTCGTATTTTTGGCGTCCCTAGAGCAGAATAACGCTGCGTAAGGTCACATTTTATAGAGTCATCTAATAGACACACGCTACCCTACCCTACGCGTGACAGTAGGAAGGTAGTGTTGACGGATAAAGCCTTGCGCAACCAGACATGCTTTTACCCTCTTCAACACTGTACAAGCAAAAAATGCATGATTGCAGCCGCAGACTTTATTGACGTACAGTATAACATCGCCATTACCCATCAGAGGCTGTCCACTGTCTGATACAGACATAGAATATACCTTAGCTATCCGTAGCCTTTGTTTCACCTACACTTGCAGGCACACACTTAAATTGTGACAATGCATAATGTTTTTTTAAATGGTTATTTTTTATCGTACATTATTGCGTCATCACATTGATGAGTCCATGCGGGACATGTCACACATGCTGTACAAAGTAATGATTTTATTAACTTAAATAATTGAAATGTCTGTGACTGTCACATATAAATTGCAATGATGATGATGAGTGACTATTACAAAATCCATTGTCTTCACTATGTTGTGGTTTAACATAGCGTTCCTTAAGCATTATTCATAAATACAAAAATGGACTTTTTCTTAAATTTACAACACTATATTTTTGTAAACTAATTTTTGGGTGGTGTGTTGTTCCATTTCTTGTTGCCATGTGCATATATGCGTTTATATTTGCAGGGTCTTTATTTTTATTCTTGAAATTAGGAAAGATGTGTATCTTCGTACCGTGTTAGCCAGTAGATAGAAAAATATTTAGACTTGAGAGTCCTCAGTGGTTGATACCTTTTAATGGATAACTGAAAAGATGGTAACAAATTGCAAGCTTTCGAGGCTACTCACGTCTCTTCATCAGGCAAAGACTAAAACAAAAAATGAAGAATCACATATTTCTATACACAACAGGACACAGGAATAGTGCAATAGGTAAGACAAGTGACGTGCAGCAGAACTGTCATTATGCCAGAGGGATGAAAATAAATATTGGAACAGTTCCTAGATAAGGATAGAAAGTTTTATTGCCCTCTGATTGGGGTCTGGTTTTGTGTTTTCATGCCCCTGGAAGGGCAGAGATGCAGATTCCTTAATTGATATAGAATGACATGAATCCGTGTGATCTATTCATTCCAGCACTAAGAGTGTCAAAGGTCATGATGAGCTTATATTCCGAAACCTTTCAGTCTTTCTCAGATTTGAAGTTAGATTTTAATACCAGTAATTCCATATCCATCATGCTATGACCGGGCATACCAAAGTTTTTTGCCACAGGTAAATCCATTATTTTTTCTCTTATTGTGTGGCGATGATAATTCATCCTTGTTCTCAGTTTTTGGCCGGTCTCCCCCACATACAGACCCCCATTTGGACATTTAGTACATATAATTAGGTACACCACATTAGATGTGATGCAGCTGAAAGTAGCTGGGATCTTGTAGTCGTGATGGGAGTTGGGGATCTTTATCTTGTTCGTGGTCATTATAGATGCACAGGTTTTACATTTCTTCTTGTTGCAAGGAAAGGTTCCTGCAGCTGTTGGGGAGGACAGGGAGCTTCTGACAATGATGCTTCTTAGATTTGGGGGCTGCCTAAAACACAGTAGTGGGGGGTCTGGAAATATGGATTGTAATATCGGGCATCTTTTTGTAGTAAAGGTTGTAGTTTCCGTGTAGCTCCCCTTAGCACCTCCAGATTTGGATTGTAGGTGACCACTAGAGGCACCGGTTATTTTCTTCTTTACCTTTGTAATGTAGCAGGTGATTCCTTGATATTCTGTTGGCTCTTGAAATTTGGTTTTCAATTGTTCTTGGATGGTATCACTGGTTCAAAAAAGTCTTTCTGAGGCAACCCCCACTAGTGTTGAGCGATACTGCTCGATATCTAAAAATATCGGATCGGAATGGTATCGCCGATATCACTAAATATCGCCGATATCCGATTCCGATACCGGAAGTCCCATGTAAGTCTATGGGAACAAAATATCGCAACTAAAAAAAACCTTTATTTCCTTGTAAACACTAAATATACACACATAGAATACATATATATATATATATATATATATATATATATATATACATGTCATTGTGACATATATATATACATATATGTATAGTTTATACACTTCTACATAGTAAAATATCCTCTGATTCAATTGCCAGGTAAAGCCGGCTTCTGTGAAAAGACAGAAGCACCCGACATGAAATGACACTTGGTGTACATAGGGTTAACCATGTCTTTTCATGTCGTTTGCAATCTGATTTGCACAAACAATTACATCAGTCTATGTGTGCAAAATTTCACACCTGTAGGGGTTAATTAAAGGTGTAAATTCGTTGTAAAAAAAAGGACTTTTTTGCTACGAATTTACACCTTTAATTAACCCCTACAGGTGTGAAATTTTGCACACATAGACTGATGTAATTGTTTGTGCAAATCAGATAGCAAAGGACATGAAAAGACATGGTTAACCCTATGTACACCAAGTGTCATTTCATGTCGGGTTCTGCATTTTCACAAAAGCCGTCAATTGACTTAGCGGCTATTATACTATGTAGAAGTGTATGAACTATAAATATAAATATATATATATGTGTCACAAATTCAATGACATGTATATATATATATATATGAGGTGTAAAATTGTTTAAAAAAAATGCGTGGGCTCCCGCCCTATTTTCGCAACCAGACAGACAAAGCCAGCGAATGAGGGCAGATAATAATAGCCCAGAGAGGGACCATTATTTTTGGCCCCCCCTGGCTACTAACATCTGCCCCCAGACACCCCAGAAAAGACAAATCTATAATTAGATTCGCCCTTTCTGGCACTTTGCCCGTCTATTCCCATTGCCCTGTAGCGGTGGCGAATGGGTTAATATGGGGTTAAAGCCACATTGCAATTGAAAGGTGACCTTAAGCCAGGTTAATAATTGAGAGCTGTCAATTAGACAACTATCAATTATTAATCCTATTGCATGAAATAAAAATAAAACACACACACTTTAATTAAAAATCATTTTAATGAAATAAAGACACATGTTTTTGACCATCTTTTATTTGCCTGCAAAAACCATTTCCTGTAATGAAAATAAAATAAAAAAGCAAAATTATTCTTACCTATCCCATGCACAGTCAGGTCCCACGGTGTAATCCTTCAGAAAGGGTTAATGTTTACTGCAGGGACCGCAGCTAATGCTGCAGCCTCACAGTAAGCCCCCAAATGAATGAGTTCCTCTCCTGGCTGACAGGAGAGGAAGTGGAAAGCTTAATTGATTGCTTTCGACTTTCACTTCAGGTCAGCCAGGGACACAATTAGTGATGTCAGAGGGAACTGATTAACAAAAATAGGGGATCCCCTCAAAAAAAATTGGCGTGGGGTCCCCCCTATTTTTGTTAACCAGCCAGATGAAGCAGACCGCTGAGGCCTGGATTTTCAGGCTGTTAAGGAGCCAAGATCCATGGACCTTGCCAGCCTGATAATACCAGGCCACAGCAGTCTGCATATCTTGGCTGATTAACAAAAATAGGGGATCCCCTCGAAAAAAATTGGCGTGGGGTCCCCCCTATTTTTGTTAACCAGCCAGATGAAGCAGACCGCTGAGGCCTGGATTTTCAGGCTGTTAAGGAGCCAAGATCCATGGACCTTGCCAGCCTGATAATACCAGGCCACAGCAGTCTGCATATCTTGGCTGATTAACAAAAATAGGGGATCCCCTCGAAAAAAATTGGCGTGGGGTCCCCCCTATTTTTGTTAACCAGCCAGATGAAGCAGACCGCTGAGGCCTGGATTTTCAGGCTGTTAAGGAGCCAAGATCCATGGACCTTGCCAGCCTGATAATACCAGGCCACAGCAGTCTGCATATCTTGGCTGATTAACAAAAATAGGGGATCCCCTCGAAAAAAATTGGCGTGGGGTCCCCCCTATTTTTGTTAACCAGCCAGATGAAGCAGACCGCTGAGGCCTGGTTTTTCAGGCTGGTAAGGATCCAATATCCATGGACCTTGCAAGCCTGATAATACCAGGACACAGCAGTCTGCTTAGCTTGGCTGGTTAACAAAAATAGGGGATCCCTCGAAAAAAAAACGGCGTAGGGGTCCCCCTATTTTTGTTAACCAGCCAAGTAAAATGCAGACTGCTGCGGCCTGGTATTAAAAGACTGTCAAGGCCCATGGATTTTGGCCCTCAACAGCCTGATAATACCAGGCTACAGCAGCCCCACATTTGGCGCATCAAAAGATGTGCCAATTGTGGCACTTTACCCGGCTCTTCCCACTGCCCTGTAGCGGTGGCAAGTGGGGTAATAAGGGGTTAATGTCACCGTTGATTGCACGGTGACAATAAACCCGGTTAATAATGGAGAGGTGTCAATAAGACACCGATCCATTATTAATCCCAAAGTTATTAAATGTATAAAAAAAAGACAAAGCAAGAAAAAAGTCTTTTAATGAAATAAAAGAGACAACACAGTTTTCATTAATTTTATTATACACTCATTCCTGCGACGCCATCGATCTCCTGTAAAAAAAGAAAAAAAACAAACCAACAGTATACCACCTGTCCGACGCAGTCCATAGTAACGACAGTCCCACGACGATCCAGCTCTGCTACATCGCAATGACAGGCAGAGCCTGTCATCGCGACGCAGCACAGCTGATTACCTGCTTCCCCGGCGGTGACGTCATCGGACTGACTGCTTTACGGCCGGGATTACCCAGCAGTCACTGCAGTTATCACGAGAAACTGCATGTGACCGCCGGGGAAAGATGATGGCGGCCATGAAGCAGTCCAGCCCGTGACCGCCGGAGATCATCTGCCAGGTAAGTAAGTGCCGCTGACTCCTGACAGACCCGACCGACGGACACTGACAGTGACAGTGACAATCCCGATTCCGGTATCCGATATGACGAAAATATCGGTACTCGGAATCGAAAGCCCGATACAGCTAATATCGGCCGATACCCGATATTTGCAGTATCGTATCGCTCAACACTACCCCCCACTACTGTGTTTTAGGCAGCCCCCAAATCTAAGAAGCATCATTGTCAGAAGCTCCCTGTCCTCCCCAACAGCTGCAGGAACCTTTCCTTGAACCATAAGAAATGTAAAACCTGTGCATCTATAATGACCACGGACAAGATAAAGATCCCCTACTCCCATCAGGACTACAAGATCAAAGGTACTTTCAGCTGCATCACATCTAATGTGGTGTACCTAATTATATGTACAAAATGTCTAACTGGGGGTCTGTATGTGGGGGAGACCGGCCAAAAACTGAGAACAAGGATGAATTATCATCACCACACAATAAGAGAAAAAATAATGGATTTACCTGTGGCAAAACACTTTTGTATGCCCGGTCATAGCATGATGGATATGGAATTACTGGTATTAAAATATAACTTCAAATCTGAGAAAGATAGAAAGGTTTGGGAATATAATCTCATTATGACCTTTGACACTCTTAGTGCTGTAATGAATAGATCACACGGATTCATGTCATTCTATATCAATTAAGGAATCTGCGTCTCTGACCTTCTAGGGGCATCAAAACAGAACACCAGACCCCAATCAGAGGGCAATAAAACTTTCTCTCCTTATCTATGAACTGTTCCAATATTTATGATCATCCCTCTGCCATAATGACAGTTCTGCTTCACGTCACTTGTCTTACCTATTGCACTATTCCTGTGTCCTGTTGTGTGTAGAAATATGTGATTCTTCATTTTTTGTTATTGTCTTAGCCTGATGAAGAGACCTGAGTAGTCTCGAAAGCTTGGAATTTGTTACCATCTTTTCAGTTAGCCATTAAACGGTATCAACCACTGAAGACTCTCAAGTATAAATATTTTTCTATTCTTCGAATTGAAATTCATCATTTTATTGTCCCAGTAAAACTTCATTTATTCTTGTTTGAAGTACATACATTTGCAATGGCCACGTAACAAGGCAATAACTCAATATTTTATTTCAAAACCCTTCTTGACCCTGGGCTTCAACACTGCCAGTTGCTGCTCAGAAGTGTTAGATGCAAAGATGAAAACAATCGCTGATGTGTTTGTGGGGTTCAGTAACGCCTGCTGTTCCCCTGCTGTGTCTCTGGCAAAAATTACTGCTGCTAACTACAAATTCAACTTCAAACATCTCATACTAGACCTCTGCCTACACCCTCCTTGACCCTGGGCTTCAACACCGCCAGTTGCTGCTCAGAAGTGTTAGATGCACAGATGAAAACAATCGCTGATGTGTTTGTGGGGTTCAGTAACGCCTGCTGTTCCCCTGCTGTGTGTCTGGCAAAAATTACTGCTGCTAACTACAAATTAAACTTCAAACATCTCATACTAGGCCTCTGCCTACACCCTCCTTGACCCTGGGCTTCAACACCGCCAGTTGCTGCTCAGAAGTGTTGGATGCACAGATGAAAACAATCGCTGATGTGTTTGTGGGGTTCAGTAACGCCTGCTGTTCCCCTGCTGTGTGTCTGGCAAAAATTACTGCTGCTAACTACAAATTCAACTTCAAACATCTCATACTAGGCCTCTGCCTACACCCTCTTTGACTCTGGGCTTCAACACCGCCAGTTGCTGCTCAGAAGTGTTAGATGCACAGATGAAAACAATCGCTGATGTGTTTGTGGAGTTCAGTAACGCCTGCTGTTCCCCTGCTGTGTGTCTGGCAAAAATTACTGCTGCTAACTACAAATTCAACTTCAAACATCTCATACTAGTCCTCTGCCTACACCCTCCTTGACCCTGGGCTTCAACACCGCCAGTTGCTGCTCAGAAGTGTTAGATGCACAGATGAAAACAATCGCTGATGTGTTTGTGGGGTTCAGTAACGCCTGCTGTTCCCCTGCTGTGTCTCTGGCAAAAATTACTGCTGCTAACTACAAATTCAACTTCAAACATCTCATACTAGGCCTCTGCCTACACCCTCCTTGACCCTGGGCTTCAACACCGCCAGTTGCTACTCAGAAGTGTTAGATGCACAGATGAAAACAATCGCTGATGTGTTTGTGGGGTTCAGTAACGCCTGCTGTTCCCCTGCTGTGTGTCTGGCAAAAATTACTGCTGCTAACTACAAATTCAACTTCAAACATCTCATACTAGGCCTCTGCCTACACCCTCCTTGACCCTGGGCTTCAACACCGCCAGTTGCTGCTCAGAAGTGTTAGATGCACAGATGAAAACAATCGCTGATGTGTTTGTGGGGTTCAGTAACGCCTGCTGTTCCCCTGCTGTGTGTCCGGCAAAAATTACTGCTAGCTACCTACACATGGTGAAAAAAACATGACATGTCAAAGTGTCTAAGTGCTACACATAGATATGAGCCTACACCCTGATTTCTAAGCTGTAAACAATTGAAACGTCAGCTATAAAACCATAAAATGATTAGTCTTTGTCACAAATCTGTAACAAAATAATTGTGACATATTATTTCAGATATGCACATGTCGAAAACAAATGCTAACACAAAAGCCTACTTATGCTATAGGATACTGATGGTCAACCTTGTCACTCCATAGCTTAGACAAATCCAACTCACATCATGATTCAAATGCTGCAATGTTGGAAGTGCATAATGTGGGTTGAACTTTGACAACAGCTGCAGTGCGAAGGTTAGACTTCAGTGTTCTTGGCTTTTAAATAAAAGCATACAAGTAAATATAATAATCCAATGTTGATTAAGGGACGTGATGTACACCTGTAATATTGTGCAAACAATGCATGTAGGAATAGTCCTCTTCAACATTACTTATATTTGTGTCATTTTAAAAAATACATATTTAATTAGAAAGTTAACAGCCCATATCATAAAGGTCCTTCATGTAAACATGATAATCGGTAACAAAAATCATGCATTACCTTGTTAAAGTCAATAGTGCATAGTCACAATAGCAAAATATATACCTGTAAGTGGTGCTGAAAGAACGACAGCTGATAGAATAGGTGAATGATATCTATTTATCAGTCTGAATAGCGACACCTGTACAATGTCGATATAATACTGTACCTTAACAAAACAGCTGTGTCACACCTCACACGTGTTTTTCTTGTAGCTTGTTATGTAATAGGGCACATGCGTGTATGTTTCATCATAGGTGCATGTTTACTGAGTAAAGCAGTCATGACAATGCCATTGTGTTGTCGGTACGCTTGCGATGATGAACGATGCGCACCGTGAATGTTAGTCTGCGTCATAAGACGCACAGACGCTCCAATACCCAACGCGTCACAGCAGGAAGCCAGTCTGTGCGTCCAAACAAAGGCGCAAGCATACATGCACGTACCCTTTTATAAAGCTATATAAAAAAAAGGATGCAGTAGTAACGCACACTTTATTGAGGTACAGTATTACATCGCCATTCACCATCTGTGGCTATGCAGTCTCATCTATATATACCTTATCTATCCGTTGTCATGCTTGCAAGTCCACAGTCAGGCATAAATAGCTGTTTTCACTATGCACTATGCACTTTTTAAAGGTTTTGTTTGTTAATATAAATGATTGGCACATATTATCAGTATTACATGATGGAAATTTTAGATATTTTTAAAAACTTTTTAGTGATATTATTCAGCAAATGTAAAGTTTTATGAATGTCACAGATAACTTGTAATGCTGATTATGTTTTTAAGTCAGCCATTCATTGTCTATACAATAAAAATGGTGTACATACTGTTACTTATCCATCATTAATGGATTCTGATATGTACTTGTATGCTTTTATTTAAAACCGTATAGCAGATTATTTAACCTATTTTTATTGTGGTTTGCATTGCTTTTCAACATGTTAATGTATGCGTTTATGTTTGTCAATTATTAATTTACATATATTTTTTAAAGTAAAATCATCATCTTATGATACTAAAGGTTATATTTCTCTTGTTTTGAGTATAGACATTTTTAATTGACACGTAACAAGGAAAATACTTGATCTAGTATTTAAACATCCTCCTTGACCCTGGGCTCCAACACCGCCAGTTGTTGCTCGGAAGTGCTGTTAGCACAGTCAACACTTGCTCCTGTGTTACTGGGGTTCAGTAATGTCAGCTGTTCCCCTGCTGTGTGAACGGCAAAAAGTCCTGCTGCCTCCACCCTGTTCTCTTCTCATCCCTGGGCTTCAACACCGCCAGTTGTTGCTCGGAAGTGCTGTTAGCACAGTCAACACTTGCTCCTGTGTTACTGGGGTTCAGTAATGTCAGCTGTTCCCCTGCTGTGTGAACGGCAAAAAGTCCTGCTGCCTCCACCCTGTTCTCTTCTCATCCCTGGGCTCCAACACCGCCAGTTGTTGCTCGGAAGTGCTGTTAGCACAGTCAACACTTGCTCCTGTGTTACTGGGGTTCAGTAATGTCAGCTGTTCCCCTGCTGTGTGAACGGCAAAAAGTCCTGCTGCCTCCACCCTGTTCTCTTCTCATCCCTGGGCTCCAACACCGCCAGTTGTTGCTCGGAAGTGCTGTTAGCACAGTCAACACTTGCTCCTGTGTTACTGGGGTTCAGTAATGTCAGCTGTTCCCCTGCTGTGTGAACGGCAAAAAGTCCTGCTGCCTCCACCCTGTTCTCTACTCATCCCTGGGCTTCAACACCGCCAGTTGTTGCTCGGAAGTGCTGTTAGCACAGTCAACACTTGCTCCTGTGTTACTGGGGTTCAGTAATGTCAGCTGTTCCCCTGCTGTGTGAACGGCAAAAAGTCCTGCTGCCTCCACCCTGTTCTCTTCTCATCCCTGGGCTCCAACACCGCCAGTTGTTGCTCGGAAGTGCTGTTAGCACAGTCAACACTTGCTCCTGTGTTACTGGGGTTCAGTAATGTCAGCTGTTCCCCTGCTGTGTGAACGGCAAAAAGTCCTGCTGCCTCCACCCTGTTCTCTTCTCATCCCTGGGCTCCAACACCGCCAGTTGTTGCTCGGAAGTGCTGTTAGCACAGTCAACACTTGCTCCTGTGTTACTGAGGTTCAGTAATGTCAGCTGTTCCCCTGCTGTGTGAACGGCAAAAAGTCCTGCTGCCTCCACCCTGTTCTCTTCTCATCCCTGGGCTTCAACACCGCCAGTTGTTGCTCAGAAGTGCTGTTAGCACAGTCAACACTTGCTCCTGTGTTACTGGGGTTCAGTAATGTCAGCTGTTCCCCTGCTGTGTGAACGGCAAAAAGTTCTGCTGCCTCCACCCTGTTCTCTTCTCATACCTGGGCTCCAACACCGCCAGTTGTTGCTCGGAAGTGCTGTTAGCACAGTCAACACTTGCTCCTGTGTTACTGGGGTTCAGTAATGTCAGCTGTTCCCCTGCTGTGTGAACGGCAAAAAGTCCTGCTGCCTCCAACCGGTTCTCTTCTCATCCCTGGGCTCCAACACCGACAGTTGTTGCTCGGAAGTGTCATTGGCACGGGTACTCACTCCTGCCCAGACTGGTTACAGCACGCCATCTGTTTCCTGTCAGTGTAAACGTCACTTAGCCTCCAATAAGTTGTCCTGTCTGTTTGCGGTCGGGTTAGCCGACTCTATGGTACCTGAAGTTTAGGTGCTTCCTATGTGTGCTGCGGGATATGCAAATAAAGGCTGTTTCCATTGTGACAATAGGACAATCACCCACTGTAGTACTGTGGGATTTGGTAACTGCGGTCGGCTCGCGGCCTGTCAACTTAAATTTCCAGGGGTACCTTCTGCTACCCGTCCGAGTTCCAGTACCGTCAGCTGGTTCTCCGCAGTGCCTTTGGCCTAGGTGCCTCCATCTCGGTATCCGAGTTCCAGCAACGTCTGCTGGTCCTTGGTAGTGCTTTGGAGCACAGGTACCTCCTGCTTAGTAACCGTGTCCCAGTAACGTCAGCTGATCCTCGGTTGTGCCATTGGCTCTTTTCCTTCTGCTGCCCCTCCGGGTTCCAGCACAGTCAGCTGGTCCTCGTTACTTGCATTGGCTCTTGTACCTTCTGCTACCCGTCCGGGTTCCAGTACCGTCAACTGGTTCTCCGCAGTGCCTTTGGCCTGGGTGCCTCCATCTCGGTATCCGAGTTCCAGCAACGTCTGCTGGTCCTTGGTAGTGCTTTGGAGCACAGGTACCTCCTGCTTAGTAACCGTGTCCCAGTAACGTCAGCTGGTCCTCGGTTGTGCCATTGGCTCTTTTCCTTCTGCTGCCCCTCCGGGTTCCAGCACAGTCAGCTGGTCCTCGTTACTTGCATTGGCTCTTGTACCTTCTGCTACCCGTCCGGGTTCCAGTACCGTCAACTGGTTCTCCGCAGTGCCTTTGGCCTAGGTGCCTCCATCTCGGTATCCGAGTTCCAGCAACGTCTGCTGGTCCTTGGTAGTGCTTTGGAGCACAGGTACCTCCTGCTTAGTAACCGTGTCCCAGTAACGTCAGCTGGTCCTCGGTTGTGCCATTGGCTCTTTTCCTTCTGCTGCCCCTCCGGGTTCCAGCACAGTCAGCTGGTCCTCGTTACTTGCATTGGCTCTTGTACCTTCTGCTACCCGTCCGGGTTCCAGTACCGTCAACTGGTTCTCCGCAGTGCCTTTGGCCTAGGTGCCTCCATCTCGGTATCCGAGTTCCAGCAACGTCTGCTGGTCCTTGGTAGTGCTTTGGAGCACAGGTACCTCCTGCTTAGTAACCGTGTCCCAGTAACATCAGCTGGTCCTCGGTTGTGCCATTGGCTCTTTTCCTTCTGCTGCCCCTCCGGGTTCCAGCACAGTCAGCTGGTCCTCGTTACTTGCATTGGATCTTGTACCTTCTGCTACATTTACAAATTGAAGATTTTTTAAATGTTTTTTTGGGTAATCACTCTGGATCTCCAACAATGAAGACGACGACCCTGATGACCACCCCAAAGAAGATGACGACCACAAGGACGACGAGCATCAAGCCAACCAGTCTAAACACCATCACAGAGAAGAAATAAAAGATTACCCAACAGGACTAAGAAGGTTAAGACAAACTACAAGATACAGAACAAGAGACTGAAGAACAATAAGCAGAAGATCAAAAAGTAGAAGAACATGAAGTATAAGACCAAAATGAAGAGCAAAATATATGCTCTAAATTATAAGCAGAAGAAGACTAAGCAGTGTATGGGGGTGAGTCCGTTCCTCCTCGTGGTGCCCCTGGAAAATGCCTGCTGCTGCAGGCTAAACTGAACACGGACAAATACTGTTGTAATTTAAATCTTTTGTGACAGCAAGAACGGAAGGATGAAAATTCAAACTTTGACAGATTACAAGTACAGGAATCTCTGTCACAAATAAGAATATGATGAAGAAGATGAAGAAGTAGAATATGAAGAAGAATAATAGTTTAATAAGAAGAATATGAGTAATGTTAACAAAAAGATGAATAGCAAGAAGTTTAAGAAGAAGATAAAGAAGGTGAAGATGAAGAATAATTTGATGAAAAAGATGATGCTGCTGAAGATTATGAAGGAGAAAGTGTGTCAAAAGTTAAAAAGGTGAAGAGCATGGAAGTTGCGAAATATACATATTTGCCAAAATAGAAAAAACGTTAACAACATTGTCAATTTCTTCGTCAATCCGAACATCTTTAAAAAAAAAAATATTTATGCTATTCCATTTGATTGGGTTAAACATCTATGCCTTTAATGTCTCCTCAACCTTCCCCAATACATTCTACATTACTCTTTGTTGTTTTCCTTCATGTACAATTAACCAACAAGGCAAGAATGGGTTTTTTTTTAATTCCGATATTTTGTTCCCATAGACTTACATTGGATTTCCGGTATCGGTATCGGGTATCGCCGATATTTTTTGGGTATCGGCGATACCATTCCGATTCCGATACTTTTGGATATCGGAAAGTATCGCTCAACTCTAATCTTCACTGCATTTCTTAAAATATTATTTCTATTTTGCCTTATGTTTCTTATATTCTTTAAAACCACCCACACAAAACTAAAAGTGACAGAAGCATCACACCCAAAAATAAGATAATGCTGCAGTACATGAAAATTGTGCCTGAAGAAAAAATACACAAGAATAAACTCATACAAAATAAATAGTTATATACAGATCCAACAGCCCAAAAGCTTCGAGGGACTTTTTTTCTTATCAGATTTATTTCAGCCTTTTCTTCACAATTGCATGTGGGAAACATTTTGGTCCCTAAGTATTGAGATAATGTTCCATTTTACTCCAGATGAATCTGACATTTTTTATGTTCTGTTCTGCAAGCCTTATTTCCAGCTGTGATTTTATTGTGCTTATATGCCACCAGAGGACATTGTTTGGCTTCAAATGTGCTGTGCGAACAGGGGAAAACCACAATCGCTTACAGGGAGTGTCAGTATCTAAAGGCACAGCGCATTGCAATTAGCAAATATTGAATGTTCTGTGCTCAAGTGAAATGTCATTTTGTATGGGCATTCCAAATTACATTTGCACCATTAGTCATACATGTTTGGATACATTGTAATCAGCAGCACTATTCTTTATTTGCAGTTCCCTCATGACAGTGGCCTGTTGTTTTATGCAACATAATATTCATCATAATATTCCTTTAATTATTCTCTAAGGACATTGCAGCGTGTTACATTATTTAAAGATGCACAATAAAAAGGGAATTTTTATCCATCGTCATGTTACATATATATTTTATTTTGTGATCATGTCATATTTTGAGATACCAGCATATTATATTATATCATACTAATAGCTTAAAAGGGTTGTCAATTTTATATTATTTTTTTACTAGTGTGTTGAATATGTGATATTTTTATCATTACTATATTATTATATATTTTGTATTACAGGTTCTCCTCTTGCATTTAATAGTGTAGCCTTCCTCTGAATTACACAGCTCTCATGTTCACAAAATAGTAGTTGATAGAAAAGCATTTGACCAGACCTGTCCATTAGTCCTTTCAAGTTAAAGAACTTTACATAAAAAGCTGTTTCTTAAAGGGAACCTGACAGCATGTTTTTCTGCTCAAAAGTAGGATCATTTATGCTAGGTCAGTGTAATACTAAATAAATCCATATTTTTGTTTTATCAATTTGTACTTCCATGTTACCTTCCTCCCAACACTAACTTAAGGGTCATTCTTCTCTCACTGACCTGCAACTCTTCCCAAGATCTCCCACAAGCGTCATCATTCCTGGGGCAGTGCATGCCCTGGAAGGTGCTGAGGACATTATGAGAGCCAGACTATTGTCCAGCCCATGCGCCTTTCCCAAAATCTTGTGCAGTGGAGCAGGTCACTGGGGAAAGAGTGATCTGTCAGTCAGTGATAAGAGGCTGGTGATAGGTTAGGAAAGAGGAATAGAGGCCGGAGAGCTGTTAGTGCATGGCAATGCCCCTTAACTCGCTGCTTATTAGCATGAAAATTAGACATGCAATTTTTCACAGCTGGATTGCTAAATCAAAGTTATTAATATATTCAGCCTTACTGCAATTTATCATAGATGATATTAGTCTGGTCTATAAAAACCTGTTGAAATGTTGTTCGAATGATGTTTGTTTTAACAGTACTTGCAGAGGGACTGAGGTAAATCATACAGTGTGGTCACGTCTATTCGTACTCTGTGTGGGAGGCTTTTAGGCATTATACTGTGCATAAGGGATTTGTGAGGGCATTATACTGTGTATAGGGGATCTGTACATGAGAGATTCAGGGGGCAATATTACTTTCTATGGGGCAAAATATAAGCACTGTTTTCTAGGGAACTTCCACAGAACAGAGGACTGTTTTTGGGCCACACAGCAGGTCCAGTAACAGGTGAAAAATATAACAACAAATTGCTCAGAATTGGGAGTAGATGGGGATGGTCCTGGAAATGTGAAAAATGAAATATGTCTTTGTTGTAAACATTGCAGATGAGTTGTCACTGGAAGACATTGTTATGGTGGACTGGGCAAGAAGGAAAGCACAGAAAAATTTAACAACTCCATTAGAGTTGGTCACTGTATGGTGTTAATATCACTGTTAGTCTTTGTATAGAGATTTATTTCCAGTAACAGCCTGACCATCTGCTGAGGTCTCACTATACAACATATAAGATATATAAAAATGGTTACTTGATTAGGTTGCACTAAAATGTGTTTTGCCTCTTCTGGGCTGATGTTCTAGATACACCTCTGTTCGAGATAATATGGCCAACCCTACTCTTTTCATAGTAAGCATCTACTCTTGAATAGTGTTGAGCATTCCGATACCGCAAGTATCGGGTATCGGCCGATATTCGCGTTATCGGAATTCCGATACTTAATTCCGATACTTTTCCCATATCGTATACCGGAATCGGAAGTTCCCATAATTCTTTGAGAGGCAATGTGATTTTAGTCAGCCAATGAGGAATCCTACGAAGTGTGGGCACATCCTGTAATGCTGCGGTCATCTTAACTAATGGCATGGCTGTGATTGGCTGCTGAAATGATGTCAGAATGCACTATAAAAGGCGCCGCCGCCATTTTAGCGTCACTGTGCTGTGAACTCAGTAAGGGACAGAACGCTACTCTGCTAACTCTGAGGGACAGTTACATATTGCGATTTTGTGTACTACTGTGCTTGAGGCAGGCTAGTTTACCAACCGCTGTGTAAAGCTTCAAGAGTCTTGAACTTATTTAGACGTTCCCATAATATAAACATGTAGGTATTGAGAAATCATTTCATCCAATGCTGAATGTAATCCAATACTGGCAGTGTATGTATATCTTTTCATTTTTATTTAAGAGATGGATACTCCCTATCCCACTTTTTGTTTAGTATCATGTATTTTTCTGTTGTCTGACTGAAGTCATTTCATCAGGACTATTTTATTCTGGTTTGGAAATTCTCTTTCTAGTTAACAAAAAAAACCATAAATATTCTTTCTCTGTGATTTATGCTTCATGCTTAGTTCTACTGTACATTATAAACTCGTATAGCTTGTTATTTATTTTTTCATTTGTGCATTAATATTGGTTTTCAATAAACTTCTATTGAATTACAACACCCAACAAATAAAAAACAAGTCTCTGCATTCAGATTTCTTTGCATAACCAAATTGATGTTTACTTTTCTTTAAGAGTTTAGATGAGGATAATTCTCCTATAACTTGCGAATAAAAGACATGAGCGAATATATTCAAGTGAATCTGAATTGTACTGAAAACACATTCTTCTAAATACAGATTATCTATAATTTGTTTTCGCAAGGATTCAGCAAAATGTCTGCCGCTGGCTGACATGTTTCTGAGCTGTTTAAGGCCATCGAAAGTTAAAAAAAAACCTTATTTTCACTGCATTGATCTCTTTATCAGCCCTTCTGCTCCTCACCTTCACCCATCAGGCCCTTGTTGCATCTTCTGATTGCTGCACTAAAATCCCCAAGCAAGGTCATGATATCACTATGTGATCTTACACATGCTTACGTAGAACCCTCGTGGTCTAGTGTCAGGTAGCTGAGAATTTTAGCTCGAGTGGCATTGATAAGAAGATGCGGGGATTCATAGCTGTGTGACAGTAAGTAGCTGAGAGGCCAGACAGATGAATGGTGAGGTGGCATAAAGATTTTTTTTTCACATTTTACGGTTATTATGCTCTGTGGTCCAGAGGGATCTTGATATCTTGAAGAGTAATAACCTATAAGGGATATTAAATTTGTGGAAAATAACTTCTCGGCAAATAAAATTTCCATGCAGACAGGAAAATCCATACAGGCAGGTGAATTCAAATTTTGCCTGATCCACTCATCTCTAGTGAATAGAACTTCATTCAATGTATGATAGGTGTTCAATGTAACAGTCAGCTCATTCCTGTAGAAAGATATGCATGACTGAGGCAAATAATCATACATAACTTGAAGATCTGATACAGGAATAGGTCTGCTCTTCTATTGATCGTTTGTAATATCATAAGCCTGCACTGTACTGAAAACTTCACATGTACAAGGGAGGAAGAGAATATATAATTAGTGATGAGTGAGTAAACTCATTGCTTGAGTTTCCCCGAGCATGCTCAGGTGATCTCCGAGTGTTCAGAGATTTAGTTTTCATTGCCTAAGCTGTATGATTTGCGACTGCTAGACAGCTGGAATACATGTGTGGGATGCCTATTTGTTAGAGAATTCCCACATTTATTAAGCCAGTCTACAATAGAGATGAGCGGTGTTCGACTAGAACTGTTCGCCAATCTCAAATTCGAGCTGTTTTGGGCTGTGTTCGAGCCGTTCGACGAACCCGAACTATTTGGAAAAAATTTGGCTGTTTGAGGTTATGTTCGATACTGTTAGTGCACCTAAATCATGACTGGATTTTTTCCTAAAATCATTTTTGATCGCTGGTCTACCGCTGGCCAGAAAGCATCGCTGCATGTGGCAGGCAGGAGACCAGCGATCAGCTGGTAACCAAGGTACACCTCGGGTTTCCAGGCACGGGGCTGTGCTTGGAAACCCGATGTGTACGTTGAATACCAGCGCACTGCTGCAGGGGAGCTGGTAACCAAGATACACAGTGGGTTTCCAGGCACCACGCAGCGCCTGGAAACCCGACGTGTACCTTGGTTACCAGCTCCCTGCATCAGCGGGCTGGTATCCAACGTACACAGCCGGTAACTAAGCGACGTGTGTCGCTTGTTACCGACGTTCTCGCTGTCCTGATCGCTGCTGAGATCTGCCTGTTTGGCAGCTCAGCAGCGATCACATAGCAACGCAGCAACAATCCTTATCTGGTCACATTGCCAGCGAGATCGCTGCAGCGTCGTTATGTGAGATTGTGTGCCGGTGTCTGCGTGATCGGTGTATGTGCGGGATCGGTGTATGTGCTGCGGTGTGCGGGATTGGTGTATGTGCGGCGGTGTGCGGGGCTGTGTGTGTGTCTCCGCGTATGCAGGCATCGTCGGATGGGACTACAAGTCCCATCTGGCTATGCCTGCTACAGTGACAGTGACTGACACATTAGCCAATGATGGGACAGTAGTAGTCCCATCATCCGGCTAATGTGCTGAATGTAAAAAAAAAAAAAACATACATGACATACAACATATAACATACACATGACATACAGAACATACAATGACATACAACACATAACATTGAGCACATACTCACCAATTCCCGGACACCATCCATCTGTGTACCACTCTGCGGCTGGGAGAGAATGAGGTCACTTCCGTTCATTCTCTCATGGCAATGCTGGGTGAGAAAATTCCCACGCAGCATTGCCATAAATTGAGACCATGAACTCAGGTAACCTCATTGATGCACTGCAGGAGCCATTGTCTCCTGTCAGTGTATCACTGGGAGGCCCTACAGAACAGTGGCATCACCTGATGTCACAGTTCTATAGGGGAGACCGTCGTGGGACACTCGTTATTAATTGGACTGCGTCGGACAGGGAGTATACAGTTGTTTTATTTTTTACGTTTTTTTACAGGAGATCGAGGGTGTCGCTTGGATCTGAGCGTGTAATAAAGAGTAATGAAAACCGTCTTGTGTTTTATTTCATTAAAATAATTTATTCTTGTGTGTGTGTTTTTTAACCCTTTATTAATATAAGATTAATAATGGATAGGTGTCTTATTGACGCCTCTCTATTATTAACCAGGCTTAATATCATCTAACAATAGCAAGGTGATATTAACCGCTTATTACCCCATATCCCACCGCTACAGGGGAGTGGGAAGAGAGGGGCTAAGTGCCGGAATTGGCACATCGAACAGATGCGCCAATTCTAGGGCGGCTGGGTGCTGGTATTTTTAGCCAGGGGGGCGCCAATATCCATGGCCCCTTCCTAGGCTATGACTATCAGCCCGCAGCTGTCTGTCTAGCCTTTCTGGCTATAAATTATAGGGGGACCCCACGTCATTTTTTTGGGGGGTCCCCCTGTTTTAATAGCCAGTGAAGGCTAGCTGCGGGCTGATATTCATAGCCTGGGAAGATCCATGGGTGTTGACCCCTTCCCAGGCTAGAAATATTGGCCCTGGCTGTCGGCTTTCCCCCTCTGGCGCAGAAAATTGCGCGGGAGCCCACGCCATTTTTTTTCCTATTTTTTTGTTTATTAACTTTATTGCGTTAAGATTTTGTGTGTGTGTGTGCGAGTGTGTCTTTATTTATCTATCATCTATCTACCTATATATCTTTCTGTCTATCTATCTATCTATCTATCTATCTATCTTTCTATATATATTTCTAACTATCTATTATCTATGTATTTTCTATCTATGTATTTTCTATCTATCTATCTATCTATCTATCTATCTATCTATCTATCTATCTATCTATCTATCTCTCTAACTTCTGGTATCTATTATCTATCTTTCTATCTCTGTGTGTGTAATGTAGTGTGGGTTGGACAAATGTAAAAGAGGAGGTTGGACAAGAAATGACATCACAAATCTTTTATTTTGTTAAATAACATACCTTTATTTAGCTGTCAAAAACGCATACAAAAACGCATGAGAGTAAAGCATTAAAAACCGCATCAAAACCGCGTCAAAACAGCGAAAAAAAGGACATTAGTTTTCTGCCAAGAGGTGCGGATTCGGCGAGGAAAAATCCCCAGGCAAATCCGCAATGTGAGCACAGGCCCTACGCACAGGTGTCCCTTGAAAAGCCGGCAATTCATCCCCGGCTACTGTAAAATCACACTGACAGCTCACAAAACACTACATATATACACATAGAATACATATATATATATATACATGTCATTGTGACATATATATATATTTATTTATATTTATAGTTCATACACTTCTACATAGTGTAATAGCCGCTAATTCAATTGCCGGCTTTTTTGAAATTACAGAACCACCCGACATGAAATGACTCAAGGTTTACATACATTTAAACCATGTCATTTCATGTAGTTTGATATATGGTTTTCACTAACAATTACATGAGTGTATGTGTTCAAAATTTCAGACATCTAGTGGTTAATTAAAGGTGTAAATTCATTGAATTTTTTTTCAACGAATTTACACCTACATGTCTGAAATTTTGAACACATATACTCATGTAATTGTTAGTCAAAACCATATATCAAAGTACATGAAATTACATGGTTAACTGTATGTAAACCATGTGTCATTTCATGTCGGGTCTGTAATTTCACAAAAGCCGGCAATTGAATTAGCGGCTAATATACTATGTAGAAGTGTATGAACTATAAAAAATATATATAATATATATATTTATTTATTGTCAGCTTTTGGACACCTTTGAAGTGTTTTCTATGTGTTTCTATTTGTTTTTGTTTGCCTGCCATTGGTTTTAACGGTGTTCGACCTGTTCGACGAACAGTTCGACGAACAGTTACTCGAACATACTGCTGTTCGGCGAACCGAACCGAACTCGAACACTTCAGGGGTGGCTCATCACTAGTCTACAAGTCATAAATCATGCAGCTGAGATCACGAAAACTAAATCTCCGAGCACGCCAAAATACTCGGAGATCACCCAAGTATGCTCGAGGAGACCAAAGCAACAATGCTTCTCACTCATCACTATATACAATATATTCAATTACCCATTGGACAACAAATATGACAAATCCCAGGGACCAATTGTCATGCGAAACTGAAAGACCTACTGCATTTTCCAGCGTTTAAGACGACTGAGCGTATTAGACGACCCTCAACTTTTCCAGTTAAAATATAAAATCTTCTCAAAATTTGGGGGTCTTCTGATATGCCAGATGTCGTCTTTTAGGGTGGTGGCGAGGAGTGGTCCCATGATGAGGTGAGGGGGCGCCTCACCAGGAAGGTGTAAATGAAGTATCCCTATTACCTACTTGCGGCAGCAGTACTCTGTGCAGCTCTACCTGTGCTGGGGGGGCTGCTCTTTGTGCAGCATGAGGGGCTTCGCTGGCATTTCCTCAAATCCAGGAGGCCCCCGCAGCTCAATTGTTGCGATGCTGTGGCCTCTGGGAAAATGGCCGCTAGGGGCGGCACATGCTCAAATTCAGATCTCGGCCACGAGATCTCGTCCTGAGATCTCGTCTCCTGAGATCTCGGAACAAGATCTGAATCTAAGCATGCACCACCCCAGCGGCCATTTTACCAGAGGCCACCGCATCGCAGGAATGGAGCTGCGGGGCTTCAGGGCTTTGAGGACAAGCTCCCCACGCTGCACAAAGAGCCAACAGCACTGCAGCCCCCCCAGCACAGAGAGCCGTACAGAGCACCGCTGCCGCAAGGAGGTAATAGGGATACTACATTTACACCTTCCCAGTGAGGCGCCCCCTCACCTTGTCATCGGGATCACTCCTCCACACCGCCCTATAAGACGACACCCAGCGTATAAGACGACCCCAGACTTTTAAGTAGATTTCCAGGGGTTAAAAAGTCATCTTATAAGCCAGAAAATACGGTACCTTGTCCATCAAAAGTGCTTGTACCACTTGCTTTATCAATCGAAGAAAGAATCAAGCTCCAGGAATCCCATAAAACCAATGTTCATTGAATATTCTTAAAATCCATTATAGCATAGTAGCCACTAACCATATAGGGGCAAATTCACACTGGCAGACGCGTTTCAGATCACAAGGTCTTAAGTCATTGCAAGATTCATTGGAGTTGGATCCTTTTTGCTTCATTTGATTGATATTCCTGCTGCACTGCTGACCTGTCCATGCCTCGGATCCCTGGCCTCAGTTGGGTGAGCTGACTTTTTTCCTTTTTCTTGTTACTTGCTTTAACAGTTATATAATTTATTGTTTCTACTTTTCTATACAGAATAGCTGTTTATGAATTTATATCATCCATCTTTCTAAAAATTCAGCATTGAATGCTGCTAAACTATGCTTAATGTGATTCCTTAGCGTCTTTATTGCATATAAAGCCATTTGACTTATTCATACTGAAGCTTAAACTGTGGAATATGGTCACATGCAGCAAAATTGTTGCAGAAATGTATGCCACGTACACTTTTGTTGCTTACAGATAAATTGGGTTGTTTGAAATACAGAAGTATCAACTGCCAAAAAAAATGACCGTGAGCCATTTACCTAGTGCTCTGTTCATATTCAGTTCAAACATAATTATTACATTTAATGGCTGTGCTGCATAAAAATACAGAGCCCCATAAAGCGCTATGCTATTATACACAGCAACATTCATTTGCAGCATGCTTGTGAGAGGCTCATTGGTTGGTAATCTAATTGTCTTTACAATTATTATAATGGTTTATTGCAGTAAAACTTAGCTGCAATGTACCCCTGGCTGTGATCTATGGGTTTATACTAGCAATCATCATGGATAGTGTCCTTTATGTGTATTAATGTTATATTCAACCCTTTCCATGTGTACAGAAGTGAAAAAGAACCTTATTAATTATGTTTACTGGCACTAGACACTTTGTATGGACACAAAAATGGAAGTGAAGTCTCACTTTTTTGTAATTACTCTTAAGATGGTTTATTGACAATTATAATGCTTAATGGCATGAGACATCCGTTTAGAGGCAATTATAATGCTTATAGGCACAGGGCACTTTCTGTGAGCACATAATTAACAGATTGTAACTAGAGATGAGCGAGCACTAAAATTCTCGGGTGCTCGTTACTCGAACCAGGCAATTCCTAATGCCTGGATGCTCATTTTGAATAACGAGTATAACGGGAGTCAATGGGAAATTCAAGCATTTTTCCGCAGACTCAACAAGGAGGTATGGGAGGCAGCGAAAATGATGAAATCAATGGAAAAAGTACAGAATGGAAGGAGAACAGCATGGGGAAGACCCCTGGAAGCATCTCTGACTCCCAGATCACTGCTGAGAACAATTGTGTCACACTTTTACTCCACTTTAAGGACTTACAATAAAACTTTCAAAATCGACGAGAAATTGGCGTTTGCATGAAAAAAAGTGAAGATATGTAAAGATGGGTGAACCCGAACAGTAAAGTTTGTGGTCAGTACCAAACAACTAGTGTTAGGGCACAGATCACAAACACAGACTTCTCCATGAAGTCCATGCTACTGTTCAGGTTCGGCACCCCAAACAGTGTGAGAAACACCATCTGCTCTGATCAGAGGTAAGATTATTACCACCGGTCAGAAAGCTGCAGCTCCCACGCTGTCAGATGACAGTGTTAGCCAGCAGCTGTGACCGGCGATAAAAATTCAGGTGATGAGAGAGTACTACTCCCATCAGACTACACCTTCTATAGCTAATAACAGTGAAATCAGGCATCACTGATGGGAGTATTCATCAGCCGGTGCCTGTACTATAAACAAATACATTTAAAAAACTACATGGGGTCTCTTCTATTTTTGATAACAAGTGCAAGCAAAACTGGCAGCTGTGGGTTGCAATCCTCAGATGTCAGCTTTTTTACTGCTGGTTATCAAGAATAGATGGGTCCCTATGCCAATTTTTTGCAAGTATTTAGATAAATCATTTTAAAAACACTCTCTCATCAGCCAACGCCTGATAATCATACTGCTGATCAGAGCCACCAGTGTTTCTCGAGCTGTCATGCAGACGACAACATGGGAAACTTCCAATGTTCAGGGTGCTAAACCCGAACAGTAACACAGACTTCCCAAACACTAGATGTTTTGTACGGACCTCGAACTTTAACTGTGCAAGCTTACCCAACTCTAGAAATAGGTTAATACAGCAATCCATAGACCCTTGAAGACTACAACTGGGGCACCTCATTAAAATATTTTGAAAGTGTAATTGATGTGCTCCTAGACAAACAGCTCATGCCAGGTGTCCAGCGTTGAGACCCAATAGCTGAAGGTCACAGAGGAATTAGGGAGTACGCTGGTTTTGCTAGACTACCTTTAAAAACTTTTTCATCTCTGTCAAAAATACCCAGTCATCAGGGCCAGGCCACTGGGAGAGTGTCATGAAATTAGCCCATGCCTTTGACAGTGTACCCCTGACTTTGCTGTACTTGATGTGTGTCTCCCTCACCTTTTCTCCTTGATTGGTCAAGGAAGCTTGCCCCTTGTCACTAGCATTATGTGAGGGTAAGTTTTCCAACATATTTTCCACAATAGCCTTCTGCTATACCACCATTTTAGTAGACATTTCCGCCTCAGGAAGGAGCTATGCAAGGTTCTACTTGAAGCGTGGGTTTAGCAGGGTGAACAACCAGTACTCTTTTTTAGGTAAGATGAATGTAACACGAGAGTCATAGGAAAGGCAGCGGTACATAAAGTCTGACATATGTGGCAAGGTACCTACAGTCAACACTCCCCTGTCTTTGCCATGATGACTACTCTACTTCTCTACTTCTCATTCCTCCTTCTCCATCTTTTCCTAATAAAAATGTCTTAAAACATTCTCTCTCTCTCATTATTCTGGCATTTGGCAAATGTAAATAATTATGGCAGTCCTAATTGACTTAAAATGGGAAAAGTTTATTCTGATTTCATGTCAGATATTGAGAAAAATATGCATATGTGTCTTTTTATATAGTGTATGTAAACTTCTGGTTTCAAGTGTACCACCTTAATGTAACAATAACCGCATTATACTGTGTGGATGAATAATTGAATCCATAAAAATAATTGGAAGGTTTTTTGGAGTTTTACATGCCACAGTAATGTAAATAATAAGAAGAATAATTGAATAGTAGTGTTGAGCGATACGATACTGCAAATATCGGATATCGGCCGATATTAGCTGTATCGACCTTTCGATTCCGAATACCGATATTTTCGTCATATCGAATACCGGAATCGGATTTGTCACTGTCACTGTGAGTGTCCGTCGTTCGGGTCTGTCAGGAGTCAGCAGCACTTACCTGGCAGAAGATCTCCGGCGGTCACGTCCTGGACTGCTTGATGGCCGCCATTATCTTCTCCCTGGCGGTCACATGCAGTTTTTTCGCGATAACTGCAGTGACTGCTGGGTAATCCCGGCCGTAAAGCAGTCAGTCCGATGACGTCACCGCCGGGGAAGCAGGTAATCAGCTGTGCTGCGCCGGGATGACAGGCTCTGCCTGTCATTCTGATGTAGCAGAGCTGGATCGTCGTGGGACACTCGTTACTATATACTGCGTCGGACAGGTGGTATACTGCTGTTTTTTTTTTCATTTTTTTACAGATCGATGGCGTCGCAGGATGAGACTGTAATAAAAGTAATGAAAACTGTGTTTTTTTTTTATTAAATTAAAAAACTTTTATATGAACATTCACCCATCCGGGTACATCAACAATTTAACTATTTACATACAGGGACCCTGTCCGGGTTATTTATAATTCTTTGGCAGGGGTGTTCCAGGTACCACCTGGTACTCTTCTGATGCTTGCCAAACATCCGAGACACCAAGGACCACCAGGACCTGATGACGTCGTGTGGCCTGTACAGTCAAGTCGTGACCCGCTATCTGGGTCTGTGTGGCCACCTCTTTCATCTCCCTCCGGGTCTGGACCCCTATGTCCCGGACTGAACGAACCCCAGGGGCCTAACAGGCGCCGGGTACGGGCCAGCTATAGTTATCATGTCCATAGCTGGTGCTACTGAGGAGACCACTGAGGGAGGCTGGGGAGATTTACGGCGTGGGGTGGGCACTTGTGCAGAGGCCTGGATGTGGGAGGCTGAAGGCTCCGAGGGTCTCACAGGTTCCTGACACTCTGGGGAGTAGGGCTCGCACCTGGTAACATTTAGGGCGTACCATTCATTGTAACCCCAGTGTCGGGTGTAAGTCACCAAGTCTCCTGGCAACAGGTCCCTCCCCGGGTGTCCTTCTGGGAGGTGAGTCTCCACGTCCCGCCGGTCACAAAGACTTCTAAATAAAGTCCAGGCTCCTGGATGAAGCCCCAACCACCTTTCAATTTAAAGCTCCGTACTGCACCCTTACGCCGCGGCTCCCTCAGGGTACCTTTATCTTTTCTCATCCGGTCCTTATCTGCCCGGTCCTTCTCGATGTGACGTTGGCGAAGCTTCTGGGATTCGCGCTGCTCCCTTTGTCGCTCTGCTTCCTTCTCCCAACGTCTCCACTCTTCCTCCTGACGCCGGTTGTAATTCTCCTCCAGCATCTCCATGTCTCCACCATCAAACTGCAGCTTACATTGTCCGGTTTGCGGCAGCTCTCCTGGTGCCCCCCAGTCCTGGCGGCGCTCACCTGCGGAGGAAGCAGCCGGCTCTGGAACAGATGACAGTCGGGGCTCCGGTACAGACAGGTAGACCTCTGGTGCCTGCGCGGCCTCCTCCATGAGGACGGGTGTCGCTTCTTCTGTCTCAGCGACGGGGGCAGACAGCGGGATCTGGGGTGCTGCCGGTGCAGAGGTTTTTGCAGGAACGGGTGCCTCCACTGCGACAACATCAACCGGATCACATTGCAAGGGCTGGGATGCCCGCACGGACTCCTCTACTAGAACGGGTGCCTCACCTTCCGGTACAGACACTTCAGGTAAGAGGGATTGGCGCCTCTCCAAGTTTAGTTTTAGGGCACGCCAGCTGGCTTCCATACTGGCGACCTCCTCCCGGTGCCGGGCCAGGCCTCTTAGGGTATCCTCCGCTTCTTGCAGCGTAGGAGGGTTTCCAGGCCGGGTGCCCAACGGTGGTTCCGTGGCGATCGGGTCGCTTCCGTGGGGGGAGAGCTCTGACTGCTCCATCCCTTCACACTTCTGCTCGCGTCCATTAGCCATCTCTGCCAAGTCACATGTGTCATTAGCATCTGGAGAGGGCCCCTCTTTTGTAGTGAGGCGGGACCTTCGTGTTAGTTTCCGCACACTGAGGAGGATGAGGAGGCGGAACTCAAGAGCTGTGGGGCACGATCTTACATTGCAGTACCATTTAGAGTGGTCGGCCATCGTTTTCACGCCACTGAGTGAGTGTACACCCACGAAGAACACGCCCTTCTTCTTCACCAGTGCCTCGTCGTGACGCAGATATGGCGGAAAAATGGCAAATACATTCTCTGATGATTTTAGCAATTCTCAAGCACAAAACCAGTTCAATTCAGGCACACAGGACTCGCTTATAGCGAGCTACAGAATCCTGTTCGTGACGCCCAAGTTGAGTCGCACAGAGCAAGAGGTTTTGGGGGTACTCGGCACCGAGCCTGTCGACTTCTATGGGGTATGTCACGGCTTTACCCGGCAATTGAATCAGAGTCTATTTTACTATGTAGAAGTGTATAAACTATAAATATATGTATATGTATATGTCACAATGACATGTATATATATATATATGTATTCTATGTGTGTATATTTTGTGTTTACAACGAAAGAAAGGTTTTTTTTTGTTGCGATTTTTTGTTCCCATAGACTTACATTGGACTTTTGGTATCGGAATCGGATATCGACGATATTTAGTGATATCGGCGATACCATTTCGATACGATATTTTTAGATATCGAGCAGTATCGCTCAACACTATTGAATAGATATGTTTTTTTAAGTTTTATATACCACTTAATGGAACAAGAACCATATTAAAATGTATGCATGACTAATTGAACCCACGAATAATGTAACATTTCAGAGTGTCATACACCACTGAAATTTAACACAAAGCATGTAATACTTTATGGATAACTAATTGAATACAGACAAATTTTTCAGCACTTCTTTGGAGTATTAAAACCACCGAAATGTCACAAAAAATGCACCAATACTCTATGGATGACTAATTGAATGCAGACAATTTTTTCAAAGATTTTTATGAAAATTTTTATACCATCAAAATTTAACAGAAAGAACCTAATACTGTATGGATGACTAATTGAATCAAGACAAATTTTTTTAAAGCTTTTTATGAGACTTTTGTGCCATCGAAATTTAACAGAAAGAGCCTAATACTGTATGGACGACTAATTGAATCCAGACAATTTTTTCAACGCTTTTTTGGAGTGTTATGTAACACAGAAATGTACCAAAAAGCACCTGATACTCTATGGATGACAATTACAGTCAATTTTTTAACCCCCCCAAAAAAATGAGGTTAACTGCTGCAGCTGTATATTTAGCAACTGACTGCAAAGCCCTAATCCCTGCCTAGAGGCTGGTTCAGCCACTCTGCCTGCTTTTGCAACTCTATCTCCCTCCCAAGGCTAAATGTAGATTATAAATCACAAATGTCCAAAGAAGAAAAAAAATAAGGTGCTAGACACTCAAAATACAACAAAAAGATACACTATCCCTGACAAATGTGGTTTACTACCAAAGGATACAAAGTAATTCCAGCATTAATAGTAAAAATATGATGTTATTGGTATATCATTAAAAAACAACAATAAAGAAAAAGCGGGTGAGAGTAAGTCTTCAAAGAGGGATGTGCAAAAGTGAAAGGCTGGGTCAAAGAAAGGTCACAACAGAGACTGTCATATGTAAAGTACAAATTATATAAAAAAAGCGAAATGGTTGTGTGACCATGTTATGAGCTCGGTTGCAACAACTTTATTATATAATGGATTGCAACCAAATCCGGGGTCCGCGATGCAGTTTATGTCACTGCTGCTGAAAACCCTTTGGGTATCAGGGTAACAACTGACAACAAAAGGATAATATTAAATCTCGCCTGTGTTACTTCACACAAGGAGAGATATTGAATTGGCACTATCTCCGTTAACTTCACAGAGATGTGCTGAATACTGGCAAAGATGTAGCCCTGTTAACAGCACAGAAGCTACTTGCCAGATATTAGATCTACACCATGTGCTGCAGGCTGGCGTAGAGGTAGCCCTGTTAATAGCACAGAAGCCACTTGCCAGATATTAGGAAGTGCATGCGACTCATGCCTGGCGTACGTGCTGCCAGCCGGTGTGCCACCGGACTGAGCAACTCTCCATTAGTTAGCAGGCGATGCACAGGATACGCGCCCCACAGTCTGCTCGGGTTGTATAGCTACCCCTTTGACAGAGACAGACTGCACTACGATCCTACCTGCATAGCATCCATTAACCTGCCTGAAGGACCTGGGCTAATTAGCCGAGCTAACTCTGTCATCGGCAGGTCCCAGAGAGTGAAAGCTAGTGAGCATGTGGAGCCCAGATTCTGGTATGTCACACATGAGCACTATCTATTTAGTATGATCTGACCGAGCCACGGACAGACAAGCTATTCAAGGGCTAAGCTCCGCCCCCAGCCATCTCATTAATCGCATCTCCGATGACGTCATCCGCGACCAGTCAGGCGATGCCAGGTCAGAGGATCAGCTGACATTAACCACCAATCATGGCTTGCCATGTCACGGACATGCTCAGTGCAGGCATTTCTAAACTTAGACTTACAACAGCCTTTTCCTGTTCTGTAACCTAGGTTTAAAGCTACTATGAACAAAGACTCTCATAACAACTTGTGCCTCTTGGTTATTAGCTAGGCATTGGGATCAACAGCGAAGCTGAGCAGCATCTGCCTCAGCTGAGCCTGGATGGGAGACCACAGACTCCTCAGATCCAGGTTTGGATCCTGCCATCGCCCGATGCCTAACAGACCATATCTTAGACATTGTGCCAAATGGTAACAGACTGAGAGTTCCAAATGTAAAGTGCTTAGTGCTATGTTGAAGGAATCTTTTAGGACAGATAACATTGGCATATTCAGCTTACATATACAGTCATGGCCAAAAGTTTTGAGAATGACACAAATATTATATTTTCACATGATCTGCTGCCCTCTGGTTTTTATGTGTGTTTGACAGATGTTTTTATCACAAACAGAAATATAATAATTGCAAACATATGAGTAACAAAAGCTTATATTAACAGTTAGAATGAGTTAATGCAGCAAGTCAATATTTGCAGTGTTGACCCTTCTTCTTCAGGACCTCTGCAATTCTCCCTGGCATGCTCTCAATCAACTTCTGGACCAAATGCTGACTGATAGCAGTCCATTCTTGCACAATCAATGCTTTCATTTTGTCAGAATTTTAGGTTTTTGTTTGTCCACCCGTCTCTTGATGATTGATCACAAGTTCTCAATGGGATTAAGATCTGGGGCGTTTCCAGGCCATGGACCCAAAATCTCTATGTTTTGTTCCCTGAGCCATTTAGTTATCACCTTTGCTTTATGGCAAGGTGCTCCATCATGCTGGAAAAGGCATTGTTGATCATCAAACTGTGTAAGGTTCTATGTATATATTCCTGAAACTCAGTTTGTTCGTCAGCCATTTTTACTTTCTGTCTTGCTGCAGCTATCTTGCCCTCAGTCAAAATGGAGTTTCCAGCTTGCATGTTCCCGCCCTGATTCTCTCCTTTGCTTCTTAAGCAGCCACAGCAGAGCAATCAGTGCTTCAGAATCTAGCCTGCAGTGAACCTGTGACTTGACTCCTGTAAGCCTTGGACCTTGTACTCCAGCTATTCCTACTGAGGAACTCTGAAGCACTTGTGGACTCTGAACCTGCTCTTTGAAAGACCCACGTTTGCATGGACTTACGGTAACAGAGAAGAAGATCCTGAATCTGTATTGGAGAGTGATTGCTGAGCTTGGATTACTCTGGCCTGCTGTGTCTCCTGTTTCTGTGTCTGCAAACTGTGTGACTATTTCTGCCAACTTGTATGAAGTAATACAGGACTTTTCTATATCAAACCTGTGACTCCTGTGTTTTCATCGCACCCAAGCACAAGACGCTATATGAACTGTACTACATACATTACAAGATTCTGAAGCCAAAACGTTAGTGTCTGCTGGGTCTGGAAGGCTGTGTCTGCTGTACTGTGGATATCAGACGTCCGGTTGTACTTTCTGTGATGACAGTGGTTGTGACTTCTCACAACCATTCCAGGTGAGCAATTCCCTTAAGTTTTTTCTTTTTGCAGTGTTACCACAGGTAAACACTATTGTTTTTTTTTTTTTCCCTTTCTTTTCTCTTTTTTGTCATGCTGTAACTCTGGATATCAGATGTCTGGTTGAAACTTTCTGTGATGATAGTGGTTGTGACTTCTCACAACCATTCCAGGTGAGCAGTTCCCTTAATTTTTTTTTCTCTCTGCAGTGTTGCCACAGGTGAACACTATTGTTTTTTTTTCTCTCCTCTTCTTCCAGTAATCCTGTCTTAAAAGATCTGGAAAATGGAGGCCCGCATAAAGGAACTTTGCGGAGTGACTGATAATATCCTTGCAGATTTGCAGAATATAAAGACCCGTTTTACAAATCTACAGGACCTCAATAATCACAATTTGCAAGTGGTTGGACAGACTACCCAGGATTTGCGAGCCAGGATTGAGGTTCTAGAGGGGCGAGTCCAGGCTCCTGCCGTAGCCCCGAGTGCTGGGATTCCCAAGTTGCCCCCTTTTCGTTTTGGCGGTGTAACGTGAGAAATTCAGGGGATTTATTAATCAATGCAATCTTTTTTTTTCTGCACATGCTTCACAATTTCCCACTGAACGATCTAAGGTGCTTACTATAATTATGTTGCTTACCAACAAGGCTTTAATGTGGGCAAACCCTCTGATTGAGACTGAGGATGATTGTTTGAATCACCTTGATGATTTTATTTCAGCCATGGGGCAGGTGTTTGATGACCCAATCGAGGTGCAACAGCTGAAGCAGCCATGTTAGCTTTGCGCCAAGGTAAGCACTCGGTAGCTGAATATGCCTTGGATTTCAGGGAGATGGGCCCTTGATACACCTGGGACAGTTCCGCCAAAAAATCTATTTTTCGAAAGGGGTTATCTCCACTGATTAAGGATGAACTTGCTCGTGCCGACCCTCCCACTGCGTTAGGTGACTTTATTAACTACTGCATCCGTATTGATACTCGTCTGACTGAACGCAGGCAAGAGAGATGGTTCGAAAGCAATCGTACTAAACCTTTTCCTACCTTCCTCTCCAGCTAAGGAACCTTTGAGTAGGATTACACGGGAACCTGAACCTGAACCCATGCAGGTAGACTCTTTACAACGACGGGTTAGTGATGCACGCAAGGAACATCGTTTTAAGGAGAATCTATGTTTCTATTGTGTATAAGTCAGGGCACTTCTTATAAACTGCCCCAGCCGTTCTCGTAAGACTACTGCAGCACTACATTCATTTGTGAGTGTTGCGGAGGGGATCTGTCAGGTCCGAGCCTCAGGCTCCAGATGAGATCTTGCAGCAACAGATCTTGATTTCTCGGACTTAAACTCCGTTACCTCTGAGGACGTTGACTGTGTAAACGCTGCCATTTTTTCAAGTTTCCTCAGCGGTGTCCCAGCTGAGTTGTAAGAAAAACAATTTCATTGCTTTCTTTCCATCAAACTCTGGGTTGACTCAGCTTGGGGTGTCTAGCTCTGCTATGATCGACTCAGGGGCAAGTGGAAATTTTATGGATTCTCCTTTGCTCTGAAACAGGGAATACGTTCAGTGAAGAAGGCTACTCCAGTACAGATGGAAACTGGGGATGGCTCCCTGCTGACCTCTGGCCAGTGGTATCAGGAAAACAGAGCCTTTGAGGGTTCTTATGGGTAAAGATCATCAAGAGAAAATGTCCTTTATGCTTATCTTTTTTCCCCACTTTCCCATTATTCTGGGCTACCATGGCTGAGGCCCCAGAATCCTACCATTAACTGGGAGGGCCAAGAATTTTCACTTTCCAGGAAACGATGAGTCCAAAAGTTTCAGCTTGCTCTGTTCCTAAAGGAATATGTCAGTCCCTGAACTCCAGCGGGATACCAGGATATGTGGTTTATGTGACAAGAAGAACGCTGAAAACCGCTTCCTCCTCACCGTCCATATGATTGTCCAATTGAATTTTGCCTGGAGCAGAGATACCTTTTGGTAAGATCTACCCCTGGGGGGGCCCGGAGCTAAAGGCTTTAAAGGTACATAGATGAAAATCTAGCCAAAAGGGGTTCATACGCCCCTTTTCATCTCCTGCGGTGCACCCATCTTCTTTGTAAAGAAGAAGATGGATCTCGGGGACCATTTTCGTTTAAGGATTTATAGGGAACCAAAAAAGGTTACTATTAGAAACCGTTTTCCTTCCTTTAATCCCTGAGTTTTTGGGAGGAAATGCGAACATGCCAAAATTTTTTCTAAACTAGATCTTCGTGGGGCCTATAACTTAGTCCGATTAGACCTGGGGATGAAGGAAGACTGCATTCAGGTCACGCTATGGACACTTTGAATATTTGTTTTTGCCTTTTGGTCTGAGTACCGCCCCCCGCCACTGTGCCTTCTTTTCCCAGCAGTTGTCTTTGGCTGAGAGGAACTACGATGTGGGCAATAGAGAGTTGTTGGCCATTATTGCCGCCTTCAAAGAATGGAGACACCTTCTTCCGGGAAGCTGCACAGCAAATAGTCGTCCTGACAGACCATCGTAACCTTGAGTTTATCAGGTCGGCTAAGTGCCTGACTCCTCGCCAGGCTCGCTGGAATCTTTTCTTAAACCAATTTAATTTTATCATCTCTTATAGACCAGGATCGCGCAATGGAAAGGCTGATGCACTCTCTAGGATTTACTCAGCAGAGACACGTCCAATTACTCCTCCTAAGACTATTCTTCCTGACTCTAGATTCCTAGGAGTAATTCATAATCAAGACCTACTTAAGGACATCAAGGAAGCATACCATGCGGATTCCTTTTTGGCACAACCCCCAAGGGACGTAAGTCTTGTCTTTAAGAATGGTGTGTGGATTCAGGGACAACGTCTGTATATTCCTGAAACAGTCAGATTAAGAGTATTGCAACTCATTCACGATTCCAAGATAGCTGGGCATAGAGGAATTCTAAAGACACAGGAATTTCTTTCTCGTTTCTTTTGGTGGCCCACTTGCAGGAAGGATGTTTTGAATTATGTCACTTCATGTGAGGTCTGTGCAAGATGCAAAACACCTCGCTCCTCACCAACTGGTCTGTTACAGCCTCTTCCCACCCCGTCCCGCCCGTGGGGATCCATTTCTATGGACTTCATTGTGGAGTTACCAACCTCTCAGGGGAAGAACACCATTCTAGTGGTGGTTGACCGTCTAACAAAGGCAGCTCATTTTATCCCTTGTGTCGGCTTACCCACTGCAAAACAGACATCAGATTTGATGATTAAAGATGTGTTTCGCTTACATGGAGTACCGGATGAGGTTATTTCGGATCGAGGGGTGCAATTCACTTCTAGGTTTTGGCAAAATTTCTGTGCAGCATTGGACATTAAAGTAAACCTTTCTTCTGCTTTTCATCCCCAGACTAATGGACAGACCGAACGAACCAATCAAACACTGGAGCAGTATCTCCGCTGCTTTATCTGCCACCTACAGGATGATTGGGTGGATCTACTTCCATTAGCTGAGTTCTCGTATAACAACTCTCAGAGTGCCTCCACTAAACAGTCTCCTTTTTACTCTAATCTAGATTATCATCCTAACATTCTACCACGATTTCCCATAGAAACGCCTTTTCCAGCAGTGGCTGAAAGAATCACGTCTTTACAGAAGAATATGGATCTTCTAAAGGAAAATCTGGAATCGGCTCAAGAAAGGTACAAGAAAGCAGCAGATAAATTTCGTAAACCTGCACCAGCTTTCAAGGTAGGAGACTTGGTCTGGCTGTCAACCAGAAATCTTAAGTTAAGGATTCCATCGTCTAAGTTGGGACATAAGTACATTGGACCCTATAAAATCAGTAAAATTATAAGTGCCGTTGCTTGTCGTCTTCAACTGCCCAGAACTATGAGAATCCACCCTGTCTTTCATGTATCCCTACTAAAGGCTGCGACACCCAATACGTTCCCTGGACGTTCCTCTCCTTGCCCTGACCCAGTGCTAGTCGATGGTCAGGAAGAATTTGTGGTGGAAAGGATTTTAGATTCCAGGTTGTATAGAAATCAGTTACAATATCTGATTAAATGGCAGGGCTACCCAGTGGAGGACAACTCATGGGAACCGGTCAATAACGTTAATGCTCCTCGCTTGCTCCGTCAGTTTCATCAGAGGTACCCACACAAGCCTGGTCTGAGGTCATCCGGAGGTTGTCCTTAAGGGGGAGTAATGTAAGGTTCTATGTATATATTCCTGAAACTCAGTTTGTTCGTCAGCCATTTTACTTTCTGTCTTGCTGCAGCTATCTTGCCCTCAGTCAAAATGGAGTTTCCAGCTTGCATGTTCCCGCCCTGATTCTCTCCTTTGCTTCTTAAGCAGCCACAGCTGAGCAATCAGTGCTTCAGAATCTAGCCTGCAGTGAACCTGTGACTTGACTCCTGTAAGCCTTGGACCTTGTACTCCAGCTATTCCTACTGAGGAACTCTGAAGCACTTGTGGACTCTGAACCCTGCTCTTTGAAAGACCCACGTTTGCATGGACTTACGGTAACAGAGAAGAAGATCCTGAATCTGTATTGGAGAGTGATTGCTGAGCTTGGATTACTGTGGCCTGCTGTGTCTCCTGTTTCTGTGTCTGCAAACTGTGTGACTATTTCTGCCAACTTGTATGAAGTAATACAGGACTTTTCTATATCAAACCTGTGACTCCTGTGTTTTCATCGCACCCAAGCACAAGACGCTATATGAACTGTACTACATACATTACAAACTGCTCTTGGAGGGTTGGGAGAAGTTGCTCTTGGAGGACATTCTGGCACCATTCTTTATTCATGGCTGTGTTTTTAGGCAAGACTGTGAGAGAGCCGATTCCCTTGGCTGAGAAGCAACCCCACACATGAATGGTTTCAGGATGCTTAACAGTTGGCATGAGACAAGACTGGTGGTAGCGCTCACCTTGTCTTCTCCGAATGAGGCGTTTTCCTGATGTCCCAAACAATCGAAAAGGGGATTCATCAGAGAAAATAACTTTACCCCAGTCCTCAGCAGTCCACTGCCTGTACCTTTTGCCGAATATCAGTCTGTCCATGATGTTTTTCCTGGAGAGAAGTGGCTTCTTTGCTGCCCTCCTTGAGACCAGGCCTTGCTCCAAGAGTCTCCGCCTCACAGTGCGTGCAGATGCACTCACACCTGACTGCTGCCATTCCTGAGCAAGCTCTGCACTGCTGGTAGCCCGATCCTGCAGCTGAAACACTTTTAAGAGATGGTCCTGGCGCTTTCTGGTCTTTCTTGGGCGCCCTGGAGCCTTTTTGGCAACAATGGAACCTCTCTCCTTGAAGTTCTTGATGGTGCGATAGATTGTTGACTGAGGTGCAATCTTTCTAGCTGCAATACTCTTCCCTGTTAGGCCATTTTTGTGCATTGTAATGATGACTGCACGTGTTTCTTTAGAGATAACCATGGTTAACAGAAGAGAAACAATGATGCCAAGCACCAGCCTCCTTTTAAAGTGTCCAGTGGTGTCATTCTTACTTAATCTTGACAGATTGATCTCCAACCATGTCCTCATCAACACCCACACCTGTGTTAATGGAGCAATCACTGAAAAGAGGTTAGCTGGTCCTTTTAAGGCAGGGCTGCAGTGATGTTGAAATGTGTTTTGGGGGATAAAGTTTATTTTCTAGCCAAATATTGACTTTGCAAGTAATTGCTGTTAAGCTGATCACTCTTTATAACATTCTGGAGTATATACAAATTGCCATTAGAAAAAGTGAAGCAGTAGACTTTGTAAAAATTAATATTTGTGTCATTCTCAAAACTTTTGGCCATGACTGTAAATATAAGGCACATTGCTAGAGTGGGAATTATAAAGTTGCACAAACCAAGAAAGGTGTACATCACCTGAGACCATTATTGATGACAGAACGTTCAGGGAGATCAAGGAAGCCTCATAATCCCAACCCCTCTCCCTCCATTAACAGATGTCACAGAGCTGTGCAATAGCATCAGTGCACCGAGCCTCATGGCGCCTGTCTTTTAATGACCCCTGATGATGTCACTTGGCCAGCCAATCACAGTAATGCCACCATGATGACTGCGGCATTACTGTGTTGCGCATGCAATCTCTGCATGCTTATTGGCTGTATAACAGAGGCCAAACATGTGGGGTGGGGATTCGAGTTTGTAATAGAGCATCGGCTAATGTGCTAATGAGCACACCGGACAACCCAGATACTCAAATGATATCGGAGTATCACCGAGCACATTTGCTCATCCTTATTTGTCACCTGTGGTGTTTCAGAATTATGTATGCACTCGGCATACTTAGGTATATTTATTTGTAATAGGATATTAACTTCTTTACTTCACTTGTACACTTAAAATAAAAGCTTAATTAAGTGCATTAATCACTGTGGCAATTTTTTACTATGATGAGTTCTCTAAACATTCTTTTTGGTATTTTGATAAAATCTTCAGTTTTTTTTATTGATTTTACTTGTGAGCAGGTGCTTCATAAAAGATAATTGTTATTAATGTACGGTGATTGTGGTCTTTACTATAGGTTTATACATCTATTTGCTCCATACAAAGTGAATGGTGGATTTTAAAAAATCACAGCATGCCCTATATACCCCATCTACAGTATGTGCATTGCAATATACTGTACACTTCACAATGTTAATAATACAGTACATACAGATCAGTAACAATTATACTAATTTATTTGAAACTGTTATCTCAAAAAGTGTCATTCATAGTTGAACATTACCATTCAATGATTTTCTCAACTTAGGCCCCCTATGGATATATGGACTTCACAGCATAGAACTCACAGTTTGCATCTGCAGAATGCTCACTGATAAGCTTTGGTCAAAACCAGATAATTACATACCCAAAACATAATCCAGAAGTGTCAGGTAGAGTACATAGGTAGAGAAGAGATATTTAGCCCAAGTACAAACCACAATGGGTATCTGAGGGTAATCTAGAGGTATTGTTGTGAAATACTTGAGTCAGAGCATTATGTAACCCAGTTGAATATTGCACCACTCAGCCAGCACTGTGGAGAAGGCTAAAACAGTGGTGATGGCAAGGAACAGTAGGGATGTGGCAAGGTAAGTTTTTACAGATAGTTATGATCTTAGCTTAAGTTACAGTATATCGTTAAGTTATATCATCTTCTGAGAAACTTGTGGGACAACTATCACCATCTTTACCGTTCACTTAAAAAAAATTGGTACTTTGTTTTCCCACATAAGCAACAAATACTTCTTATTATACAATATTGTGTTGCCCTTCACAAAATCTCATAGTTAACTTCTATTGAATAGAGAAGCCATAAAAAGGTAATCTCTGTATTGTTACAGGCTTTTATTCCAATTTAAACTAGGCACTAAATGAGAATACTCATGAAACCTTTAAATGTGTCCGAGAGACTGCAAACCTTAGATTGTGTATAACTGCTCTAATTTTTACCACTTAAAATGATTTTTAGAACTCTATATTTGATATACACGTATAAATGGGACTGACTGAATCATTCCGCATATTGTCAGACATAAGGGCAATTGTAAACCAGCATCCAAGCACATTTAATATTAAAGTATGCTCTAACAATATTTTTTTTTCAAAAATATATTTAAAGTGTGTCCACATTGGTTCCATCTTTTAAATTAAAATTTAGGAATGTGGCAAACTTTTTTGCTTTTGATTTTCTGTAAAATTGCTGTCAAGGCTGCTTAGAAAAATGCCAATAAACTGTAAGACTGGTTTCCATGTTTTATATTTGATGTGGTCTTTATGTGCAGATTTTACACATCTGAGTCTGAGTCATTTTATAGTACCTGCAAGGTGAATGAGTTTTACTTTTATCTCATCCACATTCATTTTTTTAGTGCTGAATCTATTTGGAAATTGGTATCTCTTACAGGTTTTATATTAGCAGTATGTCAATTTTGGTTCAATTTTCACTCAATCTTTTCATTGCGAACAAAAAAGACCAGGATTTATTGCTGGCCTGAGACTGTTTTACTGCATTTTTTTGTGTACTTTGTCAATAAAAAAATGAACATAAAAACATATAAATAAGTGCAGAAAATATGCTTGGAATTTAGATGCAGAATTTCTGTGGATCTCAGTTTAAAAATCCGCATGTAAAATTTGCACCCAGCACTCGCTGTAATAATTTAGCTGCTGTATTAGTTTCTAATATACCTGTTTGTTTCTTTTTATATGGGTGAAAGAGGGTGAATTTGGTCCCTGATATAAAATTCAAACGAAAATTCAACAAAACTATACAATGTTGTACTTAAGAGAATACTATACATGTGTATATACACTACCGGTCAAAAGTTTAGGGTCACTTAGAAATTTCCTTATTTTTGAAAGAAAAGCAGTTTTTTTCCAATGAAGCTAACATTAAATGATTCAGAAATACACTCTATACAGTGTTAATGTGGTAAATGACTATTCTAGCGGCAAATGTCTAGTTTGTAATGCAATATCTTCATAGGTGTATAGAGGCCCATTTCCAACAACCATCACTCCAGTGTACTTATGGTATTTTGTGTTCGCTAACTGTGTAAGAAGGCTAATAGATGGTTAAAATACCCTTGTGCAAGTATGTTAACACAGCTGAAAACCGTTTGGTTGATTAGAGAAGCTATAAACCTGACCTTCCCTTGAGCTTGTTGAGAATCTGGAGCATTACATTTGTTGGTTCCATTAAACTCTCAAAATGGCCAAAAAAAAAGAACTTTCTTGTGAAACTTGACAGTCTATTCTTGTTCTTAGAAATGAAGGCTATTCCATGCGAAAAATTACCAAGAAACTGAAGAATTCATACAATGGTGTGTAGTACTCCCTTTAGAGGAGTGCACAAACAAGCTCTAACCAGAGAAGAAAGACAAGTGGGAGGCCCCGCTGCACAACTGAGCAACAAGACAAGTACATTAGAGTCTTTAGTTTGAAAAATTGACGCCTCACAGGTCCTCAACTGGCAGCTTCATTAAACAGTACACATTAAACGCCAGTGTCAACATCTACAGTGAAGAGGCGATTTGGGGATGCTGGCCTTCAGGGCAGATTGGCAAAACAAAAGCCAATATTCATCTGTCCAATGTCTGTGTTCTTTTGCCCATATTAATCTTTTCCTTTCATTTAAGCCAGTCTTAAATATGGCTTTTGTTTTGCCAATCTGCCCTGAAGGCCAGCATCCCCAAATCGCCTCTTCACTGTAGATGTTGACACTGGCGTTTAATGTGTACTGTTTAATGAAGCTGCCAGTTGAGGACCTGTGAGGCGTCAATTTTTCAAACTAAAGACTCTAATGTACTTGTCTTGTTGCTCAGTTGTGCAGCGGGGCCTCCCACTTGTCTTTCTTCTCTGGTTAGAGCTTGTTTGTGCACTCCTCTAAAGGGAGTACTACACACCATTGTATGAATTCTTCAGTTTCTTGGTAATTTTTCGCATGGAATAGCCTTCATTTCTAAGAACAAGAATAGACTGTCGAGTTTCACAAGAAAGTTCTTTTTTTTGGCCATTTTGAGAGTTTAATGGAACCAACAAATGTAATGCTCCAGATTCTCAACAAGCTCAAAGGAAGGTCAGGTTTATAGCTTCTCTAATCAACCAAACGGTTTTCAGCTGTGTTAACATACTTGCACAAGGGTTTTAAAGGGTATTTTAACCATCTATTAGCCTTCTTACACAGTTAGCGAACACAAAATACCATAAGTACACTGGAGTGATGGTTGTTGGAAATGGGCCTCTATACACCTATGAAGATATTGCATTACAAACTAGACGTTTGCCGCTAGAATAGTCATTTACCACATTAACACTGTATAGAGTGTATTTCTGAATCATTTAATGTTAGCTTCATTGGAAAAAAACTGCTTTTCTTTCAAAAATAAGGAAATTTCTAAGTGACCCTAAACTTTTGACCGGTAGTGTATATATACAGTATATATATAAAATAAAGGATATATTTTCCTAACCAGTTAGCTTTAGCTAAAGAGGATGTTTTTCCTATCTTTTCTATTCTTAACATAAAAGGCAAAGTAATTATTACATTAAATCATAATAAGATTTTGAAATGAAATGTTGTTAACAATTATAGCAATCTGTTTTAATAACTCTTACTTTTTGACCTCAGAAATCACTTCATAACATGATAATCGGGTCTAACTGCTCCTTGGGTCCAGTCGTTTATAGAAATTAACAGAGCAATTACTGCTTGCACACATGGGACAGCTATTTAGGTGCCAGTTTCAAGATGGTAATGGAGATAATGTAGTATTACCATCTGTACTGGTTCACATTGTCAGATGAATCAGCTTTATCATGCACAGTATTACAGGGATATGTGTTCCAACAATATGTATGATGTATAGTTAGTATGATTCTAAGCCAGAAGTACAGTATGATACATTATTTGCAGATTTTTCTATCTACTGGCTAATACGGTACGAAGATACACATCTTTCCTATATTTGCAGATGGGAATTAAATCATTATAATATGCAAGAAAGAATGAGATGCATATTAGTGATATAATTATGTGTACTAAGAACATTAAATATATCATTTTTAGTATTTTAATTAATATGGAATTTCCTCAGGTCCAAGCCATGATGGCTAAAAAGCACAAACCCTTTAGGGTGCCATATTGGCCAATGTTCATATCAAACAGAGTAGCCTGCAGTTCTATGAAAATTAAACATATTACACAAAGAGGCATTATCTAACACTGATATAAGAAAAAACAATCTCTGCTACATTCAGACAAGTGTACAGTAAAGATGTGTATGTTTGTACCGTGTTAGCCAGTAGATAGAAAAATATTTAGACTTGAGAGTCCTCAGTGGTTGATACCTTTTTAATGGCTAACTGAAAAGATGGTAACAAATTGCAAGCTTTCGAGACTACTCAGGTCTCTTCATCAGGCTAAACTAATACAAAATCTGAAGAATCACATATTTATACACCACACAGCACAGAAACAATGCAATAGATAAGACAAGTGACGTGAGGCAGAACTGTCATTATGGGAGATAGAGATGAACATAAATATTGGAACAGTTCATAGATAAGGTGTGTGAAAGTTTTATTGCCCTCTGATTGGGGTCTGGTAATGTTTTGTGATGTTTTCACAGGGTCTTTGGAGTAAATTTCTTAATTGATGTAAAAAGTCATAAATCCGTGTGACAGGTTCATTCCAGCATTAAGAGTGTCAAAGGTCACCATCAATTTGTATTCACAAACTCTCCTCTGTCTCTGAGATGTGTAGCTTCTGAAATGTTTCTTCTTGGTGTGATTTTTTTTATAACAAAAACCTGCCATTTTAACAGGGGTGTGTACACTTTTTCATATTTACTGTATAGCTTAGGCATATTATGCTCTGTTTGCAACTTCAAAGACAAACAACACCCCCTTAAATATTTTTCCATCATCTTAATTTTTAAGAGGCTGTAAATTACATAAACTTTTTCATCAGATGAATTATTTCTTACAAAGCTGATTCCATATTTCTTTATCATCCCTGTTTTATCTATGCAAACTTTAATGTTTTTGATAGTAACATTACATAGAACAGCTGAAAAGTGATCAAATTCATTAATCAAAGTCTTGATGAGAGCCCCTACAGAACATGAAAGGCTGCAAAGTAATGTGTAGGTTTATGGGAAAGGTTTGAAGGGATTTTTCACATTATTAGTGTCTCTTAGTAGCTGTAAGGCTGTCTGATTTCATTTTATAACTAGTCACACTGTTAATGAGGTTAAAATTTTTCTATCAATTTCTCATTATTTTTTTTGTTTTTATCTCTTTGATACAAGAAACACATCTCATTTAAGGTCATGTCAACTAATTTGGGTCACATTGCCTATCTGGCATTCTGTAATTTTCATAGTTGTAATGTTCATGATTTACATTATTCACTCCTCCTCCTATCAAAGTTTTCATCCTCCTAATATTTGCAGTCATCATATTATATAGCAGTGTGTATTACAAATGCTCATTTTGCTTTTCTACTCAGTTATTTTTTTCTCTTTTCACTGCTCTATGTAGAAACAAAAAGTCTTTTTTTCTTGCATCAGTCATCTCCTCCTTAACTCCTGACTTAGGTGCCTCCCTTCCATACAGGTAGCAGTGAGGTAGAATCGTAGTTCTAATGATGACTTTTGGAGGGAAAAGGGATTTAGTGTTTCTACATAAAGAGTAGAAAGATTTAGTCTGTTTTTAACCACATGATGCCATAGACCTAACAGAAAAGTGAAGCATTAACTTGGTAGAAAGGCAAAACAAGCAGTTGTAAGTGCACAGTGCTATGTAATATGATGATTGCAATATATTATGAGAATAAACATTTTAATGGGAGGAGTGCTTTTTCATCATTAAGTTCAGTGTTTGTGTGCCATTACTATCATGTGTCATAACAGAACATGCACCTCTATCTAATTCTAAAAAATAGATTCATGATGACAGTCCTGGTCCTTTTTACTTATAATGTCATATAAACATCATTGAGGAAGTTCTAACTCTCTCTAAGTAAAGACACATCTGAATGCCCACCATTAAACTATATATTTCTCCTTCAGTGGCTGCAGCAGTGAAAATGTCTATCTACAGAAGGCTTCCCAAAGAAAATTGAAAATTTGTTGCTGTGGGTATGTAGCAGGTGCCAGATCTACCACAATCAGCTGGTCACTGCAGAAGCTGTGTCTTATAGGGGTAACAGTGATGATCAATATACAGTGGTTTCGGAAAGTATTCAGACCCCTTTACCTTTTTCACTCTTTGTTTCATTGCAGCAAGCTGGTAAGTGCAAAAAAAAATCATCATTTTTCTCATTAATGTACACTCTGCACCCCATCTTTCTGAAAAAAAAACGAAATGTAGAATTTTTTGCAAATGTATTAAAAAGGAAAAACTGAAATATCACATGGTCATAAGTATTCAGACCCTTTGCTCAGTATTAAGTAGAAGCACCATTTTGAGCTAGTACAGCCATGAGTCTTCTTGGGAATAATGCAACAAGTTTTTCACACCTGGATTTGGGGATCCTCTGCTATTCTTCCTTGCAGATGCTCTCCAGCTCCGACAGATTGGATGTTGAACAGACATTTTCAGGTCTCTCCAGAGATCCTCAATTGGGTTTAGGTCAGGGCTCTGCCTGGGCCGATCAAAAATGGTCACAAAGTTGTTCTTAAGCCACTCCTTTGTTATTTTAGCTTTGTGCCAAGGGTCATTGTCGTGTTGGAAGGTGAACCTTCGGCCAAGTCTGAGGTCCAGAGCACTTGGAAGAGGTTTTCATCCAAGATATCTCTGTACTTGGCTTCATTCATGTTTCCTTGAATTGCAACCAGTCGTCCTGTTCCTGTAGCTGAAAAACACCACCATAGCATGAAGCTGTCACCACCATGTTTCACTGTTGGGATTGCATTGGCAAGGTGATGAGCAGTGCCTGATTTTCTCCATACACACCACTTAGAATTATCACCAAAAAGTTTTATCTTTGTCTCATCAGACCAGAGAATCTTATTTCTCATAGTCTGGGAATCCTTAATGTGTTTTTTAGCAAACTCTATGTGGGCTTTCATATGTCTGGTGCTAAGGCCTGACTGGTGGAGGGCAGCAGTGATAGTTGACTTTGTGGAACTTTCTCCCAACTCAGCCACAATGATCTCGGGGTTCTTCTTTACCTCTCTCACCAAGGCTCTTCTCCGATGATTGCTCAGATTGGCTAGACAGCCAGGTCTGGGAAGACTTCTGGTGGTCCCTAACTTCTTCCATTTAAGGATTATGGAGGCCACTGTGCTCTTAGGAACCTTTAATACTGCAGAAATTCTTTTGTAACCTTGGTCAGATGTGTGTCTTGCCACAATTCTTCCTCAGAGCTCCTTGGTCAGTTCCTTTGACCTCATGATTCTCATTTGGTCTGCCATGCACTGTGAGCTGTGAGGTCTTATATAGGAATCTGTGTGCCTTTACAAATCTACTCCTATCAGTTTATTTAAACACAGCTGGACTTCAATGAAGGAGTAGAACCATCTCACGGCGCTACATAGATGATCTGATTATTATATGGAAGGGGACAGAGGAGGAAGCGGCACAATTAATAAAGGAGCTCAATAATAACACCAGGGGGATTACCTTTGCATCACAAATTAATAAAGAAAAAATTGTGTTTCTTCATCTAGAGATCAGCCATAGTGGGAAAAAAGTGTCACAAAAACCCACTTCAAAAAAGTGGATTCAAATGGCTTTTTAGATTTCAACAGTGCACATTACAAGAAGTGGAAGGTTAATATGCACCACAGCCAATTTTTGGGGTATCTTTTTTCCTTAAAGGGAATCTGTCACCCTAAATTGGCGGGATATTTAAATGATGGCAGTCAGGTCAGATGGGCGGTGTTTTGGGGACTTGCCTTAACATGTTGTTCGCCGCTGTCTCCATTATTTCTGGGAATTGTAGTCGTTGCCCTCCATATAATGCCCTGCACATTGCAATCTTGAATTGCGCATGCGCAGTATGCTTTGCCCGCAGATTGCAATGCGCAGGCAAGTTATATGGAGGGCAACGACTACAATTCCCTGAAATAATGGAGACAGCGGCGAACAACATGTTAAGGCAAGTCCCCAAAACACCGCCCATCTGACCTGACTGCCATCATTTAAATATCCCGCCAATTTAGGGTGACAGATTCCCTTTAAGGAAAAAAGATACCCCAAAAATTTGATAAATGGTGCAAATAGGGATAACAAAATAAAAACACGGGAGGAATGTTTAAAATGAAAAATTAGGAAGGGGGATAATTTGACTATTGGTAAAGAAAAAAGTGATGATCGCTGAAAATTGAATTTTATGACATCATTAAATAGGGAAATAAAGTCATAAGAACTGTGCTTTCAAAATATTGGTATATCTTGAAGCGTGACCCTGTTTTGGGAAAGCATCTCCCTGATAAACCAGGGATTACATATAGTAGGGGAAAAACTTTGAAAAATTTGGTGACCCCCATTAAATTAAAACAACAGTTGGATTCAAAAAGAAAAACATTAAAAAAAGTAAGGATTAAATTTTATGTGGTGTTTTTCAAGGAACCGGAGTTTTTAAATACAACTCCAAAAAATGTTGTACCTGTGTGATCCTAGATCACGGGGCTAAAACTATCAAATGTAATTATCCTGGTGAGGTCTTTGAGATCTCACTAAGACTCTCTTGTAGCAGTGATTATGTTGAATATGTCATCACATGCAGTTGTGGTTTGCAATATGTGGGACGCACTGTGTAGACACTGGGTCCTGCACTAATGGTCACAGAAACAGCAAAAAATGTCTTTTTAAAATATAGCCCCTCAAGGCATCTGCTAATTTAACACAACAAAATTTTTAACATAAAAGTAACTCCGGTGGAGCAGATACCCTCTGGTGTTGCAAATAGGAATGCTCTTTTAAACCGAAAAGAAATGTTTTGGATATATTGCCTTGGAACATTATATCAAAATGGAATGAATTATATCATAGAGGGAGTTTAAACATTATCTTTTTAATTTATTTATTTTTGTTGTCAAGGTTGGATCAATCAGTGGGTGTGTTCCTGAACTTGGTCCACACCCCAAATCAAGTTTTCAAGACTGGGATAAAAGGTTTGCTGCTATATATAAGTGTAATTGAATTTTATATTAGAAGGATTTGTACTGTGTTTTTATGATACCTGAAGAGAAGAATATATACTGTATCTGAAACGCGTTGTATCTTCTCTATTTTAACTTATCAAAAAATATGAAATATTATCTTTGAATGTGAGTTATTGGGGCTGAATGTGCTTTTCTTGATTTACTCATCCCCTGTGAGCCTGAATCTGGGTCTTTCACTTGGATCCACCCGAGGCAAGCTGCAAGCCTCGTCTATTGAAAAGTATCCCAGAAGGATTTAGAAGGATTTTTAAGGATACACAAAATAAAGCCATATCAGTCTTCTATAAGGTGAGCGCATAAAATTGTGCACCCTTTTAAAGAGTATAATATTGTGTTTACGCACTTAGGGCGCTGCGATTTGTCTGTTCTTCTTCCCAAACAGGGTTTTTTGTATAAGGAGGATCAACAGGAAATGGACAGCATGTGACGGAAATATGAGTGTCTGGGCAAAGGGTTGAATTCCTATGGACCATGTGATATATCAGTTTTTTCTTTTTTAATAAATTTGCAAAAATGTCTACATTTCTTGTTTTTATCAGTCAAGATAGGGTGTAGAGTATACATTAATGAGAAAAAAATTAACTTTTTTGCATTTCCCAAATGGCAGCAATGAAACAGAGTGAAAAATTTAAAGGGGTCTGAAGACTTTCCAAACCCACTGTATTTAATGTAGTATTGTTGTTTATTCTTTCTACAATAATTGGACAGCACGTTGGATCAGTGGTTAGCACTGTTGCTTTGTTAGCGCTGGGGTCCTAGATTCAAATTCCACAAAGGATAACATCCACAAGGCATTTGTATGTTTTCCTTGTGTTTGCATGGGTTATGGCCGAGTACTCTGGTTTCCTCTTTTAATCCAAAAACATTCTGATAGGGAATTTATATAGTGAGCCCCAACTGGGGCAGCATTGAAGATGTCTGTAAAGCGCAGTGAATTATAATGGTACTATATAAGTATAAGAAAAGAGAAAAATCCAGCTCACCCATGATTGCATTGCATTGTCTTCAGGGGCACGGACCTGCTATATCCAAGCGTTTAAACATCAAAGGAAAAGAGAAATGTCTAGCTCAACCGATTCCGTGAAGTTCAAATTTTATTCACACAAATTATTACATAGAGGATAAAATCGTCAGTGCAGTAGATGACAGAAGCTCATATCAGTGTGTTTCTGGAGACTAAGCTCCCTTAATCATGATATCATTCACTACAACATGTTCCAAATAAGTAGGCAAATTGATTTTAAGCGTTTTTTTTTCTAAATGAAACCCATTGATGGTATTGTGTCTCAGGGTTCTTTGGATCACTGAAATCAATCTCAGATACCTGTGATAACTTGTTTGCCATGTGAGCCCAATAAAAGAAAAACTGGATTTTCCACACTATTAAGCAGGCCAGAGTTTTCAAGAAACATGTGAAAGAAAAAGGATCTCTCTGAAGCTGAAAAGCATCAAATAGTGCAATGCCTTGGTCAAGGGATGAAAACATTAGATTTTTCCCGAAAACTTAAGCGTGATCATCATACTGTTAAGAGATTTGTGGCTGATTCTGAGCACAGACGTGTTCGTGCTGATAAAGGTAGAATGAGGAAGGTTTCTGCCAGTTCATCGGATTAAGAGAGCAGCTGCTAAAAAGCCATTACAAAAAAGCAAACAGATATTTGAAGCTGCTGGTGCCTTGGAAGTCCCTCGAACCTCAAAGTGTAGGATCCTTCAAAGGCTTGCTGCGGTGCATAAACCTACTATTCAGCCACCCCTAAACAGTGCTCACAAGCAGAAATGGTTGCAGTGGGCCCAGACATACATGAAGACTAATTTTAAAACAGTCTTGTTTACTGATGAGTGTTGAGCAACCCTGGATGGTCCAGATGGATGGAGTAGTGGATGGTTGGTGGATGACCACCATGTCTCAACAAGGCTGCGAAGTCAGCAAGGAGGTGGAGGAGTCATGTTTTGGGCCAGAATCATGGAGAAACAGCTGGTAGGGCCATTTAAGGTTCATGAAAGTGTGAAAATGACCTCTGCAAAGTATATAGAGTTTCTGACTGACAACTTTCTTCCATGGTATAAAAAGCACAAACGTGCCTTAGGAGCAAAATCATCTTCATGCATGACAATGCACCATCTCATGCTGCAAAGAATACCTCTGAGTCATTGGCTGCTATGGGCATAAAAGGAGATAAACTCATGGTGTGGCCACCATCTTCCCCTGACCTTAACCCTATAGAGAACCTTTTGAGTATCATCAAGCAAAAGATCTATGAGGGTGGGAGGCAGTTCACATCAAAACAGCAGCTCTGGGAGGCTATTCTGACTTCATGCAAAGAAATACAAGCAGAAACTCTCCAAAAACTCACAAGTTCAATGGATGCAAGAATTGTGAAGATGATATCATAGAAGGGTTCCTATGTTAACATGTAACTTGGCCTATTAGGATGTTTTGGGGTTAAATAGCTTTTTTGTTTAGTCAATGTGACCTCCTAATGCTGCAAATTCCACAAATGAGCATTTTCAGTTCTTTAAAATATATAAAATTTTTTAGAAATTCAAACTGTGCCTAATAATTTGGAACAGTGCATTCTGAGTTTTTTTCCATTTGGGAGATTATACTGTTATCATTGGGAGGTTTCTTCAATAAAATTTGATATATACTCTAACGGGTGATGACTTTTATTAGACTGATGGTCATTTGCACCAACCACTTAGGAAAATCAGAGAAAACTATCATTTGCATAATAATTTGGAACATGGTGTTTATCACTATATAAGTATGCATAATAATAAATGAATCGGGCCATATATCCAAGTTGCACAATGCCTGCTACAGCTATTAAATACCCCAGCATACTAAATCTGTCACTGATTTCCTTTTTTCTCCAAATGCAAGCCCAGAAATAAAAAAAAATAAATAAAGCCTTAATTAGTTGTTTACTGTGGTCAATGTTGGGTATTCAATCAGTGATATATGCAAGAGTTTTTTGCAGATCCAATGCACTTCAAATATCAGTGCCTACAACATTGAAAGGTTCATATGATTTCACCATGACCCAGAAAAATCTGCTATAAGTTCAAAACGTAATATGAAAACATTGAAACTTTTAGGACCCCTTGTATTATATTCACAGATTATTTTGCTACCCAATGCTATCCAAGGTTTATTTCTCCTCTTGTTATAATGAAGGGCAATATATTCTTTTCCATAATGACTATTTTGTCACTATTATTTCCCTTTTAGTGACACTGAATTAATAATATGGTAGCTATTCTGTGATTTGATGATGTGACTTCTATAGCACTCTTGGTCCCTGACTCCAATACAAAATAAATACATTTATATATTTTTGCTAATACTTTAATAATACATTAGGTTAACAGAACCACTGTTCTCACTATAAGGGACATTATAGCATAATAGCTAAATCAAAATGGCTCAAACGCCAAATAATACTGTAAAAGCATAGAAAAAAAAGTAAATATCCAAAATAACACTCATAAAATAGTACCGTTAATAAAACAAAAATATTGTTATGCTAGCAAAAAAAAGAATAGATACTTTCCATGACTTAATTACCTTGGAACTCCAGTTTCCATGGTTCCTGCTACAACAAACAATTTTCGTGTTTACAGTTTCCATAGGATTTGACAGCGAATGTGACAGAAAGCCAGCTAGTGCTGCCTTCCTGCTTGTCTTCAGTGCTATATATATTTTTAGATAGATCTTGGTATTTATTCTTTCATATATAACTACAGATAAAATCGAGAACTATGCCAAAAGATAGAGATAGAATGCCAGGTAGATGAAGAACCTAATATTTTCTCAGAATAATTTCTGATTTATATTTTTCATTCAAATAGAAGCTGCATTTTAAGATTTATATATATATTCTTTGTGAAATAATTCAATTACATTGATATTGACCCACTTAGAAGAGAAATCATTATTAATGGGAACCTGACATACGATATATGCTGTCTGAATGATTGCTTCTCCTGCTTTTCTGGAGTGATAGGTCTCTCCTTATGTGTGCGCATTGTGAGAGACCTGTCTCTCAAGGGAGCTAGCAAAGAGAAACAATGGGGAACCTGCCTGTCCGACTAGTCTTCTGGACGGCTTAGTACCTGGTGGCTATTAAACTGTTTTTTGGACATTAAAGATGAGCTGTCAGGTGACCTTTAAAGGTATTAGGCATTATAGACATCATAGGAGGGCTTCCAGCTCTGGAACTCCTAAATAAGTGTTCCCCAACTCCGGTCCTCAAGAGCAACCAATAAGTCATGTTTTCAGGATTTCCTTAGTATTGTATAGGTGATGGAATTCCTGCCTGTCCAGGTGAGGCAATTATCACCTGGGCAACACTAAGGAAATCCTGAAAACATAACCTGTTGGTGGCTCTTGAGGACCGGAGTTGGGAGACACTGTCCTAAATGAACCAGAGTTAAAGACCTCTAATAAGCCGTGAGTCAAGTTTTAACTAAAGCCTTTCATGTATCACATGGATGACTATTCAAAGGGATAGGTACATACAATGCAACTACACATTGAGCTTTAATTTTTGATAGCATCTACATTAAAACCTTCCTATTTCTGGTTTTCTTTACTGTATATTTTGTCTTGTCAAATTACCTCCATCATCCTTTTTTAGTGGCTTATCATTGGTATAACTCATCAATTTACTGTAAAGGTGCATATCTATCTATTTTAGACCAATACTAAGTACAAGATTGTTATCTCAGAAACTTGTATACAATTTGTTTGACCATTGAGCATTTTTGCATTTAAAAAGAAAGGTTTTATAAAGTGCGATCACCACCACTGAGGCCTCTTTTACAGTATACTATACTGCTGCAAAAAACTGCCCAATCCAAAATGCAGGTCCCAAAGAAATACATTTTATTATACCCATAGAAGGTGGGAGTCGGTCTGATGAGTATCTATGGACTTGATCTAGTACCTTCTCTCTTCATTCAATCACCATCCTACTTCTCTGATTCATGTGGATTACATTCATTATCCACACAGTGTCCCCCAATCACGCTCCTGCACAAAAAATACTTTTCTCTGTCCTGCCTTTGTATGGGAAAGCACACAGCATCTCTGTCAATTGCTTACTGGCTGCTGCAAAATACTGCAGTTTATTATCTCCTATTCCGTTAAATAGCTATTTATGACTCCATTTAAATAAATGGAGGAAAATTGTGCTTGGCAGCAACCAGTAAGCAATATACGGGGTTCTGTATTCTGCCTTATTCATTGCGTATATCTGGCTGCTGCAATAGAATATTTCACTTGAGGGTTCTGGGTGTCGAACACCCACCTCTTTCAAGATAATCACCAATATTGTACATATGTTATCAACTGGTAATTCCCAACCAACCTCTTTTAAAAATTCTTAGGCTTCTATTTATTAAACAGTTTTTGGTAAAATTCAGTTAAAAAGCCGTTTGAAACATTACCAAAAGTTTGTGCAACTCATTATCATGAACAATTTTTGGCAAATGTTTGTGTTTTTACTCAAGTTCCTTTTAGTTCCATGAAGTTTTTGAAAATTGACCAGATGTTAATGGAGAGGGGACATAGCTGAACATCCTAACATAGTTATCATATTTTATATCTCAAAGGTGGTATAAATTAAGACAGAAATGTGATCCACTAATGGACTCCATTAATATTTCTTATGCTGGTGTCTTCTTATTGTGCAAATATTGTGAGATAAATATAATTAGTTATCGAAGGACTCATGGAAGAAAAAACTAATTAAAAATTATACTTTATTTGTTTGTTTAAAACCAGTATCATAGAAAAAAACAAAACAGAAAAAACAAAACATTAGGCTACCTTATTTGTGATTGCCGATCAAAAATCCAAATAAACAAAAAAAACAAAAAGTATGCCCAGATAATCAAATGGGATTGGGTCTAAATGGCCCTAAGGAGCCCTATCAGTTGACCCCTTCCTAACAGCGGAGGTTGGCACCCTCTTGATACGCAAATGGCGCCCCCGCTCAATGAAGGCTGACCCTGATGTCCCTGTTAAACCCTTTATGAGTAAGGGCAAAGGGAGGGTAACCAATACAAAACTATGATTGTGCACCTAGACAGTCCAGGGATACAAATATATATATATATACAAACAACCACCAATTGATATACATACAAAATGGGGGTACAACCAGTATACAGAAAAAATACTTTAAATTGTTGGTAGTGATGGTAGGAAAAAGGAGGACTATAAATCCCTATTTAGAACCTATCCCTACTGATCAACGGGGCTTTTTCACCCTAATTTTTCTGGTGCCCATGTACCTCGGCGGCTATCCCTTGATAGCCCTAAATGTATCCCAGGTCAAATATGTAATGCAACCCGTGGGAAAAAAAAATATATAAAAAAGGGGGTACACATTAAGAATATTCCTTGGACTGCTGATGATAACTTAAACACCCAAATATTAATCAGATTCCAGTGACAGAAGCAAATAGATGTATTTTATATAGGAGTGACAGTCACATTCTCCATAATAATCGAAAAATTACAATTAGGCCGGAGTCACACTAGCGAGAAATACGGACGAGTGCAATGCGAGAAAAAAATCTAATTGAACTCGGACCAATGATAATCTATGGGCAGTTCCTATCATACGATTTTTTCTCGTCCGTTTTATACGTGTGAGTGAAATCGCAGCATGCTGCAATTTGCAGCGTATTACGGGCGAGACTCGCCAATGCAAGTCAATGGGTGCGTGAAAAAAAAGGATTGCACACGGACCAGATGTGTGACTTGCGAGAAAAACGCAAGACTTCTCTGGTGACAGGAAATTCAATCATGATTTCTCAGAAGTTTTGACATGCAAATTAGCCTGGCACACTACACTCCTAACAAGGAAGCACGCCTCCACGGAGTAATCATGGCCAGACTAATAAATGTTGAAATGCTCCTAGTGCTGGTGCAGGAAAGGCCTGTTTTGTGGGACCAACGTGACCCCCATTATGCGGACTGCTCCCGGAAAGAGGAGGCATGGAGGTCAATATGTTGCCACATGGTCCCTGGTTTTGAAGATCGACTTCGTGCCGAGCAGCAAGAAATTAGTAATTTTATTGATGGAACAATTGTGTTAACAGTTAAATCAAAAGCTTGAATGCAGGATATCTTATGTGTGTCCTATATGACCCATATTTTATAGGATACACATTTGCTACATCACATGCCACATTACACTGAGGCCTACATGTTGAAACACACACAATGTGATTCATAATTTTTTTTCTCTTTAAATTTTCAGTGAATGATGTCACTAGACGGTGGCAGAGTTGCCGGACCAGTACCGGCGGAGTGGGGATGCAGCCCCAAAAGAAAAGAAAATACCTGTATTATGAGCTGTTGAATTTTCTGGCCCCCAGCATGGATCTTAGACCGTAAGTGCATGCATTAAGGTACACCTTGTACACTTGTTGTACTGTCATCAGTACTTATTTATTGTAATGTTCAATGTTTTGTATCCAACATAACGGAGTCAAACCTTACTGAACGAGAGACTGCATCATACTCCGAGGTCCTCATTGACCCTGTCAGTGAAGGTGACGAAGTGGCTGGCCCATCTTTGGCACCCCCCGACAGCAATCAGCCAGCAGCAGCACCACCAACACCATCTGCAGCAGCATCAGCATCCGCACAGGAGGCTAATCCCGAGGAGGAAGATGTGGGCCACAGCAGCAGTCCTACAGTGCAGCTTGAAAGGTCACCCCTGCCTTCTGCCTTACCACTTCGTGGACGTCGCAGAAGAGTTGTTTCCACCTCTACCACAAGGAGGCAAGTGGATACAGGTGTTTTGAACTATCTAGCCAGGGCTGCCCATGATGATGGGGAAGAGGCCTTCTTTCGTAGCCTTGCGCAATACTTGCGCCCGGTGCCGCGTTCACTCAGATTGCGTGCCCAAGGTGCTCTACAGATTGTACTGGACGCTTGTGCCCCACCCAACAATGCTCTGCTCAAGTTTAGTTTTTTGGAAAGGTGGCAGTTGTCTCACACCAACCATCTGCCGCTGCAAGACCTTCCCCCCCAGCAGTCAGGGGAATTACACTCGGCCCCCCCTACTTTCCAGTCACAGGCCAGTTCAAACAACCTATTGACACTTGCCTGAGTTCAGTGCACCTGCCCAATATACCCACTTGAGCAGACACAATGTTGGAGTCTGGTCCCAACATGTGTCTGCTCGACATGGGCATATTGGGCGGTATGAATCCATGGGTTACTCCCATAGCCAGGATGTCAGGCATCCATACCATTCTCAACAGTATTATCTTCCTCAACCACAGGAACAAACCTTGGGCCTGAATACTGCCTGGCCATCTTCCCTAGCCCAGGGTGATACTCAGGTAGCCCAACAGGGCAGACCAACTTCCCCCTTCACCCCCACCCCCAACTTACCACAACCTATAATGAGGCTATGTGGTGTCCTGTTGTTTTTATTATCTTGTATTTAATTTATTTGTTTTTTGTTTTTGTTTTTTATTAACATTTGTCCGTTGTACGACAGTTGTATATTATGATGCCTGAATGGTAGTATGCTAATATGGCAGAACCAATTTTGATGCAAACAAAATCACAATTTGCACAACAAAAAACCCCATGCGTCTAATATTTTCTTTAAGCATTATTTTATTATCAACCTAGATTTAAGGGTATCTTCTACAGACTTAAGGGCCCGTCTCACATAGCGATATCGCTACCGAGATCGCTGCTGAGTCACTAGTTTTGTGACGCAGCAGCGAGCTCACCAGCGATATCGCTGTGTGTGACATTCAGCGACGATCAGCCCCCCTGCTGGGTATCGCTGATCGTCGCTGAAATGTCAGGACATTTTTTTGATCGCTGGTCTCCCGCTGACAGGCACGCATCGCTGCATGTGACAGGCGGGAGACCAGCGATCCGCTGGTAACCAAGGTACACAGCGGGTTGCCAGGCGCGGGGCTGTGCCTAGAAACCCGCTGTGTACCTTGAATACCAGCGCCCTGATGCAGGGAGCTGGTATCCAAGGTAAACAGCAGGTTTCCAGGCACCGCGCAGCGCTTGGAAACCCGCTGTGTACCTTGGATACCAGCTCACTGCATCAGTGCGCTGGTATCCAACGTACACTGCGGGTAACTAAGCGATGTTACCCGCAGTGTCGCTGTCCCAGATCGCTGCCTGAGCTGCCTGTTTGGCAGCTCAGCAGCGATCATGTAGCGATACACCAGCGATCCTGACAAGTGCATATCGTTGTCGGGATCGCTGGTGTATCGTTATGTGAGACCCAGCCTTTAGAGGCTTCAAAGGGTCAAACATTACAAAACCACTTTGACAAACTGCCATAACTACTAAATAGACAGCACATTCTGTTGCCAGGGAGTAGATCCCTCAGTGGAAACAAAATAATTCGTTAAAACATCACGCACTCTTAGGCCAGAGGACTGATGACGTTGAGGATGGACGTGTCTTCCATTAGTAGGACTTACATCCTCCACCTGATCATCAACATTGGAAGGGCAATCAAGGGATCTTGTGAAATTATGCAGTACAACACACGCCTGTATTACCACATTAACATTGGCTTCACCAAGTTAAATAGCGGACTGGAGAACCCGCCATTTGGCACACAGAATACCAAATGCACACTCAACAAGACAGTGTGCACGGGAAAGTCTAAAGTTAAAGATAAATATAATGAGCCTGTGGTTGAGGGCTTTCCATGGATACGGCCTCATGACATTCCGCGTCAACTGAATAGCCTCATCTGCAACCATGACATAAGGCAAGGCTTCAATATTAGTCAATGGTAGATAACGTGGAGGTGGGATATTCAACTCATTGTTGCGCAGCCGCCGACCCATAATGGAAGAATTGAAGACTCTTGAGTCTCCAGTTCTTCCATAGGCCCCAATATCGACAATTACAAACCTGTAGCTAGGGTCAGCCAGGGCCAACAGAACTACTGAAAAATATTGTTTATAATTGTAATATTGGACCCTGAGTTTGGCGGCTTACGCACATGGATGTGCTTCCCATCCAGGGCTCCTAGACAGTTTGGAAACTGGTCTCCTGAAAATCACGAGCTATACGCATCCAATCTTCCATTTGCGGCTGAGGCATGACCAGGTGATGGAGTCGGGACCAGATTTCTGCGCATGTTGACCTCACAATCCCAGAGATGGTTGACTTTCCAAGTAAGAATTCTAAATGCAATGCTGTATATGAGATCCCCGTGGAAAGAAATCTAAAGGGAAAACACCAAATAAGCATGATAAGCCATCCAGGTAAGTAGATGGTTATACATTGATGACACTTTAAGTCCATAAATAGCAAACCTTGCCACAAAAACATACAAATGCAAGCTCTGTGTTTGTTGGGTCATATACAAGCTTATATCATATCTGAAAACTTGTGGGGGGTGACACATAGATCAATAGAGGTCTAAATAACAAAGGTATAAGGGCAGGTAATACATAAATATATACAACAGATCATCAATATATCAGTTGCATACATACCGTAAAGTAAGGATTAGGCGCTCCTCGGCAGAAATTGCTTTATGCATCCTTGTGTCCTGAAACGTTATCCCAGGGCGCAAAATCTCCAACAATATATCAAATGTGCGAAGGGACATCCGACAATAAGCAAAAAACTTGTCGGGATTGCTACGCAGAGATGCATACAGATGGTGGAAATGCCCTTCACTGACACGTCGCCTCAAAAGGGGATGGACCCAAAATCTTCTACACCTCCTGGGATCCACAATCACTGGGCATGGGTCACCAAAACATCGTGACAATACCCAGTTATACGAAAAAATAACCGTGTGCACAACCAAGAAGGTGCCAGAGTAGGTTCCCACACCGTATCTAATAGAAAATGAACTCGGCACTCAACTTTAGTATAGTGAGAATAAAGATTTTTATTCACAGTAGTAACACGAAACGTTTCGGTCCTATATCATGGACCTTCATCAGTCACAGATACTACTGGGAAGGGGGTTGATCCACATAGGGAAGAAAGAAAGGGCTGGATATAGCCTGTAGGCTGGGGTCACACACAATGATAGTGCACTCAGACTAGCGGTGGACACCGCGTCCAATGCAGAGACCTATCCTCACTGCCGGACTCCTTCACAACAGGTTACTAGTGCAATAGAGGCATTGTCCTCTTCCTCATCTCACCCCACCAATACAGGCTATATCCAGCCCTTTCTTTCTTCCCTATGTGGATCAACCCCCTTCCCAGTAGTATCTGTGACTGATGAAGGTCCATGATATAGGACCGAAACGTTTCGTGTTACTACTGTGAATAAAAATCTTTATTCTCACTATACTAAAGTTGAGTGCCGAGTTCAATACCCAGTTATACAACACACGCTCAGTTGTGTTAAAAGTAAGTGTGTCTCCCATATTTAGGACAAAGCACAACTCCCACAACACAACCACGGAGTGAAAGGCAAAGATTGAAGGGTGCCATCGGTTGAAGAGGCAATAAATAGGGTTGATCATGATGATTTTAATGGGTTTCAGGCCTAAAAACTTGTTTGTCGGTTTTGCAAGCTGCCAAGAAAATCTGGCCGTAAGGATTGCATACGGATGACATACGGATGACACACGGATGTTTTAATGCGAGGAAATCGCATCCTTGTATTGCAAACGGATTACATACGGATCACTTTTCTAGGAACTTTTCTGCGTATTATGGCCGTATAATACGGATTGACTTTTTATCATTGTGTGTGACCCCAGCCTAAGGGTTATTGGTAATCGAACTCCAAGTATGAAGATTTACTGCTCTTAAAGACCTTTATACCAATTAAACCCCTCTGGGGACAGAGATAACTAGGAACTAGGCGCTATCATCTCTGATGTCCTGAGTGAACGCAGAAATCACTATGTGCCTCCTTAGGAACTCTTATCATGGGAGGGAAATGCATCGAGGCGTTTATTAAGCTAAGTTCACTTTGCTTTGATGTATATTTGCTGATCTTTTGCTTCAGGACAGTTGTATTCTTAAGGTACTGCCACACTTAGCTATCCCGCTAGCGATCTCGTTAGCGTTGCATACTAATGAGATCGCTAGCGGGATTGTTTCTATATCGCTAAATGCTGCCGCATTTAGCGATATAGTTAACGACGCTATCGCCGTTAGCGATCTTCTTAACGACTTTAGCGGTACAAAAGTACCGCTAAATCGCTAAGAAAAGGTGCCACACAGCGATTAGATACTTACCAGCGGGAGCGCCAGCGATGAAATAGGGTCCGGAGCGATTCCAGCGACGAGCGAGATCACAGCAGGAAGCTCGTCGCTGGAAGCTGCCGCACTGAACAACATCGCTAACGGGATCGCTAAATAGTGACGTTTTTTTAGCGATCCCGTTAGCGATATTGTTTAGTGTGGCATACCCTTTAAGATGTTTGGTGATAGGAGCTGTTTGGACCCCTGTGGTGAAACAGTTTATCTTATCTCTTTCCCCAGAGGGGTTTATTTGGTATAAAGGTCTTTAAAGGGTATGCCACACTAAACGAGATCGCAAACGAGATCGCTAACGAGATCACTAAAACTTCACTATTTGTGATCTCGTTAGCGACCTCGTTGTGTGTGGCATGTAGCAACGATGTGGCCCCTGCTGTGATGTCGCTGATCGTTCACTAGAGTTCTGGACCATTTTTTGATCGTTGGCATCCCGCTGGTGAGCCTGAATCGCTGTGTTTGGCACTTTTTGCGAACGACGAGCGACCTCGTTTGTGACGCATATGACTGTTTTGCGTCACGGAGTGGATCGCAATATCTGTAAGTTCTCTTTTGCATCACAGAGAGGATCGCAGAAGTTGCAAAGCAGGCTAGCAGGACGCAGAGAGCAGCAGCGATGCTGGAAATTCCTATGAATCAGAAGCGCTCAGTACATGCTAATGACATCCTAACGACCGCCAATGTCGTTAAAGAGATCGCTGACCGCTGATGTGTCGTTTATGAGATCTCCTGTTTGGCAGCTACTAGCGACCTAAAAGAGATCACACCAACGATTGCGTCGTTATCGTGATCGCTAACGAGATCGCTAAGTGTGGCAGTACCTTAAGAGCAGTAAATCTCCATATTTGGAGTTGGATTACCAATAACCCTTATTGTAATTTTTCGATTATTACGGAGGATGTAACTATCACTCCTATATAAAATACATCTATTTGCTTCTGTCACTGGAATCTGATAAATATTTGGGTGTTTAAGTTATCATCAGCAGTCCAAGGAATATTCTTAATGTATACCCCCTTTTTTATATATATATATTTTTTTCCCATGGGCTGCATTACATATTTGACCAGGGATACATTTAGGGCTATCAAGGGATAGCCGCCGAGGTACGGTGGCACCAGAACAATTAGGGTGAAAAAGCCCCGTTGATAGGTAGGGATAGGTTCTAAATAGGGATTTATAGTCCTCCTTTTCCCTACCATCACTACCAACAATTTAAAGTATTTTTTCTGTATACTGGTTGTACCCCCATTTTGTATGTATGTATATATATATATTTGTATACTTGGACTGTCTAGGTGCGCAATCATTGTTTCGTATTGGTTACCCTCCCTTTGCCCTTACTCATATAGGGTTTAACAGGGACATCAGGGTCAGCCTTCATTGAGCGGGGCCGCCATTTGTATATCAAGAGGATGCTAACCTCCGCTGTTAGGAAAGGGTTAACTGATAGGGCTCCTTAGGGCCATTTAGACCCAATCCCATTTGATTATCTGGGCGCACTTTTTGTGTTTTTTTGTTTATTTGGATTTTTGATCGGCAATCACAAATAAGGTAGCCTAGTGTTTTGTTTTTTCTGTTTTGTTTTTTTGTATGATACTGGTGTTAAACAAACAAATAAAGTATAATTTTTAATTAGTTTTTTCTTTCATGAGTCCTTATGCTGGTGCCTTCTAAATTATTTAGCAAATCTTATTCCAACGGACACTTTATCATACAAGAAGCCAGTCTTGTTGAATTCTATTTCATCACTAAGGTGTAAATGTAGGTAAGAATTCCCCATGGGAATGGTTTAAATAGGATTACCCCCAGGGGTTGGTTATCACTGCCTAACCCTGAGCATCCTGGAATTTAAAAATAAAATAGAATTTAATCACCAATCCACTATCATAGGATTAATTCCCCATATTCTTGTTTCTAAATATTGAATGGTCTGTGAAAAGGACATCGTTAACAAACTCTATTACAGCCTGATCTAATAACCCTTTCTATAGGAGATTAACAACAGCCACTTAAGTCTACTTCTATGGATTGTTTCCCCCTACATTACCTCAATATCCGAGGTTCCCAAACTACAATCCTCATGGCCAACTACTGATCATGTCTTCAGGATTTCTTTAGTATTGCCCCAGGTTCTCACAACTGTCCAATACTAAGGAAATCCAGAAACATGAATTGCTGGGGGCCGTGAGGACTGAAGTTTGGGAACCACTGCTCTATATTGTATTGTTGATGTCACTTATGTTTCAAGTTAGAGGAATCAATTTACCAAATGATATACATTTGCTTCTTCCCCTTCAGCGATGCTTACCCAAAGATTGACTATTGAAATGGTTTAGAGTAAGGTCCTGGCTTGGCTTACCTGAATACACAAGTTGTATTAAAATGTGACATGTTAATTGAACTGTTCACTGCAGCTCTGTACATTCAGATTGTCTGTGATGTATAAGCACAATCTCAACAAGAAGTCATTGCTAAGTTCTTTCAATGGGTAGAATAAATCTGTTCTACATGCATCTAAACCACCAGTGAAAGAAAACAGACTATCAAGTACTGTAAGGGCTGTATAAGTCTCAGTAATTGTATTGTACTCTGCCCTACATATTAAAAGCTGCCATTCTAAGTAACAAGATTTAAAAAAATACAACATAATAATGATTGATTGTATTCTTTGCTGGGAAGTATTGTATTTACAGTTGTTAAATAATCTTATTAAGATCTATTCTATATTAACTGTGGTTAATGTGCTCTCTATTTACCACATAAGTAATAAATTGCCCTAATAATAAGTTGAGCCTTTTTTATATTGATCATTTGAACAAAAGTAATGGGGATAATTGTGTAAAAACCTCTTGCAGACAAATATGGAGCAGAGTTTTGCAAGAACCAGCCATTCGCAACAGGGATTCTTGTTTACCATTTGCTTGCGTTACTTGCAGAAAAAAAAACAGTTGTCAGACGACAGCATAGACCCCTAAGGAGGACAAATGGTCGGAGAAAACAGTGCAAGTAAATCAATGTAATTGAGTCCCAGGTCAGGGACCTCTAAACAAACATCCACGTTGTTTTGTTTGTTGCATTTTTAACTTATTAAAGAATTAAAGTTTTCTTTTCAATTTCAATGTAATATTCACTGTAGGAAATGGCAACAGAAATTGGTATTATTAGGGCTGATGGCTCTTTAAAGATAAAAACAACTAATGTTTTACTGTAGATTCCACACCACTCAGTGCACAAGATGATAGTTATTTATTTTAAGGGAAAAATACTAAAGAAACAAAAGCTTTTACCTACATGACAGTCAAAAGTTTCCGGTAGTTACTTAAAAAATAGCTATAGGTACAGAGTATTAAAGTGACCACACTGATTACAGTTCTTTCTACAGCTGTATCCATTAATAGCACAACTGGTGTTAGGATAGATCATTCTCTGAATAGTCTGCAAAATATAACTGAATGTGAAAATTACAGTAAGAAATGCAAATTCAAATGCAATTTCAAGCCAGAGTTGCGTGTATGGAAAGATAAATTGGTATATCACTAAAGTCTCTGTAAAATGATACAATTAATTTCAACAAGGAACAAAAAAGGACAACACACCAAAAAATCTGAGTTCAGATGAAATAGTACAGTGCCACTAGGTTACGACATGCTTAATCTGACTAATGGCATGGCGCACAGTGACAACTGAGGCACAGTAGCTGTAAGTTCTGGCCTGGAGAAAGCAAAGAATAAGAGGTGCAGAGAGGCAGGCAGCAGGGCTGGCAGTACTGGTTAAATAAGTATTTTTGGGGACAAGATAGAGTATAATAGTGTGAGGAAACTAAAAAACATTCAATCAACATTGAAGAGCTTCACTGCAAATCGAATTTCCTTGTAAGATTCTCATGATTTGGCAAATTGAAATTTTGGTATATTTAAGCATCCATAAAGCAGTCTAATCTCAACTGTTTACGATGATGTGCTGTCAATGCACAAGTGACTGCTGCATGTAATTGTTGTCCTCAACAATAATGCTGTGTCTGATAAGAACAGTGATTGGCAGCAGCAACATTATGTTATACCTGCAGAAAGCAAGCGGGGGTTTGGGAGGACCACTGAATGTGAAGTCCTGGAGACATTGGAAGGCTTTAAATGGGTGGAAATGTTATTAATTATATGCCATATTCAATGCAGTCAGTTTAAAAATGCAGGAAATCACTTTGAAGGGTTATACTCATCGTCATAATGTCACGGGGATACCGCGACAGAGAGTGGTCTCCTCTATCTCAGGGGTCAGAAGATTGCAGCGTATAGCTACGCCTGAATTGGTTGGATCTGCTTTGCTTTCCAGTTAACCATGCAGATTACCCTTGTTCTCTAGTTGCAAGGATTAACCAATTCCTTCTTGTCTCCTAAAATTTTCCATCCTCAGTAATCTCAGCAGTTCTGATTTTCTCCATTCCCCTCTGGTATAAGTACTCATTTTTAGCTTGGGTTGTTACAGTGATGGTTTCTTTATCTTGGAATTGTTTTCGACCTGTGAGCCACGGAAAAACAAGTTGTTTAGGAGTTGTTTCCGGTGATTGCTTTTTGGAAGTTTGCGTGGTGTCTTCCTTTTCCTTATCTTACTTTTGGTTTGCTTCTCTTTTCCTTTCCCTTTATATAACATTTCATAATCTGGTTGCACTTAGAGTGATTGCTGTTTTCTTTTACCCTTGTCTGTTTCTCTTTGTGTCTGTGTTATAGAGTAGTGCTAGCATTTCTGCTGCCCCATGCACTAGCAGGGCCATGATTAAGGCTAGACAGGGATCGGAATTACAGTAGTGTAACAATGAAGTTGGTTTTCATTGTCAATCAAGCAGGAGAGCACAGCCCCTTAGGAAAAGTTGAGAAAGGTATGGTATTCTCAGAAGATTAAAAAGCCGATCTATGTTATAGTCACCAATGTTTTATATGTTTATGTCAATTCAATAACAAGCACATTGACTATTATTTCTGTGACTCAAGCCCGCAAAGTTTATCACAACTTTTGTATGCAATTTAGGGATTCTTTAAGGATTTCCAGCATAGAATAACAATGAACATCTCATGGATTCAATGTATTTAATCAGATAAGTTTTGACGCTTGGCAGAAATAAAAATTATTATTAGATCTATATACAGTAGGAGTCACACACTACACTAGTTCTCTATTTAAAGCCTTTCTTAATGCATTGATTACGTATATTGAATCTTATTGAGAAGATAGTGCACATCCTCTTCAAAGACCCTTTCTATTTTATTGGGCTTGTTGCATGGTGGTAAAATAGCACAATGTGCTCAATCAATAACAGTCTATGTGAGGAAGGAAGAAGACATAAATGTCTTACACTTGCAGAATGTTGTTTCTTACCACACTTGGGATCTTTAAAGGGAATGTATTATCAGAAAATGACCAACTGTTTAAATTAGGCTTTTGTGTTGCATGTATTTTTTAATATTACCACCTATTTTCAAAATATGATCTTTATAAAAAAAAGAGTAATCTTACAATTTTCCCACTAGCAACTGGAGCTTTTTTCCCCCTCTATCTGTTCAGGAAAAGTTTACACCAAGGATCCATATTGTTAGAATTACATTTACAGCTAAAACAAGATCCACCAATAACAAAAAGTGATTTCACACTTTACCTTGCTCCCTCTTCATTGACAATGACCTTTGCACAAGCTCATTTGACAGTTCAATACAAAAGATAGAATCTGTAGCTTAGTCTGCTTTCACATTAGCGTCTATGAGCGCAGCGTCAGCGGCGCATACAAGCACATGCGCCATGCGCCCCTATCTGTATAATGGGGGACGCATGGTCATGCGCATGTATGCGCTAGTTTGCGTTATTGAACGCATGCGTCGTGTGGGCGTGTGCGGCGTGTCCCCCAGAACGCAACATGTTGCATTTTTTGGGCGTTGAGATTTTGCAGAAATGATGCATGCGCCCACCAGCACACTGAATGCGTCTAAAAAAAGCATTACAGTCTATGGGGGTGCATATCGGCGCACTGACATGCGCACGACAGCGTTACCGTGCGCATGCGCTTTAAGAGGTAGCAAGTCTCCGGACTGTCTAGACATGTTTCTGACCACCTCCCAAACCAAGATAAATAAATGTAGGGTGTTGGCATTGCTCCATTTCACAATTCTACAGACTCTGGAGAGGACAGAACACCTTTTTGACATGTAAGTATACCAGCTAATGGATGTTTAGATTTTTTGTCTATCCTAGCAGTGTGTAATTTTTATTTTTGGATTTCTTTTTGCAGAATTCATACAACAGGAGGACCATGCCATCCAGCAATGAAAAGTCACAGAGTGGACAGCCCAGTGAAGTGAGTATATTATCTACTGTTCTTTAAATATTCATTGTCACTAGTACACATGTCAAATATTTTGTTTTCCTTCACAGAGCTCTTCAAGTGTTGATGACCCACAGGAGCAGGCAACTCGGGACCAAGCAGCGGTGGCAACACGGCGTGTAGGTATTTTTTTTGTTTTATACTCTTATCTTTCAAACATTAATGTCTTTCTTTCAATTCTAGGTTCCACAACGGGACGAAGAGGAGGACGTCAGCAACGACCTCCTCATCACATCTGTCCATGAGCGCGTTCCACTGTGGGACACCTGTGATTCCCTGCATTCCGACTCAGTGGCTATCCGGTGGCTGTGGAACGAGGTGGCAAAATCGCTGTGAGATGGATGGGACAATGCCTCAGCTAGAGGTCAAAAGGACTTTCGTAAGTATTGCAACAATGCAGCAGTGAAACAGTAGGCCATGATCACACAACCGTGTTTGATGTGATGAACTCCTGCGAGTTTCTTGCATCACACACATGGTTATGTGATCACGGTCAAAAGTGCAATTTTTACAATGCTTTTTTTTCCTTTCACAGTAAAGAAAGTCAAAACTAGATGGCGCTCCATGAAGGACCGCTTTAATTGGGACCTGAGGCAGGAAGGGCAAGTTAGAAGCGGTGCTGGTGCAAGGACAAGGAAGTATAAGTACAATCGTCTCCTCAGCTTCCTGAGACCGGTCCTTGCACGCCAAGTGTAAGTATTTTGATGTTGTATTCCATTGTGTTGTGTAACCTTATCTGAATTTTTCTTTTCCACAGGAGTTGGCGAATGTACAAATTGAACTTTTGGGATACTAATGTTTTCATTTTCCTCTTTTCATAGAACCCATAGCAGCACAGTACAACCTGGACCGGCATCTGGAGCGGTCCCTCATGCCATGCCATCGGACCCGTCCCAGCCATCCCACAGCGATGCGGTAAGTATGCCTGCTCCACAGTAGGGAGAACCGGCAGCCGGTCCATCCTGGATTCCCCTGTCCTAGACCTCGGCTGCTCCTTTTTTTTGCTCTTCCCGCCAGCGGCAGCGGGTTTGGGACAGGCCACTCATGCCCGAGTTTTTACATTTGAGCACGGTGTTCCAGAATTGCTACAAGGCGCTGGGTGACACAGTGGAAAATGGTTTGGCCAATGTCACCCGACACCTTGACGCAATGGGAGCCGAGCTCCAGAGACCGGCAGGACATTTTTTTAGTGTCATAGAGAAGGGCATGTCGGAAAACCTAACGCCGGAACTCCAGCTTGCTGTGATGCAGGCCTGCAATGCTGCCTACATCAATGCTATGCAGCAGACTCGGTTCATGCAGCCACCATCAGCGGCTGCCTTTCCAACAGTACCACAGCTATCAAGTCTAAGCATACCGATTTCTGTTGCATATCATTGTGCGGCCACCACCTTGTCCACAGCTGCCCACACCACTACACAATGCCGGGTGCAGAGGACCACCAACACACTGCACCGCCGATTCCTGCTCCTGTGAGTACATCCACCACCACTACCAGGCCGGGTCACCACACTGAGCAGACACCGCAAACACCGGTTCAGGATCCTGCGAGGACGTCCAGCAGGCCGTCCCACCACACCAAGCAGATGTTGGGTTCTGGTCGTGCGAGGACGTCCACCACCACCACGCCAGCCCACCACACTGAGCAGCCGGCAGGTACAGTGACGACACCCAGCAACAGGCCACAGACAAGAAGCCACAGAGAGCAGAGCCACCGGACAAAAAAACATAAAAGGAGAACTGTCCATGTGTCTCCACCATCACCTCTTCCAACATCACTTCCCAGTTTGTCTTTCCCTTCCCATGTTTCACCTCAAAATGTCTCTACCTGCAGTATCCCGGATCTACCATCAAGCTTACTTGACACCTCCCCTTCGCCCAACCCAAACCAATCTCCATCTTTACTATTCCCTTTGCCCATAATTTTTCTCCTTTTTAATCATGTGTCATAAATATTTAATAAATGTCCTTTTTTTCATCAATCAATGACTGTTTTTTGAGTCTTTCATCGCCGGCAACACACCGTGCGCCTTTTACACAAAAGGTTGGGAGGGGGGAGTCATGCATCCAAGGATGGGAGGGGTAGCCATTTAAACAAGGATGGGAGGAGTAGTGTTGTGAATGGGTTTGAGATGAGTTCTGAGCAGAGGCTCCCTCTGGTGGTTACAAGCGGTACTAGTGAAGATTGTGAGGACTGGGAATCAGGTGTTACTGACTGGTCTTATATAAGGGAGTCATTTTCCCATCAGGGTTGCCGGTGATCAATTGTTCTGGTCTGAATCCTTCTTTCCAGTTTCCCTTGTAGCCTGCTGTGTCGTGTCTGCATCTCCTGCTATCAGATAAGACATTTCTTCTTTTGTGTTTGTGCTATTTTTTGCATTTTGTCCTGCACTTCTGTGGGGGCCTTCAGGGTCCCCTCCGGGGCTTTTGCCCTCTCTGTTTAGTTCAGCCACTGAGTTTTGTACTTTTGCTTTTTCCAGTTCTTTCAGTGGCTGCTGTTTTGATTTTGTTACACCAGAGAACTAATTTAGGTGGTAGAGGTCGTGTGATCTCAGGTGATTTTGAAATTAGTAGAGTTGGTGTTTTTCAGGGTTTTCTGAGATTGCAGTAAGTACCCTTCCTGTCCTTTTCTATTTAGATAGTTTGGGCCCCAGCGTTTGCTCATTCTATTTTCTTTCTGTGTCAGTATTTCCTCTTGTCTAACCGCCATTACATGTTTGGGGGCTTTCTATTATCTTTGGGTTTTGCTCCGGGGCAGATAGCTTCCTATTTCTGTCTTTAGGTGTAGTTAGTTTCTCAGGCTGTGACGAGGAGTCTAGGACCAACGTAGGAATGCTCCACGGCTGCCTCTAGTTGCGGTGGTTAGTCAGGTACTGCAATCTCATAGATTCCAACTGCTCTGGTGTATTTCCTTTTTTACCTGCACTCCTCAGCTACCGAAACATAACAGAGTAGCCATTTTAACCATGATGGGAGGGGGTAGCCACTTAAACAAGGATGGGAGGGGGTATTTAAACAAGGATGGGAGGGAGTCATGCATACAAGTGGAGGGTAGCCATTACATAATGAGGGCCATAAAGATGGAGGGGGTAGCACAATGGGGGGTAGCCATTAAACAAGGTGAGGTGGTAGCCATTTAAACAAGATGGGAGGGGGAGTCTGCATACAAGAATGGGAAGGGGTAGCCATACATAAAAAGATACTATGTGAAGAGGTGGTTTTATTAATAGATAGGGAGAATCATGAACAGTAAAATTGGATAATAACATACATAAAAAACACAAACCATTTATCCTGCATGACAAACGGCACATTGGAAACAATAGGCCGCAAATCGATCCCACATTGTCAATTCCACTGTTGTCCTCACAGTCTGTTGCATGTAATCGACATGGTTAGAAACCGCTTCCTCAAGTTCAACGTTGGATCGCTCTTTAGCCATGATTAGTTGTGGAGAACCACACACGCCTTGACAACCTCATCCACTGTCTCGATTTTAAGATTAATTGATGTTTGCAAAATGCGCCATTTTGGAGACAAGGATCCCAAAGGCGCACTCCACAGTTCTTCGGGCCCTGGACAGTCTATAGTTAAATATCCTTTATGTATGGTCCAAGTCCCAACTAGAGTAAGGTTTAAGGAGGTTGGCACACATCTGAAATGCCTCACCCCCAACCACAATAAATGGCATTGCAGGTCCGTCAGTGTTGGGAAGAGGTTGTGGCTGTGGGAAATTGAAATTATTAAGATATAAGCGTTGGCCCATGTCGAGTCTTTAAAGGTTCTTGAATCATTAGCACGTCCAAATGATCCAATGTCCACAGCCACAAAGCTGCAGTCCGCACCTGCAATGGCCTTGAGCTACTGTTGAAAAATATTTTTTGTAATTCAAGAACTGAGAATCGGTTTTAGCTGGTTTGGTAATACGGATATGTTTGCCATCCACAGCTCCAATACAGTTGGGAAAATCACAAAGTTCCTGGAATTTTACTGCTTTGGCCTTCCATAATTCCATGGTGGGTAGGGGTAAAAATTCTTCCCTCAGAACGTCCCATAAAGCCCGGCAGGTGTCCGCAACAATCCCAGAAAGTGTTGAAATGCCAATCAGGAACTGAAAATGGAGCAATGTTAAGGACTCTCCGGTAGCAAGGAATCTGCAGGAATCGCTCTCCGGAGCTGGGTATCCTGCCTGGTGATGGCTCCTTCAACGCGTCGCAGCAAATACCAGAAACTGTCTTGACACATCCTCGTATACTCATAATACTTGTCCGGATTGTCATTTAGCTCCGTGAATAAACAGTGGTAAGCTCCAAAGCTTTCCCGGACTTCCACAATAGGTGTTGCCAAAATCTCCGACGCCGTCTTCTCCATTTTTCCCTCTTCCGTTTGTCATCACAAGCAGCAACAAAAGCAAGAAACAAGCCGAGATCCAAATCAAGATTGCGGTACAAGCTGTTCATTTTAAGATCCATCTTGAGGCAGGATACAAGGAGCAAAATGGGTGTATTTCATCTCTGCAAGGTTATATATACAGAAATCCTATGAGACACGCCCACTTTAGTGCCATTGGTGGTGTAGTTATCTTGGAATGCCATCTGTCACCTTTTTTCAGTTTCGAAATCATGAGCTAAAAAACGCAAACGCAGACAAAAATGTATGTAAACACTGTGATTTTAAGCGCATACGTTAGGCGCATGCGTCGTGAAAAAGTTGCGTTGTCATGCGTTTCTCCATGCGTTTTTTGCCTGCGCTTGCAACTGCTGCACACACAGACGCTAATGTAAAGCAGCCTTACAATTGTGGCTATGTACTTGTGTTATTTCCTTAAACAATTGTAAGTAAAATCTTAAAAAGCCTCAGTGGCCAGCATGAAAATTTTAAAACAATAAGCCATTTTCTCATGACACTTCTCCAGAATATCAACCTGTCATTCCAATTAAATATTTGTGTATTCCCATCTATGGAACCTCCCCTCAAGAGGGTTTCATGGGACCCTGATTGTGAAAAACTACAGTATAGTTTCTGGGAACTGTGTCAGCAGTGGTCATGCAGCATAAGATAACAGCATACTATACATGAGCAACATAGAGACAAATCATAACAATTGCACAATGATTTAATCATACAAGACAGAGCAATCTCACAAGAAATTTGTATGGGAACAATTTTGCATCGACTCCCAGTAGATCCACATTTTCTGCAAAACACATTGTTATATATTTTCTCCAGATAAAATAAACCCTTTTGGCTATAATGCCCTCAAATAATTGTTTTTTTTGCCATAAAATATTTCATATGCTGGATAAAATGTAACAGTATCCGAAAATCTACACAGTTAAAATGTAAAAGTGCTCTCAACATGTTCTAAAAGATAAAGTAGAGAAAGCGAAAGATAACAGTTTTAGCCTAAGGAACAAGAACACAAGATGAAATAAAAACTAAACAGTGAAAAAGAACCATAATTACAATTATTCTCTCTTGCTAAAATCCCCATTTAAAATAGTCACAAGTTTCTTGTCATGCATTTTATACCCAGCATGTCGCACAAGCAAAAGTCACGTAGAAATGTCATTTATAACCTATAATAACAGCAAGCATTTAATGCTCTGTTTTCAGGAAATATAGCTGTTTCCAAATACTATAACAATCTTAATCAAGGTTAACAAAAGCAGCTTTTCAGAAGGCAGTAAGCAGCATACTGTGCTTGGAAGCGATCTATAGCATGCAGTGATCGGACTTTAATGTCAGGAGAGTAAAACACATCTCTTAAATGCCTACTTTGAACAGAGACATCTGTACTTTCAGTTCTTTATGCAAACCCATCCTAGACGCCGCTGAAAACAGATGGCACATTCTGAAACTTTTACTAAATACCTTGCAGTTTGTAAAGCCCCAAGTCATGATTACATCACAGTCAACATAAAAAAGTATATGTGCACAGAAAGTACAATATCAAATATATAACAAAATGTTATATAATAAAGACAACCAGGACAATTAATGTAAATAAAAACATAAAAACAATATTTAATACAAAAGCTGAAAGAAATCTAGTAGATAGTAAAACTATATCTTTACTATGTTAAGACTCAGTTGACTTTAGCTTATTGGAGAAAATCCTGTGTTTTTCAAGGCATAAAATTTATTTTTGATGCTACAAATGTGAAACCCAAACAAAACCCTAACCCTATTATAAATCAATATTCCTTTCCATTTGCTAACTTCAACACAATTTACCTTTCTTTTTCTTTTCACTTGCTCTTAAATATCACTGACTCAGTTCCTTGGACTTTTTTTCTAGGCATCTGATGAGATACAGATTTTTACAGTTTTTCCTGTAAATCCAAATTATATATATATATATATATATATATATATGAAAATATGGGCATAATAGTATGTTTCTTAAAATACTGCAATAGGACTTCTTGGAATAACTATGTGTTAACCTTTTTTGATGTTATATACTAAGGAGAATAGAATATCCACTTTTATCTGACACACTATCTACCTTTAGTCCTATGTGATCATTGTTTTATTTTTTTTTAAGTCTTAAAACAATAGAAACTGGTAAACAAAAATGAATAAGATCTGTAAGGATTCATTGGAGTCCATTACAAAGCATATACATTATAAGTGTCTTAACACCATTAACAGCATAAAATCAATATTCCACACAACATAGTATGATCTCTACTCATTTGGTGCTAATTTTTTCTTTACATTAAACGTAACGTGTAGTGATATATTTTTGTTAGTATGGCTGTCCAAACTGAGGAATACTCAAAGCATCAAGAGATCAGGCACCACTCTCTTGCAAACAATTAAGGGGAATCATAAGAAAAGAGGGTGCAAATGCAACCAAATAAACAAAAGTCTGATAAAAGAAAATATCTTTATTGTAATTATTAAAAATAGGACAAAATGGAAGGCATCACAGACCAGCAAGGGATAAACAGTATACATAAATTATTTAATAAGACATACGTGCAGCCCTTAGTATGCAATAGTGATACTATAATTAACTCTCAAATGGCCCTAAGAAACAGTGTAATAATAAATTTGTATAGCCCAAGGACACAAGAGGTAGTAAATCAATCAATCAATCAAAACTTCCTATAGCAGCATCATTTTACATATTGCTTTTCACTTATCCTTACTATGCTGCTATAGGAAGTTCTAATTGATTAATTTACTACCTCTTGTGCCCCTGGGCTATACATATTTATTATTACACTGTTTCTTTGAGCCATTTTGATACAGTAAAGATGTATATCTTTGTACCGTGTTAGCCAGTAGATAGAAAAATATTTAGAGTTGAGAGTCCTCAGTGGTTGATACCTTTTAATGGCTAACTGAAAAGATTGTAACAAATTGCAAGCTTTCGAGACTACTCAGGTCTCTTCATCAGGCAAAGACTAATACAACATCTGAAGAATTCTACATAGATCAAAAGTATTATTTAACATGAAGTCCCGAGCTGACATTTACCACCAGAAACATTCTGATCTAACCTTTAACAAAAAGAAAGATAAATCATTTGTGCAACCTGTTTAGATAGTGGGGACATCCTCCTTCTCCGGAGCGGTGGCATTGGGCTTTATGAGGAGATATTGAACTGCCAGGGGACCATATATAATGTTCTGGCACAGCATCCAGCATCTGCCTGTGTCTGGATTTGCCTCAACCCTGCTGTTCTGTTCGGGTCAATATGATCCAAAATGAAATTTGAGACCCTGCAGATTATTTATTATGCAGATCTGAAACTAGTGATTAATTAACTTTTCCTCATTTGAGCGGTTCTTACTATGAGTGTTTTTTTTTTGTTTGCTTTTTGCTACACACTGATTGTTACACTTGTACTTTTTGGGTCAATATGACCCGAGAACATTTTATACTGTTAAACAGGTCACTAATAATTTCTGCCTGCAAAATGTATTTGTTTTCCTGTGTACTTCATATCATTATTCAAAATGGTGTAGGTTTCAATGTTCTTATCAGTGAGCAAGTACTCATCCACTCATTTCTCTTTTAATTTTGTGAGAGTGTACACAAGTAGTTTCACTTTCAATCCTGAGAGAGAAGACACTGGATTCTGTGAGAGAGGACACTGAGCTGTGAATACACATCTTTACGTGGACTAAAAGGACAAAATGTCACATGTGACAACTTTTTCGCTAAACTAATCGTTGGCCAATGATAATATTTTACAACATTCGGGATATTTCGGCATACAACGCATTTGTTTTATGAAGAGAAATCGACTCCAATTGGAACGGAAATAAGCTGCATAAAAGAAGAATTTTTATTGAAGAATTAGGAAAATCACTAGTTAGGCAGTATATCGAAAGTGTCCAGCAGCATGCTCAAGAAAGAGACTCCACTGCCTTTACCAGCACAGCTACCAGCCAATAAAGGAAGAGTTGTAGCTTCTGTCCATCTTCTTGTGACAATGAAACAAATCGGACATGTGCTGGGTGTGCAAAATATATATGTAAAGGACATGTGTTTTATTATTGTGTTCAATGTAAAAATGCCTGAACCTGTTCAACCTTTTTAGAGATAAAAAAGAAAAACTGAAGTTTTCATTAACCCCTTCCCGACCTTTGACACAGCGTATGCGTCATGAAAGTCGGTGCCAATCCGACCTATGACGCATACCCTGTGTCATGAAAGGATTGCGTTCCTGCGGGCCGGGAGACCGGGGTCACTCAAAGGTCACCCGACCCGCCGGCACAGGACCCTTTGTGCTTCACCACAGGGGGGTTTGCTTAACCCCCCCGTGGCCACGATCGCTCTGATTGGCTGTTAAAAGTGAAACAGCCAATCAGAGCAATCTGTAATATTTCACCAATTTAATTGGTGAAATATTACAATCCAGCCATGGCCGATGCTGCAATAGCATCTGCCATGGCTGGACACCGAGCCCTGACCCCCCCCACACATAGTCACGGCAGCGATCGGCCGTCGCCACCGAAAGATGGCAGCGATCGGTCACCGCCGTCACTAACAGCTCCCCTCCTCCTTTGCTCCGGTGACCCCACCTTCCGATCCCCCCCCTAACCTTCCGACCACCCTACTCACCTCTCCCGATCCACCGATGTCCCTGGATCGGTCCCGGTGTCCGCCCGGGCCTCTTCATGGGCGCCGCCATCTTGGAAAATGGCGGGCGCATGCGCAGTGCGCCCGCCGGCCGGCGCATGCGCAGTGCGCCCCCCAGTGTCCAAAAATTTATTTTGATCACTGTGATAAACTGTCACAGTGATCAAAATAAAAAAAAGTAAATGAACCCCCCCTTTATCATCGGTATGGACAGATAAAAAAAAATAAAGATTTTTTTTTTTCCTATTAGGCCCTGTGCACACGTTGCGTATTTTGCTGCGGATCCGCGGCGTATTTTGCTGCGGATCCGCGGCGTATTTTGCTGCTGATCCGCGGAGGATTTTGCTGCTGATCCGCGGCGGAATTTGCTGCTGATCCGCAGCGGATTTTGTTGCTGATCCGCAGCGGATTTTGCTGCGGATCAGCAGCGGAATTTGCTGCTGATCCGCAGCGGATTTTGCTGCAGATCCGCAGTGGAATTTGCTGCTGATCCGCAGCGGAATTTGCTGCTGATCCGCAGCGGATTTTGCTGCTGATCCGCAGCAGATCCAGAAACCATGTACAGTACAATGCAAATAAATGGTAAAAAAAAACACTGTGCACATGCTGCGGATTTTTCAGCGCGGATTTGCTGCGGTTTTAAATCCGCAGCATGTCAATTCTTTGTGCGGATTCCGCAGCAGTTTTACACCTATTCCATTATAGGTGTAAAACCGCAGGGAAAAATCCGCGCTAAATACGCAGGTAAAACACAGGTCATTTTACCTGGGATTTTAGAAAAATCTGCAACGTGTGCACGGGGCGTTAGGGTTAGGCTGGGTTCATATTGCATTATGGCAGTCCGTTATATGGACTGCGTTTCACCACGGTATAACGCGGTGTAACGCAGTCCGTTAACGCTGCCATTCACCCCATTTGTGTGCGCATCGCAACGCATGCTGATAAGCGGCATGCGTTCGCGATGTGCCGTCATTCAGTGACGGAGCCTCGGACACGGGCTGCAGCGTCTGGACTCCGTCACCGCTAGCACAGATGAATCATCTGCTGATTCATCTGCGCTAGCGGGTATAGCATAACGCGATCGCGTTATGCTATACCGTTACCAGCCAGTCAACGCTACGTGTTGAACGGGCTGGTAAATCACAATATGAACCCAGCCTTAGGGTTAGGGTTAGAACTAGGGTTAGGGTTAGCATTAGGGTTAGAATTTGGGTTAGGGTTGGAATTTGGGTTAGGGTTGGAATTTGGGTTAGGGTTGGAATTTGGGTTAGGGTTGGGATTAGGGTTAGGTTTGTGGTTAGGGTTAGAGTTAGGATAAGTGTTAGGGGTGTTTTGGGTTTAGGGTTGGGATTAGGGTTAGGCTTGTGGTTAGGTTTATGGTTAGAGTTGGGATTAGGGTTAGGGGTGTGTTGGGGTTAGGGTTATGGTTAAGGTTTGTTTTAGGGTTAGGGGTGTGTTGGGGTTAGTATTGGGGTTAGGGGTGTGTTGGGGTTAGGGTTGGAGTTAGAATTGAGGGGTTTCCACTATTTAGGCACATCAGGGGGTCTATATACGCGACATGGCGCCACCATTGATTCCTGCAAATTTTGCGTTCAAAAAGTCAAACAGTACTCCCTTTATTCCAAGCCCGTGGTATGCCCAAACAGTGGTTTACCCCCACATATGGGGTATCAGCGTACTCAGGGAAAAATTGCACAACTTTGGGGGTCTAATTTCTCCTGTTAACATTGGGGAAAAAAAATTGGGGACTAAAAATTATTTTTGTGGAAAAAAAATGATTTTTTATTTTCACGGCTCTGCGTTATAAACTTCTCTGAAGAACTTGGAGATTCAAAGTGCTTAAGACACATCTAGAGGAGTTCCTTGGGGGATCTAGTTTTCAAAATGGGGTCACTTGGGGGGGTTTCTACTGTTTAGGCACATCATGGGCTCTGCAAACGTAACATGACGCCAGCAGACCATTCTATCAAGTCGGCATTTCAAAACGTCGCTACTTCCCTTCCGAGCCTCGACGTGTGCCCATACAGTAGTTTTCTCCCATATATGGGATATCAGCGTGCTCAGGACAAATTGGACAACAACTTTTGGGCTCAAATTTCTCCTGTCACCCTTGGGAAAATAAAAAAATTGGGGACTAAAGATCATGTTTGTGGAAAAAATATGATTTTTTTATTTTCATGCCCGGGCGTTATAAACTTCTGTGTATCCCTCGGGGGTTCAAAGTGCTCACCACACATCTAGATAAGTTCTTTGCTTGGTCTAGTTTCCAAAATGGGGTCACTTGTGTGGAGTTTCTACTGTTTAGGCACATCAGGGGCTCTGCAAACGTAACATGACGCCCGCAGACCATTCCATCAAAGTCGGCATTTCAAAACGTTACTACTTCCCTTCCGAGCCCCAATGTGTGGCCCGAACAGTGGTTCCCCCCCACATATGAGGTACTAGCGTACTCAGGACAAACTGGACAACAACTTTTGGGGTCCAATTTCTCCTGTAACCATTGTGAAAATAAAAAATAGAGGGCCAAAATATCATTTTTTGAGAAAAAAAAATGATTTTTTATTTTCATGGCTCTGCGTTATAAACTTCTGTGAAGCACCTGGGGGTTCAAAGTGCTCAATATGCATCTAGATAAGTTCCTTGGGGGTCTAGTTTCCAAAATGGATCACTTGTGGGGGAGCTCCAATGTTTAGGCACACAGGGACTCTCCAAATGCGACATGGCAACCGCTAAATATTCCAGCATATTTTCCATTCAAAAAGTCAAATGGCGCTCCTTCCCTTCTGAGCCCTGCTGTGCGCCCAAACAGTGGTTTATGACCACATATGAGGTATCTGTGTACTCAGGAGAAATTGCCCAACAAATCTTAGTATCCAATTTATCCTGTTGCCCATGTGAAAATGAAAAAACTGAGGCTAAAAGAAAATTTTTGTGAAAAAAAGAGTACTTTCTTTTATTTACGGATCAATTTGTGGAGCACCTGGGGGTTCAAAGTGCTCACTATGCATCTAGATAAGATCCTTAGGGGGTCTAGTTTCCAAAATGGGGTCATTTGTGGGGGAGCTCCAATGTTTAGGTACACAGGGACTCTCCAAATGCGACATGGCAACTGCTAAATATTCCAGCATATTTTCCATTCAAAAAGTCAAATGGCGCTCCTTCCCTTCTGAGCCCTGCTGTGCGCCCAAACAGTGGTTTATGACCACATATGAGGTATCTGTGTACTCAGGAGAAATTGCCCAACAAATTTTAGGATCCAATTTATACTGTTGCCCATGTGAAAATGAAAAAAAACGAGGCTAAAATAAAATTTTTGTGAAAAAAAGAGTACTTTCTTTTATTTACGGATCAATTTGTGGAGCACCTGGGGGTTCAAAGTGCTCATTATGCATCTAGATAAGATCCTTAGGGGGTCTAGTTTCCAAAATGGGGTCACTTGTGGGGGAGCTCTAATGTTTAGGCACACAGGGACTCTCCAAATGCGACATGGCAACCGCTAAATATTCCAGCATATTTTCCATTCAAAAAGTCAAATGGCGCTCCTTTGCTTCTGAGCCCTGCTGTGCGCCCATACAGTGGTTTATGACCACATATGAGGTATCTGTTTACTCAGGAGAAATTGCCCAACAAATTTTAGGATCTATTTTATCCTGTTGCCCATGTAAAAATGAAAAAATTGATGCTAAAAAAAATATTTTGTTGGAAAAATTAAAATGTCCATTTTTTCCTTCCACGTTTCTTTAGTTCCTGTGAAACACCTGACGGGTTAATAAACTTTTTGAATGTAGTTTTGAGTAGCTTGAGGGGTGCAGTTTTTATAATGGTGTCACTTTTAGGTATTTTCTGCCATATAGACCCCTCAAAGTGACTTCAAATGTGAGGTGGTCCCTAAAAAAAATGGTTTTGTAAATTTTGCTGTAAAAATGAGAAATCGCTGGTCAACTTTTAACCCTTAAAACTTCCTAACAAAAAAAAATGTTGTTCCCAAAATTGTGCTGATGTAAAGTAGACATGTGGGAAATGTCATTTATTAACTATTTTGTGTCACATAACTCTGGTTTAACAGAATAAAAATTCAAAATTTGAAAATTACGAAATTTTCAAAATTTTCGCCAAATTTCCATTTTTTTCACAAATAAACGCAAAAAATTATCGACCTAAATTTAACACTAACATGAAGCCCAATATGTCACGAAAAAACAGTCTCAGAATCGCCAGGATCCGTTGAAGCGTTCCTGAGTTATTACCTCATAAAGGTACACTGGTCAGAATTGCAAAAAATGGCAAGGTTTTTAAGATCAAAATAGGCTGGGTCATGAAGGGGTTAACTTAAATTTGTTGTTTTATTAAATATGTTAACACAAAGTTGTATTTAGTTAGATTTCATGTTATAGTAATAGAAATCTAAAGCATATTTGTTATTGGCGTGCAGAATTCTATAAAGCGAACATAATTGCAAACAGTAGTGTTGAGCATTCCGATACCGCAAGTATCGGGTATCGGCCGATATTCGCGTTATCGGAATTCCGATACTTAGTTCCGATATTTTTCCTATATCGTATACCGGAATCGGAAGTTCCCATAATTCTTTGAGAGGCAATGTGATTTTAGTCAGCCAATGAGGAATCCTACGAAGTGTGGGCACATCCTGTAATGCTGCGGTCATCTTAACTAATGGCATGGCTGTGATTGGCTGCTGAAATGATGTCAGAATGCACTATAAAAGGCGCCGCCGCCATTTTAGCGTCACTGTGCTGTGAATTCAGATAGGGACAGAACGCTGCTGTGCTGACTCTGAGGGACAGTTAGAGATTGCGATTTAGTGTACTGTGCTGTAGGCAGGCTATCACCAACCGCTGTGTAAAGCTTCCTTTTGCCTGCAGTGTTGTTTTAACAGCTCTGCAAGGTGTGTGTGAGTGCAGGTGACGCTGCAGTTTGCTCTGCATCCAACGCTGTCTGTAGGCATCTGCACCTGTCACTCACAGACTCTTTTTTTTTTTCTTTAGTGTAATTCTAGCTGCTCCATTCAATAGAAATTATAGTGTGATGCGCTTCCATCCGTAAACAATACATTGGTTGCAAACACTATAGAAGTAGACAAAGGAGTAGCCTTTCCCAGATTGTGGACAGTTGTGTTTCAGTGTTCACTTCAGTCTGTGTTTTTTTTTTTTTTGAGTGCACATCACGCTCCAGTTACTTGTTCAAGCACTGCTGCTTGTACTCTGCTGAGCGTGTCTCAGTGGCTCATCCTTTTCATTTATCTCCAATTGGTTCTGCTACATTCCATTTAAAATAAATCTAATCTATTAGTGTGACGCGCTTCCATCCGTATACAATACATTGGTTGCAAACACTATAGAAGTAGACAAAGGAGTAGCCTTTCCCAGATTGTGGACAGTTGTGTTTCAGTGTTCACTTCAGTCTGTGTTTTTTTTTTTTGAGTGCACATCACGCTCCAGTTACTTGTTCAAGCACTGCTGCTTGTACTCTGCTGAGCGTGTCTCAGTGGCTCATCCTTTTCATTTATCTCCAATTGGTTCTGCTACATTCCATTTAAAATAAATCTAATCTATTAGTGTGACGCGCTTCCATCCGTATACAATACATTGGTTGCAAACACTATAGAAGTAGACAAAGGAGTAGCCTTTCCCAGATTGTGGACAGTTGTGTTTCAGTGTTCACTGCAGTCTGTGTTTTTTTTTTTTTGAGTGCACATCACGCTCCAGTTACTTGTTCAAGCACTGCTGCTTGTACTCTGCTGAGCGTGTCTCAGTGGCTCATCCTTTTCATTTATCTCCAATTGGTTCTGCTACATTCCATTTAAAATAAATCTAATCTATTAGTGTGACGCGCTTCCATCCGTATACAATACATTGGTTGCAAACACTATAGAAGTAGACAAAGGAGTAGCCTTTCCCAGATTGTGGACAGTTGTGTTTCAGTGTTCACTGCAGTCTGTGTTTTTTTTTTTTTGAGTGCACATCACGCTCCAGTTACTTGTTCAAGCACTGCTGCTTGTACTCTGCTGAGCGTGTCTCAGTGGCTCATCCTTTTCATTTATCTCCAATTGGTTCTGCTACATTCCATTTAAAATAAATCTAATCTATTAGTGTGACGCGCTTCCATCCGTATACAATACATTGGTTGCAAACACTATAGAAGTAGACAAAGGAGTAGCCTTTCACAGATTGTGAATAGTTGTGTTTCAGTGTTCACTGCAGTCTGTGAGGTATTTTTTTTTTTTTTAAATGCAGATCACGCTCCATTTACTTCTTCAACCACCGCTGCGTGTACTCTGCTGAGTGTCTGTCACTGGCTCATCCTTGTCATTTTTCTAAAATTGGTGCTGCTTTATTCTATTTAAAATAATTCAAATCTATTACAGTGACGTGCTTCCATCCGTATACAATACATTGGTTGCAAACAATATAGAAGTACACAAACGGGCCTTTCACAGCTACTGAACATGGGTTTTTAATTTTTAACTAAAATAGGTATTTTTTCAAATGACACAAATATATGTAATGTTGAAGAGGAATAGTCCTACATCCATTGTTTGCACAATATTACAGGTGTACATCATGTCCCTTAATCAACAATGTATTATTATATTTACTTGTATGCTTTTATTTAAAAGCCAAGAACACAGAAGGATAACCTTCGCACTGCAGCTGTTGTCAAAGTTCAACCCACATTATGCACTTCCAACATTGCAGCATTTGAGGCATGATGTGAGTTGGATTTGTCAAAGTTATGGAGTGAGAAGGTTCACCATCAGTACCCTATAGCATAAGTATGCTTTTGTGTTAGCATTTGTGTTAGACATGTGGATATCTGCCATAATATGTCACAATTATTTAGTTACAGATTTGTTACCAACACTAATCATTGAATGGTTTTAAATTTGACGTTTCACTTGTTTACAGCTTAGAAATAAGGGTGTAGCCTGATATCTATGTGTAGCACTAGCCACTTTAACATGTCATGTTTTTTTCAACATGTGTAGCTAGGTAGCAGTAATTTTTGCCGGACACACAGCAGGGGAACAGCAGGCGTTACTGAACCCCACAAACACATCATCGATTGTTTTGATCTGTGCATCCAACACTTCTGAGCCCAGGGTCAAGAAGGGTGTAGCCTGAGGCCTAGTATGAGATGTTTGAACTTTAATTTGAACTTTAATTTGGAGTTAGCAGCATTAATTTTTATCAGACACGCAGCAGGGGAACAGCAGGCGTTACTGAACCCCACTATCACTATAGCTTGTGTATTGGTCTGTGGACACGACACTTCTGAGCAGCAACTGGCAGTGTTGTAGCCCAGGGAGTATAGCTCAGGTGGTAGAAAGATGAACATAACAGGAGACATGGAAAACGTTGCCAACCAGTTAGTTAATCTGAAACCGGACAGGCAAATTCAGGCGAGATCCATGCCTAGTTCATTTTCAGAAAAGTAAGCCGTTCTACATTATCGGAGGATAGTCGCATGCAACGGTCTGTTAGTACACCACCTGCAGCAGTAAAGACGCGCTCCGATAATACACTGGCAGCAGGGCAAGCCAGCACCTCCAATGCATACTGGCTAAGCTCTGGCCATGTATCCAGCTTAGAGACACAAAACTTGAATGGGGAAGAGCCATCTGGGAGTACACTGAGAGGGCAAGACATGTAGTCTGTCACCATCTTACGGAAATGTTGCCTCCTGCTGACTGGAGCCGTCTCGGATGGTGTAGACATTGGTGGCGCTGCCACAAAACTTCGCCACATTTGGAACATACTGTTCTTGCCCTGTGCAGAGGCGCTGCTTGTGCTCCCTCTTGTTGCAGAGCTGTCTCCACTGCCTCGACGCACAGAGCTGCTTTGTAAAGCAGTAGCAGCAGCGCTCTCGGCTGGAATGGAGAACATTATGGATTGCACCAGTGTGTCTTGGTACTTCCGCATTTTACGCTCCCGGTTCAACGGTGTGATGAGGCTTTGTAAGTTGTCCCGGTAGCGAGGGTCTAGGAGGGTGTACACCCAATAATCAGACGTGGTGTGAATGTGTTCGATGCGGCGGTCGTTTCTCAGCCACTGCAGCATGAAATCAACCATGTGCTGCAGACTCCCAACTGGCCAAGAAACGTTGTCCCCTGCAAGAGGCGTCATCTCTGCCTGCTGTGCATCACCCCACCCTTGGTCTACATACTGACTAGAGCATTGTCTACCTCCCTCTGGAGCGATGTCTTCCTCCTCCATTGACTCCTCCTCATCCTCCTCACAAAGTCCTTCAAATACATATAAATTTACAAAATTTAAAACTCAAAATTTAAAAACTTTGTATCATAATTCTGTAACATCAGTTTATGGAAACACAATAGCATTACAAAAGGATAGACAAAAAATGTACATTATGTGCTTCGTAAATACATTAAAAGTTTGTAATGGTTATGAAAATATAGACAGCGACTCTGGAGGTTCAATTGTTGATACAGCATGGTACTTTGAAAGTCCTCCAGCCCTTTGTGAGGAACCACGTTGCGCTGACTGTCCAGAAGGTGATGGAATTTGTGACTCCTCATCCTCCACCTCTTCCAAAACCTCATGCCTTAGTGCTTGCAGTGTTTTTTGAAGCAGGCAGATAAGGGGGACAGTCAGGCTGACTAGTGCATCATCTGCACTCGCCATCCGCGTTGACTCATCAAACGCACGCAAAACGTGGCAGATATCCTTCATAGAGTTATTCGCCACTCATTACACTGGCAGTGGCTGCCCATTCATTATAGGATCCAATTCTAATTACTGGTTCTCACCAACAAAGCTCTCCACAGCGCAGCACCCCCCTACATCTCCTCCCTTATTTATATTTATCGGCCTAACCGACTGCTGCACTCTGCAAACGACCTTCGACTAACCTCTGCACTAATCCGTACCTCCCACTCCCAACTCCAAGACTTCTCCCGCGCTGCGCCAATCCTCTGGAATGCTCTACCCCAAGAAATTAGGACTATCCGCAATTTGGATGGTTTCAGGCGCTCCCTCAAAACACATTTGTTCACAGTGGCCTATTACATTCACTAATCAAAGTCATTCTATGTGTAATTCTGTGTGTGTAGCCCATTCACTATCTCCATGCATCCCTCACTCCCTTAAAATGGCTGGACCATCATTGTAAAAACACCATTGTATATAAACACCTGTACTTTGTATCTCCCCCACCTCATTGTAGATTGTAAGCTTTCACCAGCAGGGGCGGCTGATTTTGCTTTAATTATTGTATTGTTAACGTTGTTACTTATGACTTGTGTTTTGAAACTGTTAAACTGTAAAGCACTGCGGAATATTATGGCGCTATATAAATAAATAATATTATTATTCTTATTATAGAGGCCCACTCAGTAGTGGTGAAGTGTGAACAGCGCAAATTGCGAGTTGACTGCGCCTGATGCAGCTGATACTCCATTACTGTTGGCTGCTGCTCACACAACCGCTCCAACATATGTAACAAGGAATTCCACCTGGTGGGTACGTCACATATGATGCGATGTTCATGAAGGTGAAATCTGCGTTGCAGAGCTGCAATCAGCGATCTGGATATGCTGGAACGTCGCAAGTGAGCGCACTCTAGGCGGACCTTGTGCAGCAGTGCATCAAGATCCGGATAGTCCCTCAAAAAACTCTGCACGACCAAGTTGAGCACATATGACAGACATGGTATGTGAGTGAGGTTGCCAAGGCCCAGAGCTGACACCAGATTTCGGCCATTGTCACACACTACCAAGCCTGCCTGTAGATTCTCTTCCAAAAACCACACGTCGCTCTCCTGCTTTATGGCATTACAGAGCTCCTGCGCTGTGTGGCTAAGATTCCCCATGGAAATTAATTTCAGGACGGCCTGTTGACATTTGGACACGGCTGTGCTCATATCGGTCGCAATAGGTAAACGTTCACGGGTCCATGTGGAGGTAGACCGTGACGGCTCCTGCAGCGATGATTCTGAGGAACTGGAGTAGGAGGAGGAATCAATGTGTACAGACTTGATTCCTGCAATCCTTGGAGTTGGCAGAACACGTACAGCGCCACTCACAAGATCAGTACCCGGCTGCACAACATTGACCCAATGGGCAGTGAGGGAAAGGTATTGTCCCTGGCCATGGGTGTTAGAACCCTCTTGTTAGGTTTTGTTTCAGTTTGCTGGTCACATGACCTTTTTTCCCTATTTAGTCTGGCTCCGCCCTTCTGGCTTTGCTTGACTTCATTGTATTATCTACTGTTAAGCTAGCCGGGTGCTTAGGTGCCTTAATCTGTCAGTTTTGCTTGATGTTAGGATCACAAACTATTTATTTTTCTGTTTAATTATCCATGCTACAATTTATGTTAGGAGGTGTCCACCTTTTCTCCCAGTCCCTAGATCTTGTAGGGATTACTCCCTCGCAACTATAGGTCTTCGTTCACACTAGATGAGGACTTTAGCGGGTCTGGTCGCAGGATCAGGTTCCCCGTTACATCGTAGGGATTCAGCTTAGTTGTATTGTAGGGACAGAATTCCCTTCTTTCCTTACTGGTTGTAGCAGATCATAACAATGGGTACTGGTCCACGCATCGGTGGTCAGGTGGACCTTGCTACTGAGGGCTTTTAGTAGCGCATGTTTAATTTTTCCCTCAACATGCTTTTGCAGACCAGGGACGGCTTGCCTGCTGAAATGAAATCGGCTTGGCACATTGTATTGTGGGACTGACAATGATATTCAGTTACGGAAACTGTCTGTCTCCACCAGCCTGAATCACAGCATTTCAAGGGACAGGAGTTTTGCAATGCCAGCATTCAGAGCCTGTGCTCGTGCATGGTTTGCGGAGTATGGCCGTCTTTTATCCCATGCCTGTGCTACCGATGGCTGTTTTGTGGCCTGGGAGTGTGAGGATGACAGGGAACTTGCTGCTGTGTGTGGAATAACAGTTTGTCTCTGGACAACAGTGGCCGAGGTTCTTCCATGGCGATCCTGTGAGGAAGCAGAACCAGCTGTGTGTGAGCTCGATGAAGAGGCTTCAACACAACCTGAAGATGTAGGTGCTGCTGTAGGTTGGCCTACATCTCCAGTGTGTCTTTGTAACTCAACTACGTGCTTTGTCCGCACATGTTTCCACATATTTGTGGTATTGAGGTGACTGACACTTTTAGCTATTTTTAATTTTTGATTACACAGCTTGCATTTCACATAGCAAATATCATGTGCAAGTGTGTGAAAAAGGACCACGCAGTGCAAGTCCTGGGAGCGCACGTTTTGACTTTTGGAAGACAACTGCTCCGAACAGGTGCCAAACTGGAGGCTACAGGCAACCGAGTCTGCAGCCTAACTCTCCCTCCTGTTTGTACCGTTGGGCAATGTCTTCCTCTATCTTCCTTCTATCACTAACCATTTCTCTAGGCCTCTCCCAGCTTTCAACCAAAGTACTGGTTCTCAGCCACAAAGCTATCCACAGTGCAGCACCCCTCCTACATCTCCTCCCTTATTTCTATCTATCGGCCTAACCGACTGCTGCGCTCTGCAAATGACTTTCGACTAACCTCTGCACTAATACGTACCTCCCACTCCCGACTCCAAGACTTCTCCTGCTCTACGCCAATCCTCTGGAATGCTGTACCCCAAGAAATTAGGACTATCCACAATTTGCATGGTTTCAGGCGCTCCCTCAAAACACATTTGTTCAGAGCGGCCTATCACATTCACTAATCAAAGTCATTCTATGTATTCTGTGTAAGTGTGTGTGTGTCTCTAGCCCATTCACTATCTCCATCCCTCAGTCCCTTAAGATGGCTGGAACATCATTGTAAATGCACCATTGTATATAAACACCTATACTTTGTATCTCCCCCATCTCATTGTACATTGTAAGCTGTCACGAGCAGGGGCGACTTATTTAGCTTAAATTATTGTATTGTTAACGTTGTTACTTATGACTTGTGTTCTGAAACTGCTAAACTGTAAAGCGCTGCGGAATATGATGGCGCTAATAAAATAAATATTATTATTATTCCTCTGAGCTGCTCCCACCACCTTCCTGTTCCTCATGCCATGTTGGGTCTTGGACCTCATCATCTCCACTACCCTCTTCAAACACCTGCTGTTGGGTGGTCTGGCCAGCACCATGCTCAACAGAAACTGGCACCTGGGTCTCATCATCATCAGATGCGTTCTGCGGTGTGCTGACCATCGGCACTGTCTCACCCGCCTCTTCAGATTCAGAGAGACACAGCTGTTGCGCATCACTGCATACTCCCTCTTCACATTACAGAATGCTGCTTGGCTGGGCCCCTGTTTGCAAGCCAATAGATTCTGAGAACAGAAGCAGACACTCAGCTGGCTCCTGTACAGAACTCTCTGACTGCCTGGGCAATTTGCCAGGCGGTGAAGAGACAGATGGTTGCCCAACAGTGCTGTGGTCCTGAGAGGAGGTGGAAGCAATTGAAGTCGATGCATTGGCTGACATCCAAACAACAACGGCTTCAATTTGTTCTTCCCGCAGCAGGGGGGTACTCCGAGCTCCTACAAAAGTGCGCATAAAGGAACGCTCACGGGGAAAACTGGTGGATGCTGTGTCACTGGGGGCCGCAGCAGCCACAGAATCCCCACGTCCTCTCCCTGAAGAAACTCCACGACCACGTGCCTTACTCCCTGCCTTCTTCATCTTGGTAGATTGATAAAGAAAGTCTGAAAAGTTATAAGGTCTAAGTGTGGTTATTCCGCAGAGACTGCAGTGAACACTGCACACAACTGTTCACTACCCAATGCGTCTCAGCAGGAAGGCAGTCTGTGCGTCAAAACAAAGGCACAAGCATACATCCATGTACCCTGTTTATAAAGCTATATAAAAAAAATTATGTAGTAGTGACGCACACTTTATTGAGGTACAGTATTACATCGCCATTCACCATCTGTGGCTATGCAGTCTCATCTATATATACCTTATCTATCTGTTGTCATGCTTCCAAGTCGACAGTCAGCCATAAATAGCAATTTTCACTATGCACTATGCACTTTTTAAAGGTTATGTTTGTTAATAAAAATGATTATTGCCACATATTATGAGTATTACATGATGGAAATTGTATAATTTTGTATAAAATATTTAGTGACATTATTCAGCAAATGGAACATTTTAGTAAATCACAGATAACTTGTAATGCTGATGATGTTTTGAAGTCAGACATTCATTGTCTATACAATAAAAATGGTGTACATACTGTTACTTATCCATCATTAATGGATTCAGATATGTACTTGTATGCTTTTATGTACAACCGTATAGCAGATTCCTTAACTAATTTATTTTTTGGTTGCATTGCTGTTCAACATGTTAATGTATGTGTTTATGTTTGTCAATTCTTTATTTATCTAGATATTAGTTTAAATGAAATCATCATCTTATGGTAGTAAAGGTTATCTTTCTCTTGTTTGAAGTATAGACATTTAAAATTGACAGGTAACAAGGAAATTACTTGATCTAGTATTTAAACATCCTCCTTGACCCTGGGCTCCAACACCGCCAGTTGTTGCTCGGAAGTGCTGTTAGCACAGTCAACACTTGCTCCTGTGTTACTGGGGTTCAGTAACGTCAGCTGGTCCTCGGTTGTGCCATTGGCTCTTTTCCTTCTGCTGCCCCTCCGGGTTCCAGTACCGTCAGCTGGTTCTCCGCAGTGCCTTTGGCCTAGGTGCCTCCATGTCGGTATCCGAGTTCCAGCAACGTCTGCTGGTCCTTGGTAGTGCTTTGGAGCACAGGTACCTCCTGCTTAGTAACCGTGTCCCAGTAACGTCAGCTGGTCCTCGGTTGTGCCATTGGCTCTTTCTCTTCTGCTGCCCCTCCGGGTTCCAGTACCGTCAGCTGGTTCTCCACAGTGCCTTTGGCCTAGGTGCCTCCATCTCGGTATCCGAGTTCCAGCAACGTCTGCTGGTCCTTGGTAGTGCTTTGGAGCACAGGTACCTCCTGCTTAGTAACCGTGTCCCAGTAACATCAGCTGGTACAAGATTGTGCTACAAATACAAGATACGGAACAAGAGACACAAGAACAATAAGCAGAAGATCTAAAAGCAGAAGAACATGAAGTATAAGACCAAAATGAAGAGCAAAATATATGCTCTAAATTCTAAGCAGAAGAAGACTAAGCAGTGTATGGGGGTGAGTCCGTTCCTCCTCGTGGTGCCCCTGGAAAATGCCTGCTGCTGCAGGCTAAACTGAACAAGGACAAATACTGTTGTAATTTAAATCTTTTGTGACAGCAAGAACGGAAGGATGAAAAAATCATACTTTGACAGATTACAAGTACAGGATTCTCAGTCACAAATAAGAATATGATGAAGAAGATGAAGCAGAATATGAATAAGAATAATAGTTTAATAAGAAGAATATGAGTAATGTTAACAAAGATGAATAGCAAGAAGTTTAAGAAGAAGATAAAGAAGGTGAAGATGAAGAATAATTTGATGAAAAAGATGATGCTGCAGAAGATTATGAAGGAGAAAGTGTGTGAAAAGTTAAAAAGGTGAAGATGAAGAGCATGGAAGTTGTGTAATATACATATTTGCCAAAATAGAAAAAACGTTAACAACATTGTCAATTTCTTCGTCAATCCGAACATCTTTAAAAAAAAAATATTTATGCTATTCCATTTGATTGGGTTAAACATCTATGCCTTTAATATCTCCTCAACCTTCCCCAATACATTCTACATTACTCTTTCTTGTTTTCCTTCATGTACAATTAACCAACAAGGCAAGAATGGGGTTTTTTTAATTTCGATATTTTGTTCCCATAGACTTACATGGGACTTCCGGTATCGGTATCGGGTATCGCCGATATTTTAATGTTATCGGCGATACCATTCCGATTCCGATACTTTTGGATATCGGAAAGTATCGCTCAACTCTAGTAAACAGCCCGTGTAACCTTTTTCTGAAAAAAATACATAAACATTAAGTTTTAACTTAATTTTTCATTTGTTTATGATCAACCATGTTCACAAACAGTTTAATAATGAAATAGGTATTCATAATAATGTGTGTCCGTTATTAAAGGGAATGAATTTTCACTGCTCTCCTGTCCCAAAGTCCCAGGCATGGAGATGAGTGAATATTTATTCTTTTTATTAACAGGCACAACTGATCGCCCAGCTGCTGCATGGCTCCAGCTAACAGTGTGCCCATTATTAAACAGAATGAATATTCACTGCTCCACATGTCCATAGTCCTCCCAGCTCTTGGCCCCGGATTCAGTGTATAGAGATGGGCAGTACTATGGAGGTAGGGAGCTGTGAATATTAATTTTCTTTAGCGGTGTGCACAGTGTTAGCTGCAGCCATTGGCTCCTGCCTCCTGTGACCTGCTGTTCTGTCACTGCCGATCCCTCATCAACAGCCAGACTATAAGATAAGGTATATCCAGAATAAAAGATGCACCCCCACTTTCCTTCAATATTTTGGAGGAATAAAGTGCGTTTTATAGACTGAAAAATACGGTATCTATCTTTTTAGGTGCTAGAATTCCTCATTAACTAGTTCACTCGATAAAACATTAATTGCATGGATCATTCCTTTTCATTACATTTGCAAATCTGTAAATCACCCTTGTAACTTCAAAGATTTTTTTCACTGCCTCTTGGAAAGAAATAATAATTAAGCTTTTTAAAGTTGGACTTACAACCACAGAATGAATAACAGAGTAGATTTTATAGAAGTAATTTAAAAAATAACACTCTTTTGTCCATGAAGAACAGTAAAACATGATCCACTTGACTACTAGGCTTCTCTTAATAATATCAATTATCAACTACATGCTGCTCGCTGAGGGACAGAGTAAACCTGCTGAGATTGTGTTACTTAAAGAATTATGAAGCACTTTCTTTCCTCCAGCCAGAGAGATCGTTCTTTTTTAACTCAAAGCCTGTCAGAACAGCAAGAGATTGTTACTACACAATGAAGTTCAGAGTGGGCATTTGACCAGCTTGTCACTGCAACTAAGAATTGAAATGAATAGGGACAAGATAAATTCCAAAGGGAAAGATTTATGGTACAATGGAAAATCCCTTTCAAATTGGAAATTTGTGAATGAAGAAAGATTAGAGTGATTTAAAACTGACATAGATATGTGCAGTCACCATAATCTTTATACTTTCAAAATATAATATCTAAAAATAGGTAGATTAGTATTATTATTTCTTTAATTTGGATTCCAGTAATGTTTGAAATCTGATAATTTGTCACGTATTTGCAACATAAAAATGGAGTACCAGAATCAGAAGATCAAGAAAAGAGAATTAATTGGACAACCAGTATTTATTGTCGTCTTAAATATTAGGCAAAATATCATTTCAGATAGGAAGATGGAAGAAGCGAGCAGTGAAACGGCGCACGTGGGGCGGGAGGGAAACACAGCTCTGCTAAATTAGCCATTGCCCAGCACAATTAGCTACACGGTTCACCCCATTACTGCTACCTAGGTAATACATTTACTATATGGGCAATTTTAGCCTCAATTACCGGGATATTGTGGCAAGTGTTTGGATCTAGAAGAAGACAACTTCGTATCAGCATTGGATAACCATTTCACATACAGCATATGATATCATGCACTTGCACGTCTAATCACCTGCACTCTGCAAATCCTTTTATGTGACTATTTCTGTGGTTTTACCAGTCATCTACTTTGTTGACAATGACTCTATCTTTAATAATGTTGTTTCAGCTTATTTGTTATTGATATCATTACTATCTCAAACTACTGATTAATTGAGTTATTTTGTATAACAAAGTGGCTGTCCCACAGTCTATATATACATATACAGCTCTGGCAAAAAATAAGAGACCACTGCACAGTTTTATAAAAATCAACTTCTACAGTGATACAGTGATCGTTATGTTGCCTCCATCCTTAAAATTTCTAAGATGGCAGTCCATTACAACAAGGTCAAGCAGCAGACATTGGGGACAACAAAGCTACAGACTGGCAGAGGGCAAAACAACTTTCCACTGAACAGGATGACCATCATCTTATTTGAATGCCACTCAGCAACCGCAGGATGACATCAAGTGACTTATAAAAGGAATGGCAAATGGCAGCTGGGGTGAAGTGCACAGCAAGAACAGTTCATAACAGGCTCCTAGAGGCAGGGAACAAGTCATGTAAAGCTAGAAAAAATCATTTCATCATTGAGAAGCAAAGGAGAGCCAGGCTGAAGTTTTCCAAACTCACAAAAAACATATACATATACACATATGCATATGTATATATAAATAATCTGCCTAGAAAAAGTGGCACGATCCCTTGAGAAAAAGCAGGACAGCGAAACGCGCGTCAGGGGTGCTAGTCTTTCAGGTATGGCATTTACACACTAGCTATAACTTTCCTCTTTTAAGCCACCAATGATATACTATCCTTATGGCAACCTTATAGCATCTTTAATTAGCATTTTTTGCACTATGCACATTGCACTTTTATAATCATGCACATATGTTTGCCAATATTCAATAAGGGTCTGACTGCTGGCTTATTATTTTAAGGGGGTTTGTTATTAAGGCAGTAATGTATGCATTGAATTCTATTATTCTGGAGTATTTATTTTCATTAGCTCTAGTTTTGGCACATGCCTTAATGAATTAACACTAGAACATATATGTCCATTTTAATGAACTGATGCTATGAATTTGTATACCCAATTTTTGCTTCAAGAAATAATATTGTAATTCCTATATATCCTCATACCTTATTTCCTTGAAAGATCTTTATATTTTTTGCATTTTTGTGTCCCCATATCTATTCATCTGTAACATTTTAATGAATTTGTTTAATAAAATCTTATTTTATGGCATAGAGCTTCATGAAGTTTTCCAAAGACTATAAGGATTGGACCATAGAGAAATGGAGTAAGGTAATCTTCTCTGATTAGTCTAATTTTCAGCTTTGCCCAACACCTAGTCGTCTAATGGGTAGACGGAGACCTGGAGAGGCATACAAGCCACAGTGTGTTGCACCCACTGTAGAAAAATATTTAGAGTTGAGAGTCCTCAGTGGTTGATACCTTTTAATGGCTAACTGAAAAGATGGTAACAAATTGCAAGCTTTCGAGACTACTCAGGTCTCTTCATCAGGCAAAGACTAATACAACATATGAAGAATCACTTAGTACCATCCCCTGTACTGATTAAAGTAACACAGGTCAAGAGAGTTTTTTTAGATAAAATAGCAAATTTTATTACACATAGACTAAAATTACACAAAGTAACTGAGCAACTTACTAAGCAGGCTAAATGATCAGAGGAGCAAATGATCAATATAAAAACAGGACACTTGTAATATACATATAGTCCAACAGCTCATGTGTGAATATCTCCACTTATAAGCAGAAGAGGGCTGTCTCTTATCACAATTTCTTTTATACCAAAATTCAAATCTCATCAACCATCCACTGATTACAATTATAAATTACAACACTGAGTCATAAACAATGTGGCTATCTTAATAGAATATGATATATAATGTCTTCAAGCTTTATATTTAATATATTTAGCAGCAACAGCAAAAAACAGGGTCATTAAACCCATATGATATAATCTGTACAAATCCCTTTCTATAGTAAGTATGCTATGCCAGGTTTTTGGACCCTAGCTCCTATATTAGGGAGTACCTGATCCACATATTAATCGGCCACAATACCACTATATCCTCCCACCTTGATCTTGCCATGTAGGGATATTAAGTAACACCATGCTAGCATTACTGCAAAGCTTGCAGAATATAAGCCACTCTATATTCAAATGTCCGTTCTTACATCTAAATAGAATAAAGCTCCCCTGGGCCTGCCGACCTCAACGCACGTTTCACGCTTCTTCGTCAGGAGGCGTGGCCTATCTCAGCTCTGGTAACTATATATATATAGGGCCTAATAACCAATAAAAACTTCCCAAATCATTAGGTGCCGGGTCGAGTAATGATGTCACTAATTATAGTGACCTTACATCCTTCCCCTAACTACGGCTTGCTAGGTAACTAGATCTCTCGGGTAACAGGATCATGACGCGGCGCATGCGCACAGTGAGCCACGTCTCACAATATGGGCATTTTCCTTCAGCGCTCAGAGAGGACCGCGTCCAGGCGCTACTTAGCAACCATAGGCACACCTCCTCTCCACTGCGCATGTCGGGAAAGCCCAGACACAGCCAGCTGCGATCATGCGCTCCAGATCACGGTACCCACATCCGTAGTAAACAAACTGCATGCTCATTTTCATATTATAACGTGACAAGCATAAGTGTTACTAAGAAAACTATTAAATATCATGTTCTAAATTTGAAAAAAATAAGAATTAAGAAGTGTAGTGAAATTATATAATAATAAATAATAAATTGTGCCACAAATAGAACTAATTCATTATATAGTGAACAATAATATTAATATATAAATATGACTGGTGAAAGAGTGAATTATTAACATTAAATTAATAATATAGACAAATAATAACGAATTATGACAATAAATGGAAAAAATGAATAATGATAAGAGAATTGAAAATTCAAAAATAATAAAAATAAAAATAAAAAATAAATAAAAAAATAACGAAAAATTACAGAATGAATGCTGAGCACGAGTCCAATCAAATGTCTTCCATTGCTTGCAGTTTGAAAAATACGACGAACTTCTCCGAAACTTCTCCCAAGTACACCATAACTCAGGTAAGTGATTGCTGAACCGTCCAGAAGAAGGAAAAGGGAGGGGAGGGAAGGAATTTTTTGGCACACAACTGAATCTATATGATAAACTAAAAAATACAACAATTAAAATCAAAAAACTACCACAGCTAAAAAATCAGTTTACAAAAAGGACCCAAACCCATGGTTTTCATTTAGGCCACTCGGGGCCATAGACTTAAGCCGATATATCCATTGGCTTTCAACTTGAGACAATTTTTTGAACAAATTCCCTCCCCGTATCCCCAAAGATACCTGATCAATAGCCATGATGGACAGACCACTTGTTTCTGACCTATGAAATTTCTTGAAATGTCTCGGTAAAGTTTTTAATTGCTCACCATCTTCTGATTCTTTAGACTTTTCAATATCCCGGACGTGTTTACGAATTCTCATTCGTAATTCTCTTGTTGTCATCCCGATATATAATTTGTCGCACGGGCATTTTGCCAGATAGACTACTCCCTTAGATGTACATGTTAGACATTTTCTGATGGAATATGTATGAGTTTGATCTGCATTCTGAAATTCTCTTCCTCGTATTGTGTTTGCACATGCTTTACATCTTCTACATGGGAAGAAACCTTGGGAGTCTAGAAAACTAGAGAACTCTCTTGGATTTTTAGAAAAGTGGCTGTTGACCAAAAGATCTGAAAGATTTCTTGACCTCTTAGCTGTTATATGTGGCCTATCCGTCAAGATTTTCTTAAACACTGGATCAGTCAACACGACATTCCAGTGTTTATATATGACATCTGTCAGTTGTTTCCACTGTTCGTTAAAGGGGGTAATAAGCCTAACTATTTTGGGATCAATTTCACTGGCATCTTTTTTCTTATATAACAGACCGTTACGTGAAACGCCACATGCCCTCCTGTATGCATATCTAATTTTTCTGTGACTATATGATCTGTCACAAATCTAGAATACAAATCTTTAGCCTGATTTTGAAACGTCTGTTCCGTTGAGCATATTCTCTTGGCTCTTAGATATTGGCTTACTGGAATTGAGCGAATCATAGATTTTAAATGAGAAGACTGAGCATGGAGTATTGAATTGGTGGCTGTAGATTTTCTATAAATATCAGTATGGATCGAGCCATCATCCTGCACCATTATATCAATGTCCAAGAAGCTGACTTTTCGTCCATACATATATGTTAGATGAATATTTAAATCGTTATTATTTAAAATGGACATGAATGTTTCCAATTCTGCTACAGAGCCGTCCCAGACAAACATAACGTCTTCATATGTTGTATTAGTCTTTGCCTGATGAAGAGACCTGAGTAGTCTCGAAAGCTTGCAATTTGTTACCATCTTTTCAGTTAGCCATTAAAAGGTATCAACCACTGAGGACTCTCAACTCTAAATATTTTTCTATCTACTGGCTAACACGGTACAAAGATATACATCTTTATTGCACCCACTGTGAAATTTGGTGGAGGATAGGTGATTATCTGGGGATGCTTCAGCAAGACTGGAATTGGGCTGGTTTGCGAAGGATGTATGAATCAAGCCACATACAAGGTTATCCTGGAAAAACAATTGATTCCTTCTGCTCAGGCAATGTTCCCCAACTCTGAGGACTGGTTTTTCCAGCAGGACAATGTGCCATGCCACACAGCTAGGTCAATCATTGTGTGCATGAAGGACCACTACATCAAATCCCTGTCATGGCCAGCTCAATCTCCAGACCTGAACCCCATTGAAAACCTCTGGAATGTAATCAAAAGGAAGATGCATAGTCACAAGCCATCAAACAAAGAAGAACTGCCTTTGTACTAGGAGTGGCATAAGGTCACTCAAAAGCAGTGTGAAAGACTGGTGGAAAGCATACCAAGACGCATGAAAGCTGTGATTAAAAATCATGGTTATTCCACAAAATATTGATTTATGAACTCTTTAAAACATTAGTATTGTTGTTTCTAAATGATTATGAACTTGTTTTGTTAGCATTATTTGAGGTCTGCAAGCACTGCATTTTTTTGTTATTTTGACCATTTGTCATTTTCTGAAAATAAATACAAAATTTATTGCTTGAAAATTCGGAGACATGTTGTCAGTATTTATAGAATAAAAGAGCAATTTACATTGTACTCAAAAATATACCTATAAAGAGAAAAATCAGACAAACTGAAAAGTTTGCAGTTGTCTCTTCAATTTTGCCAGAGCTGTATATAGGCTGTTGGTCCTGGCATATCAATTAGTGCTATTGTGCTGTGCCTTCCCCTCCTCCTTTTGGAGGTTCTTTTAGCCCTGTCCATTTTAGTATCCATTTATACCTTTTAATTCTTTAATATTTTTAACCACATATTCGTTGGAATATCTTTTGGTCTAGTGGTAAGCAGCCAAAATAGACAATTTTGATGTATACTGTTTAAAGTGTCTAACAACAATTTAAACTTCTGGACATATAGGAATTACATTACTAGAGGGATCCTGTCAGTTGATTAAAACTGTCCAATCCATAGGCCTCATGAATCAGAGCCTGGCTACAGTCCAGCATTGCCCCCGGATGACTTTTATTAGTACCAATCCAGGTCACATTTTTACATCAGGACAGACCTGTCAATCACCATCAACAAGGCGCAGTGAAGGGTTAAAAACATGATAGTTACTTGGCCCCATCCCGTGTGCAGCTAACGTTCTCCATTTTGGCCTTCCATGTTCACAGTGCTCTTTAGCGCTTTTGTTACTCAAGGCTTGACATCATGACAATGCATGAGGTCTAGTGATGAGCGAGTATACTCATTGCTCTGGTTTTCCGGAACATGTTCGGATGTCCTCCGAGTATTTGGGCATGCTCGGAGATTTAGTTTGTGTCGCCGTAGCTGCATGATTTGCAGCTGCTAGACAGCCTGAGACACGCAGGGATTGCCTGTTTGTTAGGAAATCCCCGAATGTATTCAGACTGTCTAGAAGCCACAAATCATGCAGCTATGGCGACACAAACTAAATCTCCAAGCACGCCAAAATACTCAGAGGACACCCCAGCATGCTCGGGGAAAACCTAAGCAATGAGTATACTCGGTCATCACTAGTGAGGTCTTATCATGGATGGAAATTGACATCATCATATGGTAATGTGAAGATTGAAGATGGGACCAAAGGTAGTTAGCTGCAGGGAGATCTTAATGGGAAAATACGTGCAGGGACAGGTCAGGCCAGGATAAAGAGAGTAATTTTTAATAGCTACATTTATGCTCTGGGATCTGGAGAGACCTTAGAGCGTAGTGATGTAAATTCACATCACATCAAATAAATTATATGATAATACAGTTTCCTTTTTGAAATCAAGCAAATATGCCATATTTTGAATTTGGCAGATTGGCTCATGTCTAGCTTCTAAAACTACATGTTCTAACTTGCTATAAGTCTAAAATTTAGAGGAAATGTGCTAACTTTCGAATTCTTTGCATTAAAATTGGTGTCTCCTGACAATATTGGAGATGTTTAGATTTTAGGAGTATTTAAATATTGACATGTTTGTTCTGGAGGATCCCAGATTGTATAAAGGGCATGCAAGGCTCTTGGCTGAGGGCAACATTTGCCTAAATGAGGAGAAATTACAATATCAGATAAACATATGCTTATAAACATATCCTTAACTTATGACCCCGGAAGAAGCAAGCAGCAAAAGAGCTCCCATCAGGTGTGAGGGGAACACAGCACTCTCTCTTGTGACCATCCCTGGGCAGGTAAATGGTAGACAATGTGTCTAAGTAGGACATTAAGAAGGACTTTAAATTAAGGATATGTTTATAAGCCACTTCTTCTCTGCTGAATTCTCTGGTATGAAGCACCCTGGCATATATGTACTGCAGAGCCCATGAGTGGACTGCATTGAAACCTTCTGTGATCTTCTCATCCCATTGAATCAGCATGATATGAATATTAGGACCCCCATTCTTCAACGCATTTACGTCACCACCATTACTTACATCTATTAATAACGGTCTGCAGTTGCTTCCCCTCCTTTATTGGAGGTCCCTTTCCCTGTCTTTTTAATTGATTTGATATTTTTGGTAAATTAATAAAAATACATTGTTTTATCATAAATTTGTGTGGATTCACTTCTTATCGGTTGGAGTGACCACCCATCTGATTTTGTTAGTTGATGAACTTTGAAGTGTCTTACCCTGAATTTTTTTTGACATATGAGTTTGACCACCATTATATCTGTAATACTAAGTCAGATACAGTAAAGCTTCTCACACATGTTAGAGTAATGTCAGCTGAACCTGGCAATATCATCAGGTTTGACTGACATTTTAATGAAAATGACAGTCCCGGACATTGATTTTCAGGGGAGTTAAAGATCCAGCATGTCCGATTTCAGACTGCCAATTCTTTTGCTCAGAAAAATAAACTCTCCACATACTGATAGTGGCTCACTCATAGAGAACACAAGAATGCACAGCAGAGCGAGTGCTCCACGGTATTGGAGAGGCGGCAGAGATGGCTGCAGGCTGGACAATCCGCCTAACCATAATTCGTTCATCAGTCATTTAATATGTATGGTGGGTTTAGCTGTTACCATACTCTTTATTCACACATTTATGAGTATTGTGTGTCCAGTAGCTTTGCCTTTGTTTTCACTAGTAATTAATATGTATTGTTTTTTTCTTATTGCCCTGTGATGTAACCAATGTTAATTGTTTAATGGTATACTCTATAGATTCTTTGCTTTCTGCATATTGTACCAATAATCTTTGAATTCCCCAAAATAAACAAATGTCGAAAATGTTGGTCTGATTAGCATACTTCTTAGAACAATAGTTGTAAATGCAAAGTCTCCAATTATTCAGTATGCATTTTCCAAGACAAAACCACACTAACAAAAAGAAACTACTGAGGAAATATATATTATATAGCATGTCAGAAATTCTTGTACAGATCCATTACTCTTTCAATTATATATTCTGGACCTACAATTAGTCTATAAATGCAAAACAAAAGTCTGTTCATAAAATGAGTAAATCACATAAAATTGCATAAAAACTAATGTTGTATACCAAATGTGAATGTAATTGGTACAAATAAAAAGGTTTTGTTAATCAGGTTGACACATTCGACTACATGGCATTCAAATAGTCTGAGAACTTGGATCTGTACTCTCAGGGGTTCCTCTATAGCACATTTAATGAATAGCTGCCAATCACGATTGTCATATTTTTCAATGGAACTAGGTAATCATCTGAATCCAGACACACTGGAAACCTGGCATGGAGAACCAATGGCATGCAAGCAATTTACAAATACTTTTCCATTTGAAACTAAGACTTCAGCCACCTTTACTTAATTTTTTACCTCCTATTAAAAGCTTCTGCTACACAATAGAAGCGGAGACAATATCGGCAGTGTTAAATAATGCAAGAATGTAGAAGCAGTTTGAACAACGAACTGGGGAAGTAGAGCTATAAATCATTTGAAAATAAAACATTTGCAAAGCGTAAGTAAAAGAGGGGAAAGGTGTACCTTAAAATCTCTACAGGGAGAATTCAGCCCTTGTATGCTACGAAACTATGGATCTAGTTAATTTGGAGGTTGTGCCATGATATATCTCTTCTTAGACGTTAATTTATTATCATATCTTCTTTTTATCTTCTTCATACATCATATTTGCCTTCTTTTTTGGGGGATATGGATTTTACGCGTTTTCATTTTTTTTATGACTTTTTTATGTTTTATAGATTATTTTGTTTTATAGGAATTAGTGCCAAGGGAGGGATAGGCTATTCAGATGCGCTGCTACCCAACTTCTGTTGCCAAAATATAGATTTCTATTTCTTTTCTAAAGATACATCAAGTTAAAGGGAATCTGTCACCCTAAATTGGTGGGATATTTAAATAATGGCAGTCAGGTCAGATGGGCGGTGTTTTGGGTGCTTGCATTAACATGTTGTTCGCGACTGTCTCCATTATTTCTGGGAATTGTAGTCGTTGCCCTCCATATAACACGCCTGCGCATTGCAATCTTGAACTGCGCACGCGCAGTATGCTTTGCCCGCAGATTGCAATGCATAGGCGCGTTATATGGAGGGCAACGACTACAATTCCCAGAAATAATGGAGACAGCGGCGAACAACATGTTAAGGCAAGTACCAAAACACCGCCCATCTGACCTGACTGCCATCATTTAAATATCCCGCCAATTTAGGGTGACAGATTCCCTTTAAAGCTACGACTAGAAATGGTGTGTTTGTAAGATTTTATAGAACAATAATTACATATTCCATAATAGTGTAATGGGTGAAGGTTGACCAATTATGATAATGTGGTGCGATGCCCATTACCAGTCTCGTAGCAGCTACATAGTCAACGGAGATTTTGTCAATTTCATGTTAAGAAATAAAAATATACAATTATTTCTAATCATAACTCTGCTTTGATGTGATTGTTTGACTAGAGATGAGCGACTTTGCCTCAGGGAGGGTCGAGTCGGGTTTCGGACGACCCGACTTTTCCAAAAGTCGAATCGAACGACATAGGCCGACTATCGGAAAAAGTCAGAGTTCGACTGAAACCCGACCCGACCGCAATGCAAGTCAATGGGAAGAAAAGTCGGCAGTGAGTGGAGGACAGTAAACAAACCTACAGTGTCCATTTCAATGCCAACGACATCAATTCTTATTACTTAAGCTTGTCAACCTTAATTTACTTTATAGTAACGCATTGAAAACTGGTTAACTCCGGACAATTATTATGAAGCACTGCTCCACCAGGTTCAAGGTGTGAGCCAGGCAAGGTATGTGTCTGAGTTTTGCCAGGGCTATGGCTGCCACAAAATTACGGCCGTTATTACGGACTACCTTGCCTGGCTCAAGATATAGACTGCCCAGCCATGATTCAGTTTCTCGCTGCAAGTAGTCGGCCAGTACCTCCGTGGTGTGTCTGTTGTTGCCCAAAGACATCATCTTTAAAACAGCCTGCTGACGCTTACCACTAGCTGTTCGATAGTGGGACACCTCGTGTGCAACATTAGCAGCTGCGGATGGAGTGCTCGTGCGACTGCGCTCTGTCAAAGAACTTTCACTTCGGAGGAGGAGGAGGGTTGAACGCCTACAGCCAACTGTTGTCTATAACGTGGGCTAGGCAGCACTGTCCCACCGCCGCTGTCCCCTGTGGACCCTGCATCCACACATTAACCCAGTGCACAGTGATGGACACGTAACGGCCCTGGCCATGCCTACTGGCCCATGCATCTGTTGTGAGGTGCACCTTTCCACTCATTGATTGTTCGAGTGCATGGACAATGCGGTCTTTCATATGCAGGTGGAGGGCAGGGATGGCTTTTCTAGAAAAGAAGTGCCGACTGGGTAGGTCATAGCGTGAGACAGCATAGGCCATGAGCTCTCAGAACGTTGCGCTTTCAACCAAACGGAAGTGCATCATCTCTAATGAGATCAGTTTGGCAATGTAGGAGTTCAAAGCCAGTGTACCCGGATGAGAGGATGAGTATTTTCTTGTCCTACTCAGAGTCTCTGCTAGGGTGAGCTGGACTTGAGAGCTGCATATGGTGGTACTAGCGGTGGACATGGCGGACTGAGAGGGGGTTGTTGATGGTGATGGTGGTGGTGATGGCCTAGATGCAGTCTTTCATTGGAAAAACATTGTGATTCCCTGACTGCTTTGGCCTTGCGACGGCACCTCAACATTTCTTGCTGGTCGTGTGCTAACCTGTTGTGAACGTATTGGAGACAATTTCTGAGCGGAGGCTCCTTCTGGTGATTGCTGTCGGTACTGAAGCTGTATCGAATGACTGGGCCTCCTCAGCTGGCAGCGATACCTGGCAATCAGGAGTCACTGACTGGACAGATATAAGGGAGATGCCTTCCCATGATCCTCGCCGGTGATCAATTGTTGTTTCCTGGTTCATTTGAAAGTCTGCTGGTGTCTTGCCTGCATCTGCTACTTTCAGATAAGATATTTTCTGCTTATTTCTATTGTGTTTTCTATTTCCATTTTTGTCTGCACCGTTGTGGAGGTTAGCCGGGTCCCCTCCTGGGGCCTGTGCTTCTCTCTGCTTTCTGTAGCCACTGTTATTTATTCAATTGCTCTTTCCCTGCTTTTTGAGTGGCTGCGGGTTATCTTGTTCACTCTGAGATCTGATTAAGTGGGTGGCAAGATCATGTGATTTCAGCATTTTTATAATCAGAAGTTTTGCTATGGTTTTGCTGGGTTGCAGATAGTATTCTGTTCTTTCCTGTCCTATTTAGTCAGTGTTTGGCCTCTGCGTTTGCACACTCTTTTTTTTTCTGCCTGCGTTTGTGTTTCGTCTTGTCTAACCGCCATTATATGTTTGGGGGCTGCCTATTTCTTTGGGGCTCTACTCCGGGGCAGTTAGCTTTCCTGCTCCTATCTTTAGGTGTAGCTAGCTCTCCGGCTGTGCCGAGGCGTCTATGATCACTGTAGGTACGCTCCACGGCTGCTTCTAGTTGTGCGGTTAGTTTATTGATGTGCAACACATTAGTTCCCAACCTCTCAGGTGTTCGGCTGCCTTACCTTTTTGCTCCTGTCCTCCTCAGTTACCAAATCATAACACTAACCGGTGGGCTTACAGTGGGGGAAGCGATATAGCGTTTCTGGCTACCTTCAGTAGGAGCAGGTGTACGTGTGCCACTTGAGGTTTTGTAGTCCGTCCACGCTTGCAAGTGCATGGTGTTTACATGTCTAAGCATGCAAATGGTATTCACATTTCAGAGATTTTTCCCTCGGCTAAAGGTCCTTCCACACTTCTCACAGATAGCCTCATCAATAGGATTTTTGTCAAAAACGTGCCACACTGCACTCTTCCTACTATGGTAGAAATTTTCAGGGCTTGCACGCTGTGCTAATTTGACCGTCTGGCCAAGCTGTCCTGCAACTCTTTTTGTTTTTTTAACACGTTTTTGGACTGCCACTGGCCTGCCAGATAACCGCAGCTGCGATGTCGATGCCTGCTGCGGATCCTCCTCCTCTTCTGAGCTATTGCCAGCGGCACCCTCTTCCCCCAATGGATGCCAATCCGGGTCAACAACTGGGTCTATCCATCGCCTCCTCTTCAATTTCATCTGCACCATCCTCTGTGTCACCGTGTAAGGTGGTATAGTATGTGGGAAGGGGCATCTGAGTTTCATCAGGGTCAGAATCTGGCTCAGTAGACTGCGAGGGCAATGCAGTACTCTGGGTGAATGTACCAGCAGAATCATAAAGCAGTGGCTGTGCACCAGTGCACTCCATGTCATATTCATCTTGCACTGGGGAATTCAGGATTTCACTTGATAACTTAGCATGATATGTGAAAAGAGCTCAGGGAGTAATCTGAAGTGTGGCCTGCAGCATCCTTCACTTTTGGTGGGGTGAAGGACACAAGGAAAGGTGTTGTTCCTGACCAGAGCCTGCACTGACGACTGAACTCTTGCATTTTTGAAACTTCAGAAGAGGAGGCGATAGAGCTGGAGGCTATTTCGGCAATGTAAGCCAAAACCTGTTCCTGATGCTCCGCCTTTAAAAGCGGTTTACCTACTCCCAGAAAAGGGAGCCTTCCAGTCTTCTGGAGCCAGATGATGACGCAGGCTCAACACCCCTGCCTTAGGTGCTATTGCGCTTTGGCACTACCAGCAGATGCACCATCACCACTCATCAGTACCAGCTGCCCCCCCCGCCACGATCCCGGCTCTTCCACCATACTTCCTCATGTTTGGGAAAATGCACCAAAAATACCAGCAGATTTATGGTACTGTATGAGGAGCGTAAGCTGTATATGTGTAGGGAAAAATTTAAATCTCCGTATATATTTCTGAAGTCACACACAGACGCTCTCTCAGAGTGGATTTGACCGTAATACAAACAGCAGATATACGGTACTGTATCATAAGCATACAGTTGTATACAGTGTAGGGAAACATTTAAATCTCTGTATATATTTCCGGAGTCACACACAGACGCTCACTCAGTATGTTTTTGACTGTAATACAAACAGCAGTTATACGGTACTGTATGAGGAGCTTACAGCTGTATACAGGTAGGGGAAAATTTAAATCTCTGTATTTATTTCCGGAGTCACACACAGACGCTCTCTCAGTATGGATTTGACAGTAATACAAACAGCAGATATACGGTACTGTATCAGAAGCGTACAGCTGTGTACGGTGTAGGTAGAAATTTAACTCTCCGTATATATTCCAGGTCACACACAGATGCTCAGTCAGTATGTATTTGACCGTAATCAAACAGCAGATATATGGTACTGTATGAGGAGCGTACAGCTGTATACAGTGTAGGGGAAAAATTAAATCTCCGTATGTATTTCCAGGATCACACACAGACGCTCTCTCAGTATGGATTTGACCGTAATGTAAACAGCAGATATACGGTTCTGTATGAGGATCATACAGCTGTATACGGTGTAGGGGAAACTTTAAATCTCCGTGTTTATATCCGGAGTCACACACAGACGTTTCTCTCAGTATGGATTTGACCATAATACAAACAGCAGATAGACGGTACTGTATCAGAAGCGTACAGCTGTATACGGTGTAGGGAAAAATTTAAATCTCCGTATATATTTCCGGAGTCCACACACAGACGCTCACTCATTATGTTTTTGACTGTAATACAAACAGCAGATATACGGTACTGTATGAGGAGCTACAGCTGTATACGTGTAGGCGAAATTAAAACTCTGTCATTTATTTCCGAGTCACACACAGACGTCTCTCATATGGATTGAACAGTAATACAAACAGCAAGATATAGGTACTGTATCAGAAGGTACAGTCTGTATTGGTGTAGGGTAGAAATTTAACTCCGTATATATTTCCAGAGTCACATACAGACGCTCAGTCAGTATGTTTTGACGTAATACAAACAGCAGATATACGGTACTGTATGAGGAGCTTACAGCTGTATACAGTGTAGGGGAAACTTTAAATCTCGTGTTTATTCCGGAGTCACACACAGATGTCTCTCAGTATGTATTTGACCTTAATACAAATTGCAGATATACGGTACTGTATCAGAAGCGTACAGCGTAGTACGGTTGTAGGAGAAAATTTAAATCTCCGTGTTGATTCCGGAGTCACACACAGACGCACACTCAGTATGTATTTGAACGTAATACAAACAGCAGATATACGGTACTGTATGAGGAGCGTAAGCTGTATACGGTGTAGGGGAAAATTTAAATCTCCATATATATTTCCAGAGTCACACATAGACGCTCTCTCAGTATGATTTGACCGTAATACAAGCAGATATAGGTACTGTATGAGGAGCGTACAGCTGTATTCAGTGTAGGGGAAACTTAAATCTCGATTTATTTCCGAGTCACACACAGACGATCTCTCACTATGGATATGACGTAATACAAACAGAAGATACGGTACTGTATCAGAAGCGTACAGTGTATACAGTGTAGGGAAAAATTTAAATCTCTGTATTATTTCCGAGTCACACACAGACGCTCTTCAGTATGGATTTGACTGTAATACAAACAGCAGATATACGGTACTGTATAGAAGCTACAGCTGTATACGTGTAGGGAAAATTTAATCTATGTATTATTTCCAGAGTCACACACAGAGCTCTCAGTATGTTTTACCGTAATGTAAACAGCAGATATACGGTACTGTATGAGGACTACAGCTGTATACGGTGTAGGGAAAAATTTAAATCTCCTGTATATATTTCCGGAGTCACACAGAGCTCCTCAGTATGATTTGATACAGAAATATCTTAGCACACTGTATACGTGTAGGGGAATTTAATCTGTTTATCCGAGTCAACACAGACGTCTCTCAGTATGGATTTACCTAATTAAACAGCAGATATACGGTACTGTATAGAATACAGTTGTATACGTGTAGGGAAAAATTTAAATCTCCGTATATATTTCCGAGTCACACACAGACGCTCATCATATGTTTTTGACTGTAATACAAACAGCAGATATACGGTACTGTATTGAGGAGCTTACAGCTGTATACAGTGTAGGGATAATTTAATATTGTATTTATTCCGAGTCACACACAGACGCTCTCTCAGTATCGGATTTACAGTAATAAACAGAATATACGGTACTGTATCAGAGTCTACAGCTGTTAGTGTAGTGAAATTTAAACAGCATTCGGTCAATGAGTTCTCAGAGGTTCATAGGAAACATTACTTATCAGAGCTACAGCTGTATGTATGGTTGACGTAATACAAACAGCAGATATAGGTACTGTATGAGGAGCGTACAGCTGTATACAGTGTAGGGAAAATTTAAATCTCCGTAGTATTATACCGGATCACACACAGATGTCTCTCAGTATGATTTACCGTATGTAATACAGCAGATATACGGTCTGTATAGGATTACAGCTGTAATACGGTGTAGGGAAACTTTAAATCCCCGTGTTATATCCGGAGTCACACACAGACTTTATCCTCAGTATGGATTGAACCAATACAAACAGCAGATATACGGTACTGTAATAGAAGCGTAGAGCTGTATACGGTGTAGGGAAAATTTAAATCTCCGTATATATTTCCAGAGTCCAACATTTGAGCTCACTCATATGTATTGACCGTAATACCAGCAGATATAGGTACTGTATGAGAGGTACAGCTGTATTCAGTGTAGGGGAAAACTTAATCTGCGCATTATTTCCGCAGTCACACACAGCGATCAACTCTCACTATGGATATGAACGTAATACAAACAGAAGATACACGGTACTGTATCAGAAGCGTACAGTTGTATACAGTGTAGGGAAAAATTTAAATCTCCGTATATATTTCCAGAGTCACACACAGAGCTCACTCAGTATGTTTTTGACTGTAATACAAACAGCAGATATACGGTACTGTATGAGGAGCTTACAGCTGTATACAGTGTAGGGGAAAATTTATAATCTATTATTTATTTCCAGAGTCACACACAGA
>JARQOD010000002.1:544114187-544154106 GCA_033576555.1 Oophaga sylvatica
ATTTTTTTTTGGTACATTTTCCCAAACATGAGGCAGAGGAAGAGGGCAGATGGGGGGGGGGGGCCAGGGGTACTGTGGGGACATCTGCTGGTAGTCCCAAAAGCACATAGCACCAAAGGCAGGGGGTGTTGACCGCGCAGTCGGGCTCCGAAGGCCGGAAGGGCTTCCTTTTCTGGAAGTAGGTAAATTGGAGCATCAGGAACAGGTTTTGGTTACTTGCCAAAACAGCCCTCCATTTTTATCGCCCCCCTCTTCTGAAGTTTCAAAAACTGCAAGAAAGGTCATCAGTGCAGGCTATGGCGGGGAAAAACCCCCCCTTTTTTCCTCCAGCCCCATAAAAGTGAAGGATGCAATAGGCCACACTTCAGATTACTCCCTGGAGCTCTTTTCACATACCATGCCTGGGTTATCAAGTGAAATCCTGAATTCCCCAGTACAAGATGAATCTGACATGGAGTGCACTGATGCACAGCCACTGCTATATGATTCTGCTGGTACATTCACCCAGAGCACTACATTGCTCTCACAGTCTACTGAGCTAGAATGTGACACTGATGAAACTCAGGTGCCCCTTCCCACATACTCTAAACCTTACACGGTGACACAGAGGAAGGTGCAGATGAAATTGAAGAGGAGGTGATCGATGACCCAGTTGTTGACCCGGATTGGCATCCATTGGGGGAAGAGGGTGCCGCTGGCAATAGCTCGGAAGAGGAGGAGGATCCGTAGCAGGCATCAACATCGCAGCTGCGGTTATCATAGCAGTCCAAAAACGTGTTAATAAAAACAAAAAGAGTTGCAGGACAGCTTGGTCAGACGATCAAATCAGCACAGCTTTCAAGCCTTGAAAATTTATCCTATAGTAGAAAGAGTGCAGTGTGAAGCTTTTTTAACCAAAATATTATTGATGAGGCAAAGGTTATCTGTAAGAAGTGCATAAGAGCCTTTAGCCGAGGGAAAAATCTTCGAAATTTGAATACCAGTTGCATGCTTAGACATTTAAACACCATGCACTTGCAAGCATGGATGGACTACAAAACCTCAGGTAGCACATGTGCACCTGCTCCGACTGAAGGTATCCAGCAACTCCCCCACTGTAAGCCCACCGGTTAGCACACCACCACCAAGAAATGTTGAGGTGTCATTGCAAGGCCAAAGCAGTCAGGGAATCCCAATGTTTTTCCAACAAAAGACTGAATCTAGGCCATTACCACCACCACCATCACCATCACCAACCCCCTCTCAGTCCGCCATGTCCACCGCTAGTTCCCCCATATGCAGCTCTCAAGTCCAGCTCACCCTAGCAGACACTCTGAGTAGGACAAGAAAGTACTCTTCCTCTCATCCGCGTACACTGGCTTTAAACGCCTACATTGCCAAACTGATCTCATTAGAGATGATGCCCTTCCCTTTGGTTGAAAGCACAGCTGTTATGTTTCGGTAGCTGAGGAGGACAGGAACAACAGCAGGGCAGCCGAACACCTGAGATGTTGGTAACTGATGGGTTGCAGATTCCTAAACTAACGACACACCTAGAGGTAGCCGTGGAGGATTCCTACGTTGATCCTAGACGTCTCGTCACAGCCTGAGAGATAACTACACATAAAGGCAGAAAGATGAAAGCTATCTGCCCCGGAGCAGATCCCCAAAGAAAATAGGAAGCCCCCAAACATATAATGGCAGTTAGACAAGATGAAAATACAAACATAGGCAGAAAATAGACTGATCAAACGCTGGGGCCAAAAGCTGACTAAATAGGATAGGACAGGAGAGATTAGTTTCTGCAACCCAGAAAACCCTACAAAAATCCAACAATTCTGATTACAAAAATACTGAGATCACACGATCTCACCACCCACTAAATCAGATCTCAGTGTGAACAAAAACCAAGCCGCAGCCGCTGAAAAAACAGGAAAAAGCAAAATGAGCAAACAATAGTGGCTGCAGATAAACTGTGAGAAGCTCAGGCCCCAGGAGGAGACCTGGCTGACCTCCACAAAAGTGCAGAAAACAATGCAAAAAGCAAGCACAAAAAGAAAAGCAAAAAATATCTTATCTGAAAGCAGGAGATGCAGGCAAGACTCCAGCAAACTTCCAAATGAACCAGGAACCACAATTGAGACAAGAACAATTGATCACCGGCAACCATCATGGGAGGTAACCTTCTGTTAAGGCTGGCGGAACGCACAAAATAATATAAATAATAAGTGCGTTCGCAGCCCGTGTCCACCGTGCAGGCGAAGCCCGCTGCTGGCAAAAAGGCGCAAGAAGCAAACTCTGTTATCCCGCAGAGCTGCCAACATAAACGCCGTAATGCGCTGTGGCAATGAGTGCGAACTCTGTTACTCCACAGAGCCGCTAGAAGAGGAGCCGCAACGCTATATGGCGATGTGTGCGCACTCACTAGACACAACTGAGTGGCAAAGAAAACACGCTAGGGCGCTGACTAGCGTTGAAAGCGAACAGCTTGAGAAAAAGCACTGTGTCCTGTAAGGCTCTCAGATACACAGTTAAGTGCTAAGCGTACATAAAGCGTGATCATGCGCTAATGTCCTCGCGGGAGTCACCCGCAATCTATGGCGTCTGAACGCCAGGCCCTGAATACGGCAATCAAACTCCTCACCGGTTATGCCGGTAATCTAGGGCATCTAGGACACCGACCCTGACCAGCTACCATACCAAACTCCTCACCGATTAAGTCGGTATTCTAGTGGCTTATTTCAGCCGGGTCCCTATCCACACATACACATGACCACACTGGCGCATAGCATACAATGATTGATATTAGCGCATGGCGGCCCAGCCATGCTACCCTTTTATAGCAACAGCTACAGGACTTTCCAGGAACAAGGACCAATGAGAAGCTGTTACAAACACACGTAGCTACATTACCTTCCTGGCGGACCAATAGGAGCCGCTGCAGCACGTGACCCCTGATCTCCAATGAGAGATCTCACCCTGGGCACGCTCAGATGGGAAAACGCAGGACTTTGTTCCAAAGACGACTGCTCCAGCACTGGCTATAATAGCAGATCCAGGAAAGGCAGCAGCAAGTCACTGCACAGTAGAAGAGTGGGCAAGACGCCTGGACCGACGTCTCTGCTGAGCAGGCTCCACTGCGGCCGGAGATGAATGGGAGACCGCAGCGGGACGGGTTTGAGACTCCCCTTGTGCAGCAGGGGAAATCGAACCCTAACACCTCCCTTATATCAGACGAGTCTGTGATCCCTGATTGCCACTCCTCGCTGAAAGGTTCAGTACTGTCTGTAACCACCAGAGAGAGCCTCTGCTCAGAAACCATCTCTAGCACATTCATAACACACATTGTTCCGAGAGCTCATGGCCTACGCTGTCCCACGCTATGACCTACCCAGTCGGCACTTCTTTTCTAGAAAAGCCATTCTGCCCTCCACCTGCATATGAAAGACCGCATTGTCCATGCACTCAAACAATAGTGATTGGAAAGGTGCACCTCACAACAGATGCATGGGACAGTAGGCATGGCCAGGGCCATTACGTGTCCATCACTGCACACTGGGCTAATGTGGTGGATGCAGGGTCCACAAGGGACAGCAATGGTGGGACAGTGCTGCCTAGCCCACAGTATAGGCAACAGTTGACTGTAGGTGATCGACCCTCCTCCTCCTCTTCATCGAGACAGACATCGAGTTGTCGGGTGTGCAGTGGTCAAAGCTGAAAGACCTCTGTAAAGTCCTTAAGTGTTTTGCTCATGCAAACTTTGAAGCACATTCATGATCAGGCATCTGAAGCGGAGGAGGAGGGAAGACTTGATGACAGTCAGACATTGTCCGCTCAGGGAACTGTCCTGGACGAGGTGGAGGAAGAAGAGGAGGAGGAGGAGAAGGAGGGGATGATTATTTTGGGGAGGAGGATGCTTCTCAGGGGGCAAGAGAAAATGTTGGCTTGCCAAGGTCAGATCCAGGGTTTATGCGTGACTGGAGGGATGTGGATTTGGCAGAAAGTGCTCCTCCACCCACCACTGGCAGTGCATCATTGACACCTGGAACATTGGCCCACATGTGTGATTATGTTTTGTGGATCCTAAAAAGGGATCCCCGCATTGCCAAAATTATGAAGGATGATGACTACTGGTTGGCCAGCATCCTCGATCCACGCTATAAAGGCAAATTACAGAACATCATGCCACAGGAGAACCTAGAGCTAATATTGGTGAACAAGCAATCAACTCTGGTAAACCGATTGTTAGAGGCATTCCCAGCACACAGCAGCGGTGCAGGTTCTACCACGAGCCGTACTGGGCAACATGGAAGAGGTGTTTGTGGTGCACACAGCCGAAGTGGCATTGGAGACAGGGGTTTCTTGACCAAGTTGTGGACTGATTTCTCGAGTATCGCTCACACGACGAGTAACACTGAATCGATTGCAACAGACAGGAGAAAGCAGTTGTCAACTATGGATCAAAATTACCTTTCCTCCCTTATCGATGTTCTCCCTCACAGTTCAATCCCCTTTGACTTCTGGGCCTGTAAACTGGACAGCTGGCCTGAATTGGCACAATATGCCTTACAGGAGCTTGCTTGCCCTGTTGGTAGTGTGCTATCAGAAAGAGGCTTCAGTGCTGCTGGATCAATCCTGACAGAAAGAAGGACCGGCTGTTGACCCAAAATGTGCTACTTCCAATAGGTGGCGCTATAGAGTTCAAGTCCTATTTTTCTCTTAAGAAGCAATTTGCATATTAAATTTCCCAGAGAAGCATTGCACGGCGAATAAGCCTCCTTACCTTGACATGCCAGAGCTGGTATGTCACTCTCCACAAGGAGAACCCTTACCCCTTAGACCTCAGTCCAGAGCCTCTCACCTACCCAAATCATATCTCATACTTTGTACTGACGAGGACCAATAGTCCGAAACACCGTGTCTGCAAATTGAGAGATGATTTGGCTTTTATCCTAAGTCACATTACAAGACTCGTTAAAGGGTTAATTGTGGCTTGTAGGATCGCTACTTCCAATAGGTGGCGCTATAAAGTTCAAGTCCTCTTTTTCTCTTAAGAGGCAATTTGCATATTAAATTTCCTAGAGGAGCATTGCACAGCGAATAAGCCTCCTTACCTTGACACACCAGAGCTGGTATGTCACTCTCCACAAGGAGAACCCTTAGACCTCAGTCCAGAGCCTCTCATCTAGCCAAATCATGTCTCATCCTTTGTACTGACGAAGACCAATAGTCCGAAACACCGTGTCTGCAAATTGAGATATGATTTGGCTTTTATCGTAAGTCACATTACAAGACTCGTTAAAGGGTTAATTGTGACTTGTAGGATCGCTACTTCCAATAGGTGGTGCTATAGAGTTCAAGTCCTCTTTTTCTCTTAAGAGGCAATTTGCATATTAAATTTCCCAGAGGAGCATTGCACGGCGAATAAGCCTCCTTACCTTGACACGCCAGAGCTGGTATGTCACTTTCCACAAGGAGAACCGTTACACCTTAGACCTCAGTCCAGAGCCTCTCACCTAGCCAAGTCATATCTCATCCTTTGTACTGACGAGGACCAATAGTCCAAAACACCGTGTCTGCAAATTGAGATATGATTTGGCTTTTATCCTAAGTCACATTACAAGACTCGTTAAAGGGTTAATTTTGACTTGTAGGATCGCTACTTCCAATAGGTGGCGCTATAGAGTTCAAGTCCTCTTTTCCTCTTAAGAGGCAATTTGCACAGTGATCTCAACTTCATTAAAATGAACCATGCCTTGGTTTCAAAGGATTTTGTACCACCTTCCCCTGATGACACATAGGTTGCCAGCAAAATGGCTCGCTTTGTCCTCCTCTTCCTCCGACTTCTCCAATTCCTCCATTTGCAGCTGCTGAATGCCCAGCATACACCTCAACATATGCCAGTTTTTCCACCTCCCTAACTGGGCTGTACCCCGCCAAGGGCTGGTGTCAGCACCTAATTTACCCGGGCAAGTGCTGGGGCCTTGAGCAGGTGGGGGGCACACTCGCCGTCAGAGACACTGACGTACTATGAGGGGCCCTGTGCCAGTGTCGGCGCCCATGAGTGGGCCCCCCTGCTTGCTCAGGGCCCCAGCACTTGCAATACTTAGCTCTCCCTGCTCCACCGCTGTGAAGTCTTCCGCATTTCCTGACAGTGATATTTTGGTCAGAGAGCGCAATGACATCAGGTCTGTGTGCCCTCTGCCTGAACAGTCACAGTGCAGAGAGCTGGAAGATAGCGACGCTGAGGAGTCCAGAGTAGAGCAGTGCCCAGCGAGGAGAGGTATTTTATTGTTTGGAGCAATATATGGGGAGCATTATACACTGGAGAATTATATAAGAGGCCCATAATACACTTGAGCATCATAGATAGGGCCCATTATACACTGGAGCACTATATATGGGTCCATCATACACTGGAGCATTATAAATGGGGCCCATCATACACTGGAGCATCATATACAGGGCCCATTATACACCGGAGCATCATATGGGGCGCATTATATATGGAGCATTATATATGGGGACCATTATATTAGTAGCATTATATGGGGCTCATCATACACTGGAGCATCATATATGGGGCCCATCATATACCAGAGTATCATATGGGGTTCATTTATGGGGCATCATATAGGGCCCTTTATATATGGAGCATCATAAGGAGCACATATGGGGCCTATTCTGTATGGAGCATTATACGGAGCCCATTCTGTATGGAGCAATATATGGGGCTCATTATTCTGTATGGCGCACTATGTGGTGCCCATAATACTGTATGGAGGACTATACTGTCCGGTTTTTGAGCTATTGTAGAATTTACAATAGATATCACTCATGTAATGTAAGAAGTGAAGTATTTGGCATTGTACTATACCTATATTTCTCTGCCGTATCGGAGCATCATGAATTGTGGTATGTGTTAAAGGGGCCCACTGAGACTCTTTGGTCCGGGCCCACGAAAACCTGGAGCCAGCCCTGCACCCCCCTACAACTTTAGCCAAATAACCCCCAGTTTTCAATGCGTTACTATTATTATAAAGTAAATTAAGGTTGACAAGCTTAAATAATAAGAATTGATGTAGTTGGCATTGAAATGGGCACTGTAGGTGTGTTTACTGTCCTCCACTCACTGGCGACTTGTATTCCCCTTTGACTTGCATAGGTGTCGGGTCTCCGACTGTTGAAGAAACCCGGCCGATAGTCGGCCGACTTCGTTCGACTCGACTTTTGGAAACATTGTGCCGACCGAAACTCGACTTGACCCTCCCGGAGGCAAAGTCGCTCATCTCTAGTTATCAGTATAAAATACAGCTGTCCACAACCTCAAACAGTCAAACTCCAAACTCCACTATGGTAAAGACCAAAGAGCTGTCGAAAGACACCAGAAACAAAATTGTAGCCCTACACCTTCCTAGGAAGCCTGAATCTGCAATAGGCAAGCAGCTTGGTGAGATGAAATCAAAATCAACTGTGGGAGCAATAATAAGAAAATAGAAGACATACAAGGCCACTGATAATCTCCCTCAGTATGGGGCTCCATGCAAGATCTCACCCCATGGGGTCAAAATGTTCACAAGAACGGTGAGCAAAAATCTCAGAACCACACGGGGGACCTAGTGAATGACCTGCAAGGAGCTGGGACCACCGTAACAAAGGCTACCATCAGTAAAACACTACATTGCCAGGGACTCAGATCCTGTAGTGCCAGACGTGTCCACCTGCTTAAGCCAGTACATGTCCGGGCCCATCTGAAGTTTGCTAGAGAGCATTTGGATTATCCAGAAGAATATTGGGAGAATGTTATATGGTCTGATGATATCAAAGTAGAACTGTTTAGTAGAAACAAAACTTGTCATGTTTGGAGGAGACAGAATGCTGAGTTACATCCAAAGAACACTATGCCTACTGTGAAGCATGGGGGTGGCAACATTATGCTTTGGGGCTGTTTCTCTGCAAAGGGACCAGAATGACTGATCCGTGTACATGAAAGAATAAATTGGGCAACGTATATTGAGATTTTGAGTGAAAACCTCCTTCCATCAGCAAGGGCATTGAAGATGAAACTTGGATGGTTCTTTCAGCATGATAATGATCCCAAGCACTCTGCCAGGGCAATGAAGGAGTGGCTTTGTAAGAAGCATATGAAGGTCCTGGAGTGGCCTAACCAGTCTCCCAATCTCAACCCCATAGAAAACCTTTGGATGAATTTGAAGGTCCGTGTTGACCAGCGACAGGCCCAAAACATCACAGCTCTAGAGGAGATCTGCATGGAGGAATAGGCCAACATACCACCAACAGTGTGTGCCAAGCTTGGGAAGACTTACAGAAAGCATTTGGCCACTGTCATTGCCAACAAAGGATATGTAACAAAATATTGAGATGAGCTTTTGTAAATGATCAAATACTTATTTTCCACCATAATTTGCAAAATAAATCTTGCCAAATCAGACAAGTTGATTTTCTGGATTTGTTTTCTCATTTTACTCTCATAGTTGTGGTCTACCTATGATGTCAATTACAGGCCTCTTTCATCTTTTTAAGTGGGAGAACTTGCACAATTGGTGGCTGACTAAATACTTTTTTCCCCACTGTATATCCTTGCCTGGCTTGTGATATTCAATACTTTATGGTTATTGCCACTACAACGTCTGCTGGTATAGCTATTAAATGCTCACAAACATCTCCTGTGAATCCAGTGTGTTAAATAACTATACTGTCCTGCTGCTGGGATGTATACTCTCTCCAGGATAGACAAGTATAAAAGTGTTTCCATAAATAGGGAACAGAACTTTTTCACGACTTGTTGATAAGCTGCTGCTTGTTCACTTGGAACACAGCTAAACTGTTCATGCCCCCAAAGTAAAGAGACCATTTATGGATGACTTGATGAAAAGCCATTGTAATTGTTAATTCCTTTTGAAAATAGCAAACCTGTTGACGATCCCAAAAAACGATAATTTTTTTCACTCCTATTTGAAAAATGTTTCTTCATTTCTTTCTGACCATTAAACACACAGATAATTTTTCCATGACCCATTGTAAAGAAGTCACAGCCTCTTTCATATGCAACAGGGGTGTATAAGCTTGAGCTAGGCAGGTATCTGTCCCAAAAAGGTATAATATTTTGGACCATTTTTTTTCAATTAGAAAAGTCAGTTAGTACAGTGTGATGATAAACTGACAACTGGTTGGAATTCATTTACCCCTAATTAAATATGTCAAATTCACTCTGATAATTGTATTGCTGTGTTTGAATTAAAGAGCTTGAAAGGAGTTTAACACAGTCTTTGTAGAGCTCAGAGGGTTAAACAGCTTTTCTGGTAAATTAATGACATGGCAGTACTTTTGTTTTGCAGTGAATCAATTCTCTGTGAAAAAAATTGATGAAGCTGCCATATTCAAATGTCAAAAGACATCACAGAAAAAACCTACTTACAACTCCAAAAACTACCTGCTCTTTATCTTCCTACTCCTACTGATTTCAGGGACATCTCCCCCAACCCTGGTCCACCATCCCCCAACCTCAATCCCTACCCTACCTCATATCGAAACCATAATAATCTTATTAATATTACTTGCACTCCCTCATCTTCTTCTTTTAATTGTGCCCTCTGGAATCCACAGTCTGCATGCAACAAGCTATCCTTCCTGCTCAACTACTTTCTGAACAACTCTCTTCATCTGTTGGCCCTCACTGAAACCTGGATTCAGGATTCTGACACTGTCTCCCCTGTTGCCATTTCCTATGGTGGCTTACAGTTCTCCCTTTCCCCGAGACCCGCAAACAGACATGGTGGTGGAGTTGGCATACTCCTGTCCCCACAATGCACTTTCCAGGTCATCCCCCAATTCCATCACTCTCATTCCCTTGTTTTGAGGTCCACACCATCAGTCTCTTCCATCCCCTCTCCCTCAGAGTAGCAGACATATATCGGCCCCCAGGCTCGCCCACCCAGTTCCTTGACCACTTCTCAGCCTGCGGCCGCACTTAATGTCCTAAGAACTACCAACCCTTATCCTTGGAGACTTCAACATCCCCATTAACAGCCCTACTTCCACATCTACAGATTTCAACCTCTGAGACACACAAGGATGGTAACACCCTTGACCTGGTCTTTGTCCGCCTCTGTTCAATCTCCCACCTAAATAATTCACCGCTTCCACTCTCTGACCACAACATTCTCTCCTTCACCCTCACAAATCCTCGACCACCCCAGCGCACTCCTACCTACCACACATTCAGAAATCTACAAGCCATTAACCCTCAGAAACTTTCAGACACCCTACACTCATCGCTGTCCCCAATCTCCTCTTTTTCTTGTCCTAATCTGGCTGTTCATCACTACAATGACACTCTTAGAAGCACCCTGGACCAAGTAGCACCGCTCACCCTCAGAACTTCCAAACACACAGTAAACCAGTCCTGGCTCACATTGCAAACTCAACTTCTTCAGCGGTGCTCTAGGAGTGCTGAACGCCTTTGGAGAAAAACCCGCACACCAGAAGACTTCATCCACTTTAAATTCATGTTAAGAACTTATAACGCTGCCCTTCACCTCGCCAAACAGACCTACATCACCACCCTGATCTCCTCACTAGCCAACAACCCCAAGAAACTTTTTGACACTTTTCACTCCCTCCTCAGGCCAAAAGCACAAGCCCCTATCACAGACATTTGTGCTGACGACCTGGCCTCCCACTTTATAGAAAAAATAGATACTATCAGTCAGGAAATCTGCTCTCAACTACCAAGTGCTGTGACTCCCATCCCTTACCTGCATTTCCCCTGGCTCACTTTCCACATTTGATCCCATCACAGAAGAAGTCTCCAGACTCCTCGCTTCCTCTCGTCTGACTACATGCACGACCGACCCCATTCCCTCACATCTCCTCCAGTCTCTCTCTCCAGTTGTCACAACTCACCTAACTACAATCTTTAATCTCTCACTCTCCTCTGGCATTTTCCCATCCTCCTTCAAACACTCCATCGTTATTCCATTACTAAAGAAACCTGCTCTCGACCCTTCCTGCACAAACAACTACAGACCGGTCTCCAATCTCCCCTTTATCTCTAAACTTTTGAAGCGCCTAGTCTACTCCCGCCTTACCCGTTACCTCTCCACTCACTCCCTCCTAGACCCTTCACAGTTCGGCTTCCGCCCCCTACATTCGACTAAAACTGCACAAAGTGACCAATGACCTTCTGACAGCAAAACGTAACTGTGACCACGCTCTGCTCATTCTTCTCGACCTGTCTGCAACTTTCGACAAATTTGACCACCGTCTCCTACTCTCTAGGCTCCAGTCACTAGGTATTCAGGACATTGTTCTCTCCTGGTTCTCTTCCTATCTTTCTGACCGCTCCTTCAGTGTTTTGCTCTCTGGCTCCACGTCATCTCCTTTTCCTCTCACTGTCGGGGTACCCCAGGGCTCAGTCCTTGGCCCCCTTCTCTTCTCTCTCTAAATGGCCCCAATTGGATAGACCATCAGCAGATTTGGCTTTCAGTAGCATCTTTATGCTGATGACACACAACTATACACGTCATCCCCCGACCTTACCCCCGCTGTACTACAGATCGCCACCGACTGTCTGTCTGCAGTCTCCAACATCATGTCCGCTCTCTATCTGAAACTCAACCTCTCCAAAACTGAACTTCTTCTGCTCCCGCCGTCTACTAACCTCCCTAAATTTGACATTTCCCTCTCCGTGGGCGGCACCATAATACCACCCAGGCAGCAGGCTCGCTGTCTGGGTGTTATGTTTGACACCAATCTCTCCTTCGCCTCCCATATACAATCTCTTGCCCGCTCTTGTCGCCTACACCTAAAGAACATCTCTAGAATCCACCCTTTTCTCACCATGGAAACAACAAAAACCCTCACTGTAGCATTGATCCACTCCCGTCTGGACTACTGCAACGCTCTATTACTTGGCCTACCCATTACTCGACTATCCCCTCTCCAGTCCATCCTTAATGCAGCTGCAAGGGTCATCCATCTGGCTAATCGGTACTCGGACGCGTCCGCTCTTCGTCAGTCGCGACACTGGCTGCCCATTCATTATAGGATACAATTCAAAGTACTTGTTCTCACCCACAAAGCTCTCCACAGTGCAGCACCCCCCTACATCTCCTCCATCATTTCTATCGACCTAACCGACTGCTGCGCTCTGCAAATGACTTTCGACTAACCTCTGCACTAATCCGTATCTCCCACTCCCGACTCCAAGACTTCTCCCGCGCTGCACCAATCCTCTGGAATGCTCTACCCCAAGAAATCATGACTATCCACAATTTGCATGGTTTCAGGCGCTCCCTCAAAACACATTTGTTCAGAGCGGCCTATCACATTCACTAATCAAAGTCATTCTATGTGTGTGTGTGTGTGTAGCCAATTCACTATCTCCATCCATCCCTCACTCCCTCAAGATGGCTGGACCATCATTGTAAATACACCATTGTATAAACACACCTGCACTTTGTATCTCCCCCACCCCATTTTAGATTGCAAGCTCTCACGAGCAGGGTCGTCTTATTTTGCTTTAATTATTGTATTGTTAACGTTGTTACTTATGACTTGTGTTTTGAAACTGTTAAACTATAAAGCGCTGCGGAATATGTTGGCGCTATATAAAAAAAGATAATTATTATTATTTTTATTATTATTATTTGATCATCTTACTTACAAAATTACTGTTATTGTGGACTGTTAAGCAAGTTGACGATGAAATTATCTCTAAAAGGCCTAAAGGTAAAGATTACACATTTTCTTCATATTTTGGGCTAAATCAAAAAATATATATGAATATATATATTTTTCTTTTTATGTAATTTTTAAACTGTAAAAGATTAATATATCTTTTACACTTTAAAAATTACATGAAAAGAAAATGAGTCAATGCAAAAGCTTGGGCACCTTTGGAGATTTGTGTGCTCAGGTAGCTTTAAACAAGTTTTCAGACCTTTATTAGTCTGCTAGGTTTATGGCTTGTTCACCATCATCAATAGGAACGACCAGGTAATGCAAATTTCCTAGCATTAAAAAAAGCCAGCCTCCTCTAACATTGTGACAAAAAACAACTGCCATGGGTTCTTCTAAGCAGCTAGCTATCACTCTGAAAATAAAAATGATGGAGGCCCACAAAGCAGGAAAAGGCTGTGAGAAGATAGGAAAGCGTTTTCAAGTTGCCCTTTACTCAGTTTGAAATACAATTGATAAATTGCAGTTAACAGGAACAGAGGAGGTGAAGATAAAGTCTGGAAGACCAAGCAAAATTTCAGTGACAGCTGCTAATAGAATTGCTAGAAATGTAAATCAGAACCCTCACTTTACTGAAAAAGACCTTCAGAAAGAGTTAGCAGACTACTGTTCAGAGAAATTGGCGCAGATATAGCCTTCATGGAAAAGTTATCAGAATAAAACCTCTCCTGCAGCCTTAACATAGCATTCAGTGTCAGAAGTGTGAAAAAGAACATCTAAACAATCCTGATGTATTTTGGAAACAAGTCCTGTGGACTGATGAGGTTAAAATAGAACTCTTTGACCACAATGTATGTGTGGAGAAAAAAGGCCAAAGAGGTTGAATTTGAAAAGAGGATGGCTTCTGCAAATAGATAATGAGCCTAAACGCACATCAAAATCTATAATAGACTACCTCAAAAGCTGCAAGCTGAAGGTTTTACAATTGCTCTCACAGTCCTCTTATCTGAACATTGTTGAAAATCTGTGGCTAGATCTAAAAAAGGCAGTTGATGCAAGACGACCCAGCAATTTCACAAAACTAAAAGAATTTTCCAAGGAAGAATGGATGAAAATCCAAAAAAATGTTTACAACCTGTGGTACTTGCAAAAGGGGGAGCTGTTAGGTACTATCCATACAGGTTGCCCAAACTTTTACATCAGCCCATTTTTCTTTTTGTAATTTTTAAAATGTAAAAGATTACATTTCTTTTTGTTTTTGCTAAAATACAAAGGAAATGTGTCATCTTTACCTTCAGCCTTTTTAAGAAATTATTTCATCTCCACTTGCTTAACTGTTCATATTACCAGCAATTTTGACCAGCGGTGCCCATACTTTACATGCCACTGTAAGTATAGGAAACAAGCATGCTATAATTACTTTTTTTCATTATGTAGTGCACAGTTCATCATGTACAGTACAGACCAAAAGTTTGGACACACCTTCTCATTCAAAGATTTTTCTGTATTTTCATGACTATGAAAATTGTAGAATCACACTGAAGGCATCAAAACTATGAATTAACACATGCGGAATTATACATTACACTTTACAAAAAAGTGTGAAACAACTGAAAATATGTCTTATATTCTAGGTTCTTCAAAGTAGCCACCTTTTGCTTTGATTACTGCTTTGCACGCAGAAAAGGTGAACGGCTGGACTCTACATGCCTGGTTCCCACCGTGAAGCATGGAGGAGGCAGTGTGATGGTGTGCAGATGCTTTGCTGGTGACACTGTAGGGGATTTATTCAAAATTGAAGCAGTGAGTGGTCCAGCTCACCCCAAACCATCTCGATTGGGTTCAGGTCTGGTGACTGTGGAGGCCAGGTCATCTGGCATAGCACCCCAACACTCTCCTTCTTGGTCAAATAGCCCTTACACAGCCTGGAGGTGTGTTTGGGGTCATTGTCCTGTTGAAAAATAAATGATGGTCCAACTAAACGCAAACCGGATGGAATAGCATGCTGCTGCAAGATGCTGTAATAGCCATTCTGGTTCACTATACCTTCAATTTTGAATAAATCCCCAACAGTGTAAACAGCAAAGCACCCCCACACCATCACACCACCTCCTCCATGCTTCACGGTGGGAACCAGACATGTAGAGTCCATCCGTTCACCTTTTCTGCGTGCAAAGCAGTAATCAAAGCAAAAGGTGGCTACTTTGAAGAACCTTGAATATAAGACATATTTTCAGTTGTTTTGCACTTTTTTGTAAAGTGTAATGTATAATTAAACATGTGTTAATTCATAGTTTTGATGCCTTCAGTGTGATTCTACAATTTTCATAGCCATGAAAATACAGAAAAATCTTTGAATGAGAAGGTGTGTCCAAACTTTTGGTCTGTACTGTACAGCTCTAAATATTTTAGTAATATTTTTAGTATTTTTAGTATTTTTGTAACTGCTCATTTATAAAATCTGTGGAACTATTATTTTCAATTAGATGGCAATTATTATTATATGATGACATTTTCATCTGCCTAATTATTATCTAATAGAAACTCATGTATGCATTACTGATTATATGTGGAATTTGTACTTAGCATTAACAGACCCATATTATCATTTGTGCAATTGTTTAACACATTTCAGTAATTTGAAGGGGCGGTCATTTTGGGATTGGAGAAAAAGTTATGCAAAATATTACATTTATGGTGTTAGGCATTGGGATTCTCTCCCTGCATGGGGTTGATCCAAAGCCTTGTGTTCTCCTGCGGTCTCCCATTAGTTTCCGACCGTAGCAGATGCTGCTCAGCAGAGATGTCAGTCTTGGCGTCTTGCTCAGATTCTGGCTGTGCGTATTGTTACCACTGCCTCTCCGGGTTCAGCTTTGGTAACTAGCAATAGACAGCGGTGAGTGGCGTTTCCTGAGACTAAGTCCTGGATTCACTCTACTGAGCATGCTCGTGAGGTGACCTCTCATTGCTGGTCGGCCATCAGCTGTTCAGGTCCTGTGCCGGCTCCGGATTGGCCAGCAAGCAAGGTCCTTTCTGACTGGACTTAGGCGCAGTCTATAAAAGGGTCTTTGGGGTGCCTGTTTGGTGTGTTGGTGGAAGCATTACCACCCTGTGTGCACGTGTCATGCTACCAGCTTGAGAGCGTGTTTAGACAGGCAGTGTAGGGTGGGAATTCCCGCTTGAGCTTAGCACCTGCACCGGGCGACTATGTCGCATGTGCTAGTTACACAAACCATGTGACAGGGCAGGCTCAATCACCAGCATAGTGGGGGGTGAGTCATAGGGACCCCAACTAGCGTCATTCCTATTATGCCTCTGTGACGTCTAACAAGGCATAACTTAGAGTGCTCTCTGTTTGTTTGCTGCTCTGTGGAGTAACAGAGTCAGGTACTTAGCTATTCTCTGCCATTGTTTCCTAGCTGCGGTTACTCCATCATCGCATGGTGGACCCGGGGTTGCAATCGCACCTTATCATAATTTATATTTGGTGCGATCTGCAAACCCTAGCACATGGTAACCACAACATAAGTTTTTGCATATTGTATTCTTTTGCAGTATCATATAATAATGATTACTTAGCAGTGAATTAAGAAAAAATTGTGCTTATGTAGCTAACTTGTTTTTCCTAAGCATGGCCAAACAGAAATTTGTGGCATGAAATATTTTCAGAGATTTAATGATTTCTTGATGCCAAGCTATGATGAAAGCAAAAGTTGGATAAAGCAGCTAATTAAAGAGTTAATAAAGCTATTCCAAAAATGTACTCATGTATATTCCAATATTTGTTAAGCAGTATGGCACGCTTATCCATAGTTAACTGGCATTGATTTTAATGGCAGCTAATTTTAGAATGGGAAGAAAATCAAATCTCCCACTTTGAGCTTCATCCACACAAAAACAGACTGAACATCCTGGCTGAACTAAAAAAAATCAATATAATGGGAGTCTGTGTTGAGAGATAAAATAGTAATAAACTGCTAATCCAAAACAAATGGTATTGGTTATGTAAGTGATTGAAAAAGGAAAAGGCCAACAATTATATACTGAGAGTAACTGATCGCATTAAATTGAGGAACGCCTTCCAGGTCTGCTATTCAACAGACATACATGTGAAGTTTTACACACTATCACATATGGATCCAGATTCATTAGGACTGGTGTTATGCATTCCAGTCTTAATGAACAGGACCGCTGCAGTAAGGTTTGTCTAATTCATTAGGAGGTGCACCTTACAACTGGCATGTGCCTCCACCGCACTACAGTGAAAGACTAAAACACATTTCTGGTGAAATTTCCACTACTAAACTGGTGCAATTTTGTAATCTAATTTTGATTAATTAGATGGGTGGGCGTAGCCACCCCGTTTCATGCTTATCACATCACTCTCATTTAGGCAAAGCTGGTTTGGACTGGCTGAAAAATGCAAAAAAATCACAAAATGTTTACACAAGATCATGTTGTCTTAAAATTTTGGGACATTTTGAAATGTTGTATATGAGAAAACTATTTAGAAAAATGGAGGCTTTAGTATTTTTATGTATATAATTGCCTGAATTAAAAAAAATTGCCTGAATTAAAAAAACATACTTACAGGTGGTATAGTGATGGACACAGTTAAAATAAATGTATCCAAGGCAGTGCTTTCAAAATCTCTCAATAACCACCCTTGGTTCCTGAAGATTAGCATAATTACTCTGAGATGTATAATCATGTATTTAATTAAGCCTGAACACCCCAAAAAAACTGTATATAAGTCTTATTAAAAATACATGTTCATCCTTTACATATGTGCAGTTCTCAATACAATCCGCTGATTCTCCATCTCCTACAACATCCTGAGAGTGGACGTATCATTCCCTGTTACCAAACCATTTTTATTTATCCTTTGCAGTTTATCTTATTATTTACAAAATAATAAACTGCATTGTTCTTTAGACAGCTGTATACTCTGCCAACCATTTATTTTTTGGCTTGGCCAATGTAAAAGTTATGCTGGTCATACATACTTTATAATGATGGCCAAAAATATAAAGTACTCTGGAATCAACCCTACTGGTCATCAGCATCCACCATCACAAGAGACAGGGATTCCTTATTTTGAATTTGAGCAAACATAGCTATTTTTCTCACTCTTATTAAAAGTCATGTATTTTTAATGGTGTTTGTTGCCAGAATCGTAGCCAATCAAAGTCAAAGATGTCTAATAGCTCACTATGTGTTAAGGCAATAAAGAGCTGTTGGTGCCTCTTCTAAAAAACGTGCATTGATTGCATTGCATTAACCTGTTTTATATGTGAAGTTACATACACTGTGTTCTGCAGCAGTTAGCCTGTGCTCAGGGTTGACTATTAGAGGCCAGCCCAGGATGGGAATCATTAAGTTGGCTCAGGAAGCTAGTTCCTGAACAATAGGCAGTTGAAAAGCAACCTTTGAAAAGATAAGAAGAGTTGATGATTAGGAGAAGGGCAAAAGAGAAAGAGTGTATTTAGAGGCAGAATATTTATAGATATCAATTTCTAGAGCAAGTTGTACAGCAAATGATTTCTTACATTACCAGAGTGCAGAGACTGAAGGAGTACTGAGAAGGTTCCTTTCACCATTAGTGAGTACCAGCCGCAACAAAAGAAAGCTGAGGGACGCAGAATTACCTTTAGCAATTGGAAGGGGGGTGTAGAGAAAGACATTATGTTAATCAGTTCTGGAGGTTTAGAGAATTCCTACTCTAACCAGGAGGGGACATGTGGTACCATTGTAGTGGAGGATAAAGAAGTGAAGGCCATAGCTAGGAAGCTTGAGAAGTACTCTGTAACTCACAAATATTACCATTAACATTAAAATGCTGTGTGTGTTACATACAAGAAGAGAGTCTCTATATTGTACAGAAGAAATACGCAGCAAGTGTATAGCTTCCTATCATTTGTTAACCCCTTCATGACATGTGCTGTACATGTACAGCACGTGTCGTGTCTCTCGCTTTCATTTGGGCTCCGACGCTGAGCCCACATCTTTTCTGGCACATGTCAGCCGATTTGAACAGTTGACATGTGGCCATAACAGCCGAGGGTGTAATTGTGATCCACCCATGGATCTTTGAACTGTTAAATGCCGCTGTCAATCTCTGACAGTGGTATTCAATGTGATCGTGCCGGAAGCGCATCACAAGTCCTGCTCATCGGTGCCCATGTCACATGACCGTGGGTCAACGATGGGTTGGCATGACAACCCGGGGTCTGAGGGAGACCCCTATGGTTGTCATTGCCGGATTGATATTAGTGCCGCCCAGTGGTCGGCGCTCATAGCAAGTGAGCATTTCTGCTACAAAGAACAGGGCTGCAGCCCTGAAATGTCATTATTTTTAGGGTTTGCATCAGATCACGTAAAGACCATGCCCACAACTATGAACATTTAGTTTTCTTTTTATTGAGAAGCAAGCAACAAATAGGACAAATAACTGAAAACTTCAGTGTGCATAATTCTTTACCCATTTAAAGTCAGTACTTTGTAGAGCGACAATGTGTGACAATTATAGCTGAAAGTCGCTTTGGATAAGTCTCTATTAGTTTTCCACATCTTGACACTGGGATTTTTGCCAATTCCTCAAGGAAAAACTGCTTCAGCCCCTTTAAGTTAGATGGTTTCCTCTGGTGAACAGCAATTTTCAAGTCTGACCAGAGATTCTCAATTGGATTAAGGTCTGGGTTTTGACTAAGCCACTCCAAAATATTTACACATTTCCACTTAAACTACTTGAGTGTTGCTCTAGCAATATGCTTTGCGTCATTGTCTTGTTGAAAGGAGAACTTTTGTCCCAGTCTCAAATCACTGACACACTGCAACAAGTTTTGTCCAAGAATATCCCTCAATTTTACACCATCATTCTTCCTCTGTTACCAACTCCAATTCTACTTGTTTGTTTCCCATGCTCTGTACATTTGTATAGACAAATTTAAGTTTGAAGACGGTTTCTTTGCGCCAATATTTTCATTCAGAGTTTGTTGTTTTTGTTCATTATTTGCACCTCCAATAGCAGGGTCCTCAAAATTATTCATTAGCTGCATGTTTTCCTGCCATATATTTCCCATCCCATATTGATCTAGTTTAAAGATCTTTTAATGAGTGTAGCAAGGTGTCTACCAAATATGTATTTTCCTGTTTTCGTAAGATGCAACCCTTCTCTAGCAAGTAGTCCATCATACAGGTAATTCACTCCATGGTCAAAAAACCCAAACCGTTGTTCACGGCACCATCAACGTGATCAATTGTTCACTTGTAAAATACTGTTCCATCTCTTTGGTCCATGTTTATCCACTGTGAGAATGGATGAGATGATGACCTGCGCTCTCAGTTCCTTCACTTTCCGTCCTATGTCTCTGCATATATTTTCCAGGTCCTTTTTTGCTGTGTCATCTGTTCCTACATGTATAAGTAGACATGTGTAGTCGTCTGTAGTACTGAAGAGTCTTGATTCCATATCAGACACATCTTTCATTTTGGCACCTGGAAGGAAGTCTCTTTTTTGTTATATTATGCATACAAATATGTGTCTGAAAAGAATGTAAAAAAATAGAGGGCAGTACCTTTTAATTCAAGTATTTAATTTTATGGGAAAATAATTTTTTAATAAGATCATATTTATCATTTAGTAGAATCCCCTGTACATCCCATTATATAATAAAATGCCCTTTTAACAGAATATTACATTCTATTCAATAAATCTCAAAGGAAATATATCCAAGTTGGCTTGCAGATATGAAATGTTTCAGCAAATGGGAAACAATAACAGATTTTGCAGACATGAACGGAAGCAGAAATAAAATGTATGTCTGAGAGGTATCGCTGCTACCCTCCATCAATTAGAGAATAGACTGAAGGGGGTCTACACTAAATCTGCTGCATAACTGATTGTTAGCTAGGGGTGTGCAACAAAAGATGTCTCAGATAGTAATTCAAGAGCAATTTATGAATGCCCTAGGAGGTCACTGCATTAAATAAAGTGCAGGAAAGATCAAATATAACCTGCAGAGGCAAGGTGCTCTGTTACTTTTATTTAACCTAAATCACATAGCCTTCACTGTGCCTGATTCCAGGGATGATTAATAACTACTCCTGTCTGCTTTTCACATGCTCCGCTCTTCTACTTGCACAGTATACTATTCACAAGATGTCCACTGAAGCAATAAGCCCTGAACAGCAAAAGAAAATGGAACAACACAAGTGACAAGTTGCATACAGTTAAAAGTTTACATTTTAAACCAAGCTGTGGGAACGGATGCTAGCAGTCTACTGTGGAAAAATGGAAAATAAGATTACGGTGGGAAAAGCTGTGACTTTTGGCCAGCAGTTTTTAAAGCTTTTTATTTATGATAATCTTCTTAAGACTGCCATGGATTCTGACTCTTTTAAAAATGCCTTATGCCTAAAAATATCCATGGATTTAAGATACACATACACACACATACATGCACACACATACATGCACACACACACACATCATACACACAAACATACATGCACACACACAAACACACACAAATACATACACACACATACATGCACACATATACACATGGATTTGCACACACATTCATACACACATACAGTACATATATACATATGCACACACACAGACAAATACACACACATACTCACAAAAACTCACAAATACACACACATACATAAGCACACACATATACAACATGCAGACACACAAACACACACACAAATGTATGTATACAGACACACACATGCTCCTTCACACACAATTTATTATCAAAATTGCTAAAAAAAACTTTTAATTACATATTATAAGCATGTTTATTAGAATTGTATACTACTTTCTGCCTTTCTTTGTATTTTCAAAGTTTTAGACAAGAAAAAAAGCCAGAGAAAACACAATCAGGGGGTCTTTTTCCATTTTTTTCCTATTTATTGTGCTGTTTTTTTTCTCAGACTCACTTTTTCAATAGGTGAGTTTTTCTTCTGACACATGGGATGTGAACCCCTCTTAATGGCATTCGTAAAAGACTATGTAACTCTTTATTTTTCATTAACCTCCATGTATTGTAATTGTTATAAATCATAATCCATTGATATTCAGAGAAATCATAAGGATATAGGCGGCTAGAACATTAAAGATAATAGCAACGTTTTTACAAATAAAAATGCACTAAGAAATTTGCAATCTTCAAAGTAAAATGCCTTTCATGGGATTTTAGATTTTGTGCAAAGAATCCCTAGGTATAATCTTCAGCAGCACAATGCAACAAGCTTGTGATGATATTTATGAAGTGAGGTAGCAGATTTGAACCAAAAACATGATACTTTCAAATTTGAGGTCTCCACCTGCACAGTTCATGTAAATTTATCTGTTAAAAGGATTTTACCCCAAAACTATTTACATGTGCATGTTGCAAGTCCAGCAATACCCCTACATGACCAGTCCATACCACCACTACTGAGAAATCAGCATTTGAACTGATATGCAAATGAGGCTGAATAGCTTTTTGTATGTCTGAAGCCTCTATCAGTCCAGCTCTCTTCCCTTCTCAGCACCGACTCCTCCTGCTTGACTGACTCCCTCCATACTGTGTTATTCCAAGAAAAGTAGTAATCAGTCAAACAAGAGAAAGAAAAAATAACTGAAAAAAATCCACTCATTCATGCTTCTCCAAACCCGAGGACACAGATTATTACTAATGTTCTTTGATTTATTTTTTTTCCCCAGGCGTTCCCTCCCCCTCTAAAGTCCTCCCTCCCCCTCTGAGGCCCTAAATTCTGAATTAGCAAAAATATATACTATTATTTAATTCTGCCATTTTCAATTCAATTTTTGTGTTGGGTGAAAAATGGAAAAAGAGCTAGCTGAATATAAACTTATAAAATCAGATCCATACAAAATGAAATATAATTTACTTAAATTTACCACAAAATACTTTTCATTATGTCTCTGATATTACTAATAATGACAATTAATGATTCTCGAATTGTAGAGTAAACTGTACAGTTAAATATAGGCCTTTTCAAATACCCATTAAAATTCTCATTCTCAGTATTATTGTAGTGTGGTTTTATTTTAATTTTACAAAATTCTTTATCTTGGCTAAGGTTTCCAAACTATACAGTTTAAGTACCAATAAAATACACTTTATTTACAAAAAAAACATTTTATGTATTATGTTGAGATTATTTCTATTTGCCAAAATATTTTTGCCCATTACAGAGGAAGAAAAGCCATTGGCCTAAAGATCTCATGCTTTACAAATCTCATGTGCCTTAAATTGCCAGTAAATTACTTGCATTTTTTGCTTTTGGTATTTTCTGCAGAACTCAGCGTTTATTGCTTACAGCTGAATACGGCCAACCAATTCATCCATCACATTTTTATAACCTGGCTTCCTATTTCATACACAAAGGAATTGGCTCATTCTCAGCATAAGAAAGGACAAGCTCTATCTTCTCATAAGGATTTGCTATGGGGTCCTGCGTAGAATTATTTACAGTAGCAATGAATTTAATCTATATTTAATATTCCTTTTGGATGCAATCATTTAATTGTACAAAGCTAATTTAAGTATTTGAAAAATAGCACTTCATTGTAGCATGGCATATAAATAACGAAGTCTTTTTACTTTGTTATCAACTGCAACACTGTATGGACAGGAAAGGAAAAAGGGAATTTGCAAAGATGTTTTCAATCTACAATATATTATCTGCATATAGGAGTTAAAAGTAGATTGATTCGATCTTTCAAAAATCTTGCCATATGGTAAGTGAAGAACACTATCTTACAGTTGCTTAATATTACCACCATACTGTGATAGAATAATATGAACATCCACTAACGGAAAATAAAATTGAGCTGAACAGAGACTGAATATCACAGCTTTAATTTTACAGATCTAACGAAAGTTATATTGACTCCGTTAACGCAGTACTTAGATATCAAGACAAAAAAAAGTGTAATTTGCAACCTATTTTGAAGTCAGTTATTGACTTGTGCAAGGGCTTTTCCGGGAACATGATATTAATGATCAAGATTCACAACTCATCATATTGAAACCATGTCACATCAGGTTATTTCACTCTAGAGAATTAAGGTAACTTAGAAAAATTCTCTGGCCACCCTATTTCTCCTTTGGCTCTGTGATACTTAGTGATACCATATGTACTTTTCAAAATGAAGTGCATTCTTTGCCTTCTTATGTTATACTTTATTCATGCTTGGTCTGGTCTAACCACTGCATATGCTGCCCAAAAACACCACTATTCTATACAAGTGCCAAGAATTGGCCTTACGGTGTCACTCATTGACTTGACAATGCACCTTCTAAAGTTATGCCTTCCCTTCCGTTTGTGTCAAATCATATTTCACACCCCAACCACTGGGGTTCTTCACACGTGACATCTGATGCCTCGACATGACAGCTGATGGTAGAGCTACTTAGCCAATAGAATTGTGTGGTACATTGTGCCTCACAGTATTGCATTACCACGCGAATGCGCTAGCCTTGCACTGCTGGGAAAACGTCACTTACTGGTACTTCCTCATGATTATATCAGATGCAGAGACAATTGGAATGAAACTTCCTTTATTTATACCCTCCAGTCATAGACACGTGTGCACTTAGACTTCGTATCTATTTTGGCTTTACACCCTGCACACCTTTTTCAACGTTCGTTGTCACTATAGGACACTGTTTCAGATCCTCACAAACAAACTTCCCTGATGATTCCTCAGGACAGAGGATGAAACATGTTAGGAGGGACATAGGGGTCTTATCTTTATAGGTGACAGGTATATATATGGCCCAATGCACTTGTCATGGCGGCAGTTACCATACGGGGCATGACAGGGGATATAGCTTTGCTCTCCTTACATGAGGCTCCTGTTCCTTTTGGATGGTGCATCTTCATCACATGGTTTAGATGATATTCAATCATTTTTATAAGAGAATTGGCACTTATTGGGAACTCTCTTTTATACAAGTCATCACTTATTTTTTACATGTGGTATATTTATGTTTTCATGTTTCTGTTTTTTCAGGCATAGCTCCTTTTTAATCATTTACTAATGAAAAACCTACATGAGTATAAGGAGCAATATATAACCCCTTCACCCCCAAGGGTGGTTTGCACGTTAATGACCGGGCCAATTTTTACAATTCTGACCACTGTCTCTTTATGAGGTTATAACTCTGGAATGCTTCAACGGATATGCGCGATTCTGAGATTGTTTTCTCGTGACATATTGTACTTCACGTTGTTAGGGTCTGCGGAACGCACCTAATAGATATAATAGAGAGGTGCGTTCGCAGCCCGGGGTCCACCGTGCAGGCGAAGCCCGCTGCTAATAAGATGGCGAAAGTAGCAAAATCTGTTATCCCGCAGAGTCGCAAAAATAAACGCCGTAGCGCGTTGTGGCAGTAAGTTCGAACTCTGTTAATCCCAGAGCCGCTAACGGGATGCCACAGCGCTATATGGCGATAGGTGCGAACTCACTTAACTTCAGTGAGCCGCAAAGTAAAACGCTAAGGCGCTGTCTAACGTCGAAAGCGAACCCTGTTATGTCACAGAGCCGCTGAAAAAAAGTACCGTGTCCTGTCAGGCTCTCAGGTACACGGTTAATTGCTAAGCGAGCATAATACATGGTCATGCGCTAATGTCCTCGCGGGAGTCACCCGAAATCTATGGCGTCTGAACGCCAGACCCTGAATACGGCAATCAAACTCCTCACCGGTTATGCCGGCAATCTAGGGCATCTAGGACACCGACCCTGACCAGCTAGCACACCAAACTCCTCACCGATTAAGTCGGTATTCTAGTGGCTTATTTCAGCCGGGTCCCTAACCACACACACGCATGACCACACTGGCGCATAGCATACAATGGTTGATATTAGCGCATGGCGGCCCAGCCATGCTACCTTTTTATAGCAACAGCAACAGGACCTTCCAGGAACAAGGACCAATGAAAAACCTGTTCCAGAAGACTAGTAGTAACAGGGCCTTCCTGGCGGGCCAATAGGAGCTGCTGCAGTACCTGAGCATGTGACCCCTAATCTCCAATGAGAGATCTCACTCTGGGCATGCTCAGAAGGGAAAATGCAGTACTTTGTCCCAAAGACGTCTGCTCCAGCATTGGCTATAATAGCAGATCCAGGAAAGGCAGCAACAAGTCACTGCCCAGTAGTGGAGTGGGCAAGACGCCTGGACCGACGCCTCTGCTGAGCAGGCTCCACTGCGGCCGGAGATGAATGGGAGACCGCAGCGGGACGGGTTCGAGACTCCCCTTGTGCAGCAGCGGGAAATTGAACCCTAACATTACCCCCCCTCTTAGGGCCCCCCTTCTCTGGGCCTCGCTGCGCTCAAAGGCAGCGATGAGCTGCGGAGCGTGAGCAGGCTCCCAGGATCTATCCTCAGGCCCATAACCCCTCCAATCCACCAAATAAAATTTTTTGCCTCTTACCACCTTGCACCCAACAATGGCGTTCACCTCATGATCGTCGGTAGATGAACCCGACGTCCCAGCAGATGACTCGGAAAGCCGGGAAATGGCCACGGGTTTCAAGAGGGACACATGAAAGGTGTCAGTGATACCAAGGCGAGGCGGAAGGGCTAGGCGGTAAACTACCGGGTTCACCTGCTCAAGAACTTTAAAGGGGCCCAAAAAAGCGAGGTGCCAACTTGGTGGACTCTACCCGTAGCCTGATGTTTCGGGCAGAAAGCCACACTAGGTCACCCGGAGCAAACGTAGGAGCGGGGCGCCGATGGGCATCGGCCGAAGACCTCATCCTCTCTTTGGAGGCCTGAATGGCATCCTGAGTGCGGTCCCAAATGTCCCGTGCCTCCACAGCCCAGTCTGCCACCCTGGAATCGGCGGAAGACACGGGCATAGGCTCTGGTACCCGCGGATGCTGATCGTAGTTCAGGAGGAATGGGGTCTGTCCGGTGGAGTCAGCCACAGCATTATTTAGAGCAAACTCAGCCCACGGTAGCAAGGATGCCCAGTCATCCTGCCTGGCAGAGACAAAATGTCGCAAGTATGTGACCAAGGTCTGGTTGGCCCTCTCTACCAACCCATTCGTCTCGGGATGGTATGCAGAGGAGAGATTCAACTCAATGCTGAGTAAACGACACAGCTCTCTCCAGAACCGAGACGCAAACTGGGGACCTCGATCACTGACAATTTTGTCTGGCATACCGTGTAGGCGGAAAATATGCCTAATGAATAATGCTGCCAAGGCCCGTGCAGACGGTAACCGTGGTAACGGCACCAAGTGCACCATTTTGGAGAAGTGGTCGGTTATCACCCAGATGATGGTGCAGCCCCGAGACTTGGGTAAGCCAACCACAAAATCCATCCCGACCATCTCCCAGGGCCTGTCTGCCACCGGTAAAGAAAGAGTAACCCAGCTGGCCGTTGTCGAGGGGACTTATTCTTGGCGCAGGAGACGCATGCCTGAACGTATTCCCTGACGTCACGGACCATATGTGGCCACCAGTATGTCCTCGCCAGCAACTCAGATGTCCTCTTTGCCCCAAAATGTCCACCCACCCTGGACGAGTGTGCCCAAGAGAGAACCTCCGGTCGCAAATTGATGGGCACAAAAGTCTTGCCCGGAGGCACAGACTCAAGCGAAACCGGGGCCACAGTTCTTAGGCTCTCTGTGGGGACAATCAGCTGAGGCTCCTCCTCCACCTCCTCAGAGGACACCACGGAGCGAGACAGAGCATCAGCACGAATGTTCTTCTCCCCTGAGAGAAAATGGAGGGTGAAATGGAATCGGGAGAAGAACAGGGACCATCTGGCCTGACGGGAATTTAGCCGCTGGGCGGTCTGTAAATAGACCAAATTTTTGTGGTCAGTGAACACTTGGAAGGGAAAGCGAGCCCCCTCCAGGAGATGTCTCCACTCAGAAAAGGCCAACTTCATGGCTAGCAACTCCCTATCCCCAATGGAATAATTCCTCTCCGCAGGTGTGAAGGTCTTGGAGAAGAAGAAGCAATGATGTTTACGACCTTGAGCATCCTTTTGAAAAAGGACTGCTCCAGCACCAACGGACGAGGCATCTACCTCCAATATAAAAGGCTTATCAACCTCGGGACGATGTAGGATAGGAGCGCTAGCAAAATGGGACTTGATTGAAGTAAAGGCCTTGGAGACCTCCTCTGACCACAATTTGGGATTGGCTCCTTTCTTGGTGAGGGCTACCAAGGGAGCAACCAAAGTAGAGAAATGGGGAATGAATTGGCGATAGTAATTAATGAACCCCATAAAGCGCTGCACTGCTTTAAGAGAGTGGGGTTCTTGCCAATCCATTACAGCCTGTAGTTTGGCAGGATCCATAGCCAATCCCTGAGTGGAGATGATATAGCCCAGGAATGGCAAAGACTCCTGCTCAAACACACACTTCTCCAACTTCGCATATAAGGAATTTGCCCGCAAGAGGTCGAAGACCCTGCAAACATCTCTCCAGTGGGTGTCCATATCTGGAGAAAAGATGAGAATGTCATCCAGATAGACTACCACAGAGGTGGCAAGCATGTCCCGGAAGATGTCATTTACGAAATCTTGGAAGACGGCTGGAGCATTACAGAGCCCGAAGGGCATCACAAGATATTCGTAATGTCCATCTCTGGTATTGAACGCCGTCTTCCATTCGTCCCCGTCACGGATGCGGATCAGGTTATAGGCACCACGAAGATCCAGCTTAGTAAATACCCTTGCTCCCTGGAGCCTATCAAAGAGCTCAGATATTAGGGGCAAAGGATATTTGTTCTTAACGGTAATGGCGTTAAGACCCCTATAGTCTATACACGGTCGTAATTCTCCATTCTTCTTCTGCACAAAGAAAAATCCTGCCCCTGCTGGTGACACTGACTTCCTAATAAACCCTCTGGCCAGATTTTCCTGGATGTATTGTGACATGGCCTCCGTCTCAGGAAGAGAGAGAGGATACACTCTTCCCCGAGGGGGCTCCGTTCCAGGCAAGAGGTCTATAGGACAGTCATAAGGGCGATGAGGCGGCAGAGTCTCCGCTGCCTTTTTGGAGAATACGTCTGCGTATGACCGATAAGCCTTGGGAAGGGAATCAAGATCTATGGGTATCTCCGTTGTGGAAACCTGAACGTCCTCTCTGAGACATTTGTCTCTGCAATGATCACCCCAACCCAGTATTCTCCCAGAGGACCACTCAATATGGGGAGAGTGGTGGCGAAGCCAGGGTAATCCCAACAAAACCTCATCTATTCCCTCAGGAAGAACAAAACGGGATATATTCTCCTGATGTGAAGGAGACATAGACAGAGGTAGAGTGACAGTCTGGTGGGTGATTTGTGAGGGCAGGATTGCTCCATTCAACACTCTCACCGATATTGGCTCGGCGAGCGTCACCAGCGGTATGGAATGGCGAGAGGCAAAGGAGGAGGACATAAAATTCCCCTCTGCCCCAGGGTCCACACAAAGCTTGACGGGAAGGGTGGATGAACCTAGAGAGATTAACCCTTTAAGGAGCATCTTCGGAGCAAAATCCCTCGCGTCTAATGACCCTGCACCCATGGTCACGGAACATGACCGTTTACTTATTTGCTTGGGACATCGGTTGGCATAATGTCCTGGCTGCTGACACACTCTACAGACCACGGATACTCGAGTGGTCCGAGACTTAGATCCCACTCGAGTATTCTCCACGGTCTCTGGGGAGTCAGACGCCCGAACGGGAAATTCCAAAGGTTTGGCAAAGGTGGGTGCCAGCCGAAACCTCTGCCTACACTGGGTCCGCTCTAACCTCCGCTCGTGAAAACGGAGGTCGATGCGGGTAGATATAGAAATGAGTCTCTCCAGTGTGGCAGGAATCTCCCTGGTAGCCAAAGCGTCCTTTACATGGTCTGCCAGTCCTCTGCAGAACACTGGAATAAGAACTTTATCTGGCCACTCTAATTCAGAGGCCAAAGTCCGAAATTGGACTGAGAACTGGCTGACCATGGACAAGCCATGTGACATTGTCAGCAGTTGGAGTGCCGTATCGTGCGTGACCTGAGGTCCTAAAAAGACCTTTTTCAGAGCCTCCAAAAACCGAGGAGCACTCCGCACCACACGATCGTCACGCTCCCACAGCGGTGTTGCCCACTCCAACGCTCTGCCCGAGAGTAGAGACAGTACAAAACCCACTTGTGCCCGATCCGTGGGGAAACGTGCAGCCAGAAGCTCGAGCTGTATAGAGCACTGACTCACGAATCCCCGACATTGCTTGCTGTCACCGGTAAATTGTCAGGAAGCGGGAGGTGGGATAATGTAGGGACAGAGGTAGCAGAGGACAAACTGGCTGCAGCCACGCTAGCAGCCTGAACAGCGACTGCGGTAATATCCACAGCTGAGGTTGTGCGCTCAAGAGCCGCCAACCTACCCTCCAGCTGCTGGATGTACTGCCTTAGACGCTGGTCATCCGCCATTTTACTAGCCAGACCCTGGCGCTAATATTATGTTAGGGTCTGCGGAACGCACCTAATAGATATAATAGAGAGGTGCGTTCGCAGCCCGGGGTCCACCGTGCAGGCGAAGCCCGCTGCTAATAAGATGGCGAAAGTAGCGAACTCTGTTATCCCGCAGAGTCGCAAAAATAAACGCCGTAGCGCATTGTGGCAGTAAGTTCGAACTCTGTTAATCCCAGAGCCGCTAACGGGATGCCACAGCGCTATATGGCGACAGGTGCGAACTCACTTAACTTCAGTGAGCCGCAAAGTAAAACGCTAGGGCGCTGTCTAACGTCGAAAGCGAACCCTGTTACGTCACAGAGCCGCTGAGAAAAAGTACCGTGTCCTGTCAGGCTCTCAGGTACACGGTTAATTGCTAAGCGAGCATAATACGTGGTCATGCGCTAATGTCCTCGCGGGAGTCACCCGCAATCTATGGCGTCTGAACGCCAGACCCTGAATACGGCAATCAAACTCCTCACCGGTTATGTCGGCAATCTAGGGCATCTAGGACACCGACCCTGACCAGCTAGCACACCAAACTCCTCACCGATTAAGTCGGTATTCTAGTGGCTTATTTCAGCCGGGTCCCTAACCACACACACGCATGACCACACTGGCGCATAGCATACAATGGTTGATATTAGTGCATGGCGGCCCAGCCATGCTACCTTTTTATAGCAACAGCAACAGGACCTTCCAGGAACAAGGACCAATGAGAAACCTGTTCCAGAAGACTAGTAGTAACAGGGCCTTCCTGGCGGGCCAATAGGAGCTGCTGCAGTACCTGAGCATGTGACCCCTGATCTCCAATGAGAGATCTCACTCTGGGCATGCTCAGAAGGGAAAATGCAGTACTTTGTCCCAAAGACGTCTGCTCCAGCATTGGTTATAATAGCAGATCCAGGAAAGGCAGCAACAAGTCACTGCCCAGTAGTGGAGTGGGCAAGACGCCTGGACCGACGCCTCTGCTGAGCAGGCTCCACTGCGGCCGGAGATGAATGGGAGACCGCAGCGGGACGGGTTCGAGACTCCCCTTGTGCATCAGCGGGAAATCGAAACCTAACACACGTTAGAAGTAAAATTTCTTCGATATAACTTTGAAAAAACGCAAATATGGTTAAAATTTTGCAATTTTCAAACTTTGAATTTTTATTCCCTTAAAACAGAGAAATATATCACACAAAATAGTTAAGAAATAACATTTTCCACATGTCTACTTTACATCAGCACAATTTTGGAACCAAACTTTTTTTTGTTAGGAAGTTATAAGGGTTAAAAGTTGACCAACGATTTCTCATTTTTACAACAAAATTTACAAAGCCATTTTTTTTAGGGACCACCTCACATTTGAAGTCACTTTGAGGGGTCTATATGGCAGAAAATACCCAAAAGTGACACCATTCTAAAAACTGCACCCCTCAAGGTACTCAAAACCACATTCAAGAAGTTTATTAACCCTTCAGGTGCTTCACAGGAACTAAAGCAACGTGGAAGGAAAAAATGAATATTTAACTTTTTAGCCACAAAAATGATCTTTTACAAACTTTTTTTTTATTTTCACAAAGGTAAAAGGAGAAAATGGACAGATAAGGTTGTTATGCAATTTCTCCTGAGTACGCCAATACCCAATATGTGGGGGAAAACCACTGTTTGGGCAGACGGCAGAGCTCGTAAGGGAAGGAGCGCCGTTTGACTTTTTCAAACTAAAATTGGCTGTAATTGAGATTGGACGCCATGTCGCGTTTGGAGAACCTCTGATGCGCCTAAACAGTGGAAACCCCCACAAGTGACACCATTTTGGAAACTAGACCCCCTAAGGTACTTATCTAGATCTGTTTTGAGCACTTTGAACCCCCAAGTGTTTCACAAAAGTTTATAATGCCTGGGTGTGAAAAAAAAAAAAAAAACAATTTTCCACAAAAATGATTTTTTAGTCCCAAATTTTTGAATTTTCCCAAGGAAATTGGACCCCAAAAGTTGTTGTCCAATTTGTCCTGAGTACGCTGATACCCCATATGGGGGGGGGAAACTGTTTGGGCGCACGGCAGGGCTTGGAAAGGAAGTAGTAACGTTTTGGAATGCAGACATTGATGGGGGTCATGTTCCGTTTGCAGTGCCCCAGATGAGCTTAAACAGTGGAAACCCCCACAAGTGACCCCATTTTGGAAGCTAGACCCCCTAAGGAACTTATCTAGATCTTTGGTGAGCACTTTGAACCCCCAAGTGCTTCACACAAGTTTTTAATGCCCGGGCATGAAAATAAAAAATCCTATTTTTTTCCCACAAAAATTATCTTTTAGTCACTAATTTTTTATTTTCCCAAGGGTAACAGGAGAAATTGGACCACATAAGTTGTTGTCCAATTTGTCCTGAGTACGCTGATACCCCATATGTGGGGGGGAACCACTGTTTGGGCGCACGGCAGAGCTCGGAAGGGAAGGAGCACCATTTGACTTTTTCCAACCAAAATTGGCTGGAATTGAGATTGGATGCCATGTTGCATTTGGAGAGCCCCTGATGTGCCTAAACAGTGGAAATCCCCCACAAATGACCCCATTTGGGAAACTAGACCCCCTAAGGAACTTATCTAGATCTTTGGTGAGCAATTTGAACCCCCAAGTGCTTCACACAAGTTTATAACGTAGAGCCGTAAAATTTAAAAATCATATTTTTTCCACAAAAATGATCTTTTCACCCCAATTTTTATTTTTCCAAGGGTAACAAGACTCCAAAAGTTGTTGTGCAATTTGTCCTGAGTGCGCTGATACCCCATATGTGGGAGTAAACCACTGTTTGGGTGCATGGCAGAGTTTGGAAGGGAAGGAGCTCCGTCTGACTTTTTCAATGCAGATTTGGCTGGACGCCATGTCGTGTTTGGAGAGCTCCTGATCTGCGTAAACAGTGGAAACCCCCATAAATGACACCATTTTGGAAACTAGACCCCTCAAGGAACTTATCTAGATGTGTGGTGAGAACTTTGAACCCCCAGGTGTTTCACTAAAGTTATAACGTACAGCCGTAAAATAAAAAATCTTTTTTTTTTTTTACAAAAATTATTTTTTCGCCCCCAATATTTTATTTTCACAAGGGTAACAGAAGAAATTGGAACCCAAAAGTTGTTGTCCAATTTCTGCTGAGTACGCTGATACCCAATATGTGGGCAAAAACTACTGTATGGGCACACATCGGGGCTCAGAAGGGAAGTAGTGACGTTTTGGATTGCAGACTTTGATGGAATGGCCTGGGGGCATCATGTCGCATTTGGAGAGCCCCTGATGGGCCTAAACAGTGGAAACCCCCCACAAGTGAACCCATTTTGGAAACTAGACCCCTCAAGGAACTTATCTAGATGTGTGGTGAGCACTTTGAACCCCGAAGTGCTTCACAGAAGTTTATAACGTACAGCCGTAAAAATAAAAAATCCTTTTTTTTTTACAAAAATGATTTTTTCGCCCCAATATTTTATTTTCACAAGGGTAACAGGAGAAATTGGACCCCAAAAGTTGTTGTCCAATTTGTCCTGAGTACGCTGATACCCAATATGTGGGAGAAAACTACTGTATGGGCGCACGTCAGGGCACGGAAAGGGAAGTAGTGACGTTTTGGATTGCAGACTTTGATGGAATGGCCTGGGGGCGTCATGTCGCATTTGGAGAGCCCCTGATGTGCCTAAACAGTGGAAACCACCCACAAGTGAACCCATTTTGGAAAATAAACCCCACAAGGAACTTATCTAGATGTGTGGTGAGCACTTTGAACCCCGAAGTGCTTCACAGAAGTTTATAACGAACAGCCGTAAAAATAAAAAATCTTTTTTTTTTTTGCAAAAATGATTTTTTCACCCCAATATTTTATTTTCATAAGGGTAACAGGAGAAATTGGACCCCAAAAGTTGTTGTCCAATTTGTCCTGAGTACGCTGATACCCAATATGTGGGAGAAAACTACTGTATGGGTACACGTTGGGGCTCGGAAGGGAAGTAGTGACGTTTTGGATTGCAGACTTTGATACAATGGTCTGGGGGCATCATGTCACATTTGGAGAGCCCCTGATGCGCCTAAACAGTGGAAATCCCCAACAAGTGACCCCATTTTGGAAAATAGACCCCACAAGGAACTTATCTAGATGTGTGGTAAGCGCTATAAAGCCCCAAGTGCTTCACAGAAGTTTATAATGTACAGCCGTAAAAACAAAAAAATCATTTTTTTTTTTTACAAAAATGATATTTTCGCCCCCAGTTTTTTATTTTCCCAAGGGTAACAGAAGAAATAGGACAAATTGCACAATAACGCTTGGGGTCCAGAGTACGCTGATACCCCATATGTGGGAATAAACTACTGTTTGGACGCATGGCAGAGCTCAGAAGTGAAGGAGCACCGTTTGACTTTTTCAACGCAGAATTGGCTGGAATTGAGATCAGACGCCGTGTCACATTTGGAGAGCCCCTGATGTGCCTAAACAGCGGAAACCCCCCAATTCTAACTCCAACCCTAACCCCAACACACCCCTAACCCTAGTCCCAACCCTTACCACAAACCTAACCACTAACACACCCCTAATCCCAACCCTAACCCTAATCTTAACTTTAGCGCCAACCCTAACCCTAACTTTAGCCGCAACCCTAACCCTAACCCTAATGGGAAAATGGAAATAAATACATTTTTTTTCATTTTATTATTTTTCCCTAACTAAGGGGGTGATAAAGGGGGGTTTGATTTACTATTTATAGCGGGTTTTTATGATTGGCAGCTGTCACGCTAAAAGACGCTTTTTATTGCAAAAAATAGTTTTTTGCATCGCCACATTTTGAGAGCTATAATTTTTGCATATTTTGGCCTACAGAGTCATGTGAGGTCTTATTTTTTGCGGTACGAGTTGACGTTTTAATTGGTACTATTTTTGAGCACGTGACATTTTTTGATCGCTTTTTATTTCGATTTTTGGGAGGTTAGAATGAACAAAAATCAGCAATTCATGAAATTCTTTTGGGGGAGACGTTTTTATCGTTCCGTGTGGGGTAAAATTGATAAAGCAGTTTTATTCTTTGGGTCAGTACGATTATGTCGATACCTCATTTATATCATTTTTTTATGTTTTGGCGCTTTTATATGGATGAAAACCATTTTACATGAAAAATAATTATTTTTGCATCGCTTTATTCTGCGAGCTATAACATTTTTAGTTTTTCGCTGATGATGCTGTGTGGTGGTTCGTTTTTTGCGGGACAAGATGACGTTTTCAGCGGTACCATGTTTATTTATATCGGTCTTTTTGATCGTGTGTTATTCCACTTTTTGTTTGGCGGTATGATGATAAAGCATTGATTTTTTGCTTTTTTTTTTTTTTTTTAAGGGGTTCACTAAAGGGGTTAACTAGTGGGACAGTTTTATAGGGGGGGGGTCGTTACGGACGCGGCTATACCAAATATGTGTACTTTTATTGTTTTGTTTTTTATTTACAGGAAGAAATGAATTTATTGGGGGAATATTTTTTTTTTTTTTATTTATTTTGGATTTTTTTTAAAACATGTTTATTTTAATTTTTTTTACTTTTTTACTTTGTCCCAGGGTGGGACATCACTGTATTTTATCAGATCGCTGGTGTGACAGTGTGTACAGCACTCTGTCACACCAGCGATCGCACAGGCATAGCTACAGGCTTCTCAGTGCCTGCTCTCAGCAGGCACTGAGGAAGCCGCCTCCCTCCAGGACCCCGGCGCCATCTTGGATCCGGGTCCTGGGAGGGAGGAAGCCCTCAGAACAGCGCGATCACATCGCGCTGGTCTGAGGGTCTCAGGGGGGCGCGCAGGGAGCCCCCTCCCTGCGCGATGCTTCCCTGTGCCCCCAGTACACCGCGATCATGTTTGATCGCGGTGTGCCAGGGGTTAATGTGCCGGGAGCGGTCTGTGACCGCTCCTGACACGCAGTCACGGGTGTCAGCTGTGATAATCAGCTGACACTCGGCGGCGATTAGCTGCGCTCCCTCTGGGAGCGCAGCTAATCGCCTATGACGTACTGTCCCGTCCATGGTCAGATTGGCACGGGTTTCATGGATGGGATAGTACGTCTAATGTCAGAGAGGGGATAAGGGGATAAAATGCACAAATAAGTTGAAGAATACCTATATAGATATGTGCAAAGCTCAAAATCAATAAGAAATATATTCTTTACTGGATAAAAAAAAATAATTAAAATAAAAAAAATCATAAAAATAGACATACAAAAGTCAGATATATAAAATACTAAAGCTAGGTAAGTGATAATAACAAAACTCCATTGTGTGAATACTACAAATCAATACAGATATATATTGTTTGCAATCACAGTATTGAGGATGGATACTTAAAATATACAAGTCAAAATAGCTAGGACTTTAAAAGTTAAAGCCCTTTGAGGTAAATAAAGATAAACAGAGAGAGAGAGAGTGATATCACGTTAAAGTTCACATAATAATAGTAATGGACAGTGGCACTGAGTACACTTTACCTTTCAAAGAAAATGCACCCGTCACATGTTTAGCATCAAGTTTCGCTAGTAGTTGTGACTTTGCTGTCTTTTGAATAGCTTATCAATATGAGATCAGTGGGAAGGGGCAACACCCGGCACCACCACCATTGATCAGCAGTTATTGCTTCCAATACGGTGGAGCAGTGCCGATCCCAGTGAGCACACTTTTTATTTAGTATCCCACTCTACGTCTACACAAAATAATTTGTAAATAAAAGGAAAACATTTTTTTCTTTTTGAAGGTTTTACCATTAGAATATAATCTTTCAGATAAATAAAAGTAAAAGCTTTTGTATGTAGTAACTTTTAAGAGTATGATGTAACTAAGAATGGCATGAGTGCTTTTACAAGCTTTGTGAAATTAAATTCTAGGCTGGTTTCTGTTGTAAGATTCGTATTCTTCAGGCCAAGTTTAAGCAAGAAGTGGCTTTTAATTAACATAAGTCCTTCTTTGCAAACAAGATTGTTGGATTTTCTACCTTCTGCTTTTTTGGCTTTCAGTGTTAGCTGAGTTCTAAGGACTTGTTAACTTCATATTGTTTCTCTCTCAATTAGAGGAGATCAAGCTGTGTAATTTACTTTATGTATAACTGTGGGAAATTACTGACTAAAGGTTAGATGATTTCGCAAATGGCACAGCAAGGGGTTAATAAAGCCGTTTCACCAAGATCTGTAATGAGTATGATTACAATTGCAAAATATGTCCATTGATGCACCACCCACTATTGTTCCAAAAAAATGTATGACAGCTTATTGGTAAAATAAATCAGTTAACCAACAAGGACTACAAAGGGGAGATAAGTCAGAAATTCTTGGGCAGTTTTCTAAAATAGCTGTTGAAAACCTTTTAAGAAATTATAAGATACGCAAATGAGCAGTGCATGACAGTGATGCAAGTGGATTTTAGAGAAACACTCCGGTCAAAAAAATGAAAAATCAGTTTCCCCACTATATTCATATTAGTTTCTAACCTTTAATATGTGAAAGCTTTGTGCTTTCTGTTATTTTCTGTTACCTCACATTTTCACATTATAGAAACTTACCTCTAACTGAACTGATGTCATTGGTCCAAAATACAGTGAAGGAAATAATTATTTCATTCAGCGTCACTTGACAGTATAAACAATCTGCTGATTTTCATCCAGAAAAGTGGGACGATTTTTTTCTCACTTGTCATCTGTGTGCAGTCCACTTTTAACAGCAGCAGTATTAATCATTTACAAGACCAGTTACAGTTTCCTTGCTTTAGAATTGCAATGTATCCATAAAATCGGTTGCTATACTGTGGCATCCGATTTTGCTCTCACACCCAAGGACTTGAATGGGAGAGTCTCATCTGATTTCGGAGTCAAATCTCAACATGTTGTGATTTTTTTCAGTAAAAAAAAATCGGTCATCTGCACTGCCCCACTCAATATCATGGACCAGTGTGCTCTCAGATAAAAAATTAGCGCTCATCCGACATAAGCTTTGGGCTCACGCACACAAACCAGTGCCATATGTCATTGCCATGTGCCGAGCACAACCAAACCAGAAATCTTCTACAGGGTCAATAGGTTCAGAGGCAGAGTGCAAAAATGTTCTCAAGGTAGTTTGAGTGGTTTCAATTATGGGGGTTAATAGTGTTACTTCAAAACTTGTTGTTAATTTAGAATATATCTATCACATATTTTTTATCTATCTTTTCATTTATCTATCTATCTATCTATCTTTCTATCTATCTATGTTTTTGCTGATCTGTCTGCCTATATACTGATCTGCATTTTTAATTCCATACTAGCTGTACTCATTGTATATGAAAGCCATGTTCTGTAAGTCCCATGCAGATAATGTAGAAAAGATCATTTGCTGTCTGTGCTCAATGTTAATAGTTATTTCAGGTACAAAGATTTTCCTATTCGTTTCATGTCATAATTGTAGGATTTTTTCGCTGTCATTTTATGAATTTCAGTAACACATGTAAAAACATAATTGAAGAAAGAAATAAAGATTAAACTGTCTGTCAAGAATGACACAGGAGAGACATGCAGGTCCCACCTTTGCCACCAATTGTCAAAGATCACAGCCAGGGAAGTCACGCTGAAACAACTCACTGTTAATCTTTTGTCACAAACAGTCCTCTGCTGCCCCCTATCATCAGGACTATTACGATATTGGCCGACGATTAACAGGTGATGCTGTGGCTGTTACCACTAATAGGCCGGTTATTAGTAGAACAAACAGTGAACATATGATATATACACCTCTGATTCCAATGCATTTAATATATACATACCCTTTTATTAGCTCCTCAGCTACACCCAAACACCACCCCCTGATGGCTCATAGCAGGGCTGGTAATGGGATGTGGCCTCAGTTTCAGAAAATTATGAGATTCCCTAAATACATGATATTTTTGCTTCTGAGGGTCAGAGGCGCAAAATATTGACGTCATAATTTTTCTCATGATTTTATATTTTCAATGAGACCAAATACAACCCGGTTCACACCATCTATCAGGCAGTTATTTAATTGGAGGTATTCTAGAAAACCCACAGCAAAGGGAGTGAGTGCGTCACGTCCGTACCCTCGCTACGATGCCAAAAACTATATCTCATGAATATCTGATCTTTACAAACCCCGAATATTCATAATTTCCTATTGGAGACCCAAAGTCTGGGGAAGTTCCTTGATCATGGTAGCTCATCCTAGAGAGTAGCCTACTACCCCTCCTCTAGTCAAATAAGCAACAAACTTCATCATGCTCTGTATTAATTACATGTCCCCACCAGGGAGTCTGAGCTTCAAAAGAAATTTTATTTTTTTCTGTCACTTCTCAGCTATACATAATTTTCTCACTTCTCATATGTTAAATTGTCTAATTCTACTACTAAAGGAGGTTTAGAATGTCAGCTCTTTTTCCTACAGGAGCTTCTGTGTGAGAGAGGAGGAGGTGATTTCCCCCTCACTGGAGCTGTGTTATGTATCTTAATTGTTTCTATGACACAGTCCTTGATTAAAACAAGGCTTTTCATACATCATGTAATTACAATGCTAAATGCTTTTTCAATTAATTTCTCTTTGTTTTTATAATGGAGAAATGAGGAATGAAATACATTTTCCATATGTATAGTCCAAAACATTCTGGCCATGTAGAAAACAAGATCCATGGCTATTTGAGATAAAAAATATTTTAAGCTCCTCTTCTTGTGGAATAATAAGATGGCTGTCAAGTTCTAAGAACTGTCATGGGCCAAATAAAAGAACTTGCAAGAGTGC
>JARQOD010000002.1:544154206-544376707 GCA_033576555.1 Oophaga sylvatica
AAAATTCCGGGATGCCCAGCCAATGCGGAACAATGAATCTCAGACATCACACTCTTTTTCCATTGGTCCGGGACAAACAATTTTCCAACAGGGCAGCGCTCGGGCCTATCCTCCTGACACCCCTCCAGAGCAAGTCTCAAATTAGGCGAGATGGCGGAAAGAACTACACCCTCCTTCAAAATAACAGAGGGATCAGATAGCTCAGGAGAGTCCGCAAGGAAACTCCTCGAGAGGGCATCCGCCTTAACATTCTTAGTGCCAGGAAGAAAGGAAACCACAAAATTAAAACGTGTGAAAAACAAGGCCCACCTGGCCTGTCTAGGATTGAGTCGCTTGGCAGATTCCAGATAGACCAGATTCTTATGGTCCGTAAGGACCACCACCTGATGTTTGGCTCCCTCCAGCCAATGTCTCCACTCTTCAAAAGCCCACTTCATGGCCAATAACTCCCGATTACCCACGTCATAATTACGTTCAGTAGGAGAAAATTTTCGAGGAGAAAAAGGCACAAGGGTTACTTTTAGAGGTCTCTGGATCTTTTTGGGACAAAACGGCACCTGCCCCAATTTCAGAGGCATCAACCTCCACCTGAAATGGCAGAGAAACATCAGGCTGCCGTAGAACAGGAGCAGAAGTGAATCTCTGCTTAAGTTCCTGAAACGCAGAGACTGCCTCAGGAGGCCAATTCACCACATCAGAACCCTTTCTGGTCAAATCAGTTAATGGTTTAACAATAACAGAGAAATTACCAATAAATTTACGATAAAAATTGGCAAAACCCAAAAATCTCTGAAGAGCCTTTAATGAAGTAGGTTGGACCCAATCACAGATGGCCTGAACCTTGACCGGGTCCATTTCAATAACAGATGGGGACAAAATGAATCCCAGAAATGAGATCTTCTGTACGCCAAAAAGACACTTTGATCCCTTCACATACATTCTCTCTCAAAATCTGGAATACAGTTCGAACATGTTTCACATGAGAGTCCCAGTCATTAGAAAAAATCAAGATATCATCCAAATAAACAATCAGAAACTTGTCCACAAAATCCCTGAAAATGTCATTCATGAAGGACTGGAAGACGGAAGGAGCATTAGTGAGCCCAAAGGGCATCACAAGGTACTCAAAATGCCCTTCAGGGGTGTTAAATGCCGTCTTCCATTCATCCCCGTGCTTAATGCGAATAAGGTTATACGCCCCCCTGAGGTCAAGCTTGGTAAACCAAGTAGCGTTTTTCACCCTGGAAAACAGGTCAGAAATCAAGGGTAACGGGTATTGATATTTCACAGTAATATTGTTCAAGAGACGATAATCAATACACGGCCTTAATGAACCATCTTTTTTGGCCACAAAGAAAAAACCGGCACCTAAGGGTGAAGAGGATGGTCTGATATGACCCTTCTCCAATGATTCCTTGATATAAGACCGCATAGCGTCATGTTCAGGTACAGACAAGTTAAAAAGGCGACCCTTAGGGAATTTACTACCTGGCACTAATTCAATAGCGCAGTCATAGCTCCTATGGGGAGGTAAGGATGCAGATTTACTTTCGCTAAACACATCAGAAAAATCAAACAAAAAGTCAGGAACATCCTCAGCCTGGGGAAGGCAGAAAAAACAGGAGTGTTGGTATTAACACATTGGCAGCCCCAACTGGTTACAGACACAGATTTCCAATCCAAAACAGGATTATGAGACTGTAACCAAGGGAAACCCAGCACGATAATGTCATGCAGATTATATAGAACCAAAAATTTGCAGCACTCCTGGTGATCAGGTTCAACCCTCATTATCACCTGAGTAGAAAACTGGGGTTTATTCTCAGCCAAAGGGGTAGAATCGATCCCCAGTAGGGGAATAGACTTCTGTAGGGGTATCAAGGGAAATCCACAACGTTTAGCAAAATCATAATCCATCAGGTTAATAGCTGCTCCAGAATCAACGAAAGCCTGAGCAGAAAATGAGGACAGAGAGCATATCAGAGTGACAGTTAATAAAAACTTAGTCTGAACACTACCCAAGACAACTGAGCGTGCAAAACGTCTTCCCCGCTTAGGGCAGACTGAAATAGCATGAGAGGCATCACCACAGTAGAAACATAACCCATTGCGCTTTCGAAACTCATGACGCTGTGCCCCAGACACCACTCCATCACACTGCATGGGCTCAGCAGCTGGCTCACAAGGCAACACCACTCCACGCATACTTCTCCGCTCACGCAAACGTCTGTCAATTTGAATCGCTAATGACATAGAATCATTGAGACCAGAGGGGACAGGGAATCCCACCATAACATCCTTTACATTATCCGACAGACCCTTCCGGAAAAGGGCCGCCAAAGCGTCGTCATTCCATTTGGTCAGGACTGCCCACCTACGGAATCTCTGACAGTATAACTCAGCGTCATCAAGCCCCTGATTTAATGCCAACAAGGCTTTTTCAGCTTGATCAGTGACATTAGGCTCATCGTACAATAACCCCAAAGCCTGAAAAAATGCATCAACATCACTCAAAACAGGATCCCCAGGTGTGAGGGAAAAAGCCCAATCCTGAGGATCGCCGCGCAGGAGAGAGATGACAATTTGAACCTGCTGCGCTGCGTTTCCTGAGGACTTAGATTTTAAGGCAAAAAACAATTTACAATTATTTTTGAAGTTCTGAAACTTAGCTCGATCCCCTGAAAACAAATCTGGCATGGGAATCCTAGGTTCCACAACAGGCAACCTAGCAAGATATGCAGCAATACTCTGAACCTCAGTGGCAAGCTGATCCACACGGCCAGACAACTGTGCAAACTCCATTGGGAGAAAAGATCCTCCCCAGCACCCAGAGATACAGAGGGAAAAAAAAAAAAATGCAACAAACAGAAAAATATCTCTGACAACTTTTCTTCCTTCAAAATATTTTTTCCCTTCTGTGAGTACCATACAATTTTTAGGGCCGGTGATACTGTTGTGTTACGGTAGCTGAGGAGTGCAGGTAAAAAAGGAAATACACCAGAGCAGTTGGAATCTATGAGATTGCAATACCCTGACTAACCACCGCAACTAGAGGCAGCCGTGGAGCGTTCCTACGATGGTCCTAGACGCCTCGTCACAGCCTGAGAAACTAACTACACCTAAAGACAGAAACAGGAAAGCTATCTGCCCCGGAGCAGAACCCCAAAGATAATAGAAAGCCCCCAAACATGTAATGGCGGTTAGACAAGAGGAAATACTGACACAGAAAGAAAATAGTATGAGCAAACGCTGGGGCCCAAACTATCTAAATAGAAAAGGATAGGAAGGGTACTTACTGCAATCCCAGAAAACCCTGAAAAACACCAACTTACTAATTTCAAAATCACCTGAGATCACACGACCTCTACCACCTAAATTAGTTCTCTGGTGTAACAAAAACAGCAGCCACTGAAAAAACTGCAAAAAGCAAAAGTACAAAACACAGTGGCTGGACCAAACTGAGAGGGCAAAAGCCCCCGGAGGGGACCCAGAAGGCCCCCACAGAAGTGCAGGACAAAATGCAAAAATATAGCAAAAACACAAAACAAGAAATTGTCTTATCTGATAGCAGGAGATGCAGACACGACACAGCAGGCTACAAGGGAAACTGGAAAGAAGGATTCAGACCAGAACAATTGATCACCGGCAACCCTGATGGGAAAATGATTCCCTTAAATAAGACCAATCAGTAACACCTGATTCCCAATCCTCACTAGTACCGCTTGTAACCACCAGAGGGAGCCTCTGCTCAGAACACATCTCAAACCCATTCACAACATTAATGCTTTTTAAGGAACTTTATCTGCACCTGTAAGATAATGCAGTCAATGGATGTACAAATCATAAAATCCTCATCATCATCATCACGATTTTATTTATGACAGACATTATAAAATACACATACTGATGCCAACTGTAACTTCACACACCATATATGAAATGGCCAGCATCTAAACCTGGTAATAATGTGCAATAATAAATTATTACATCTATAAAGTGCATCATGCATACTGACAATAGGTAGTACTAGTTATACCTGCAAGTGCTGTTGAAACAACCACAACAGATATAAATTAATAATGGTATATAGGTATCACAGTGCATAGTTACTCATGGACAATGTCGATGTAATACTGTACCTCAATAAAGTCAGCGTGAACCATTATGCTTGTTAGTCTTGTAGATTGTTAAAGAGGGAACGGTCTTTTTTTGTTGGTCATAGGTGGAGTATTAGACAGTAAATGATTACTGCTGTTGTATTTTTGGCGTCCCTAGGGCGCAATAACGCTGCGTAACGTCACATTTTATAGAGTCATCTAATTGACACACGCTACCCTACCCTACGCGTGACAGTAGGAAGGTAGTGTTGACGGATAAAGCCTTGCGCAACCAGACATGCTTTTACCCTCTTCAACACTGTCCAAGCAAAAAATGCATGATTGCAGCCGCAGACTTTATTGACGTACAGTATAACATCGCCATTACCCATCAGAGGCTGTCCACTGTCTGATACAGACATAGAATATACCTTTGCTATCCGTAGCCTTTCTTTCACCTACACTTGCAGGCACACACTTAAATTGTGACAATGCATTATGTTTTTTTAAATGGTTATTTTTTATCGTACATTATTGTGTCATCACATTGATGAGTCCATGCTGGACATGTCATACATGCTGTACAAAGTAACGATTTTATTAACTTAAATAATTGAAATGTCTGTGACTGTCACATCTAAATTGCAATGATGATGATGATGAGTGACGATTACAAAATCCATTGTCTTCACTATGTTATGGTTTAACATAGCGTTCCTTAAGCATTATTCATAAATACAAAAATGGACTTTTATTCTTAAATTTACAACACTATATTTTGTAACCAATTTTTTGGGTGGTGTGTTGTTCCATTTCTTGTTGGCATGTGCATATATGCGTTTATATTTGCAGTGTCTTTATTTTTATTATTGAAGTTAGGAAACATGTGTATCTTCGTACCGTGTTAGCCATTAGATAGAAAAATATTTACACTTGAGAGTCCACAGTGGTTGATACCTTTGAATGGATAACTGAAAAGATGGTAACAAATTGCAAGCTTTCGAGGCTACTCACGTCTCTTCATCAGGCAAAGACTAAAACAAAAAATGAAGCATCACATATTTCTATACACAACAGGACACAGGAATAGTGCAATAGGTAAGACAAGTAAGTGACGTGTAGCAGAACTGTCATTATCACAGAGGGATGAACATAAATATTGGAACAGTTCCTAGATAAGGATAGAAAGTTTTATTGCCCTCTGATTGGGGTCTGGTTTTGTGTTTTAATGCCCCTGGAAGGGCAGAGACGCAGATTCCTTAATTGATATAGAATGACATAAATCCGTGTGATCTATTCATTCCATCACTAACAGTGTCAAAGGTCATGATGAGCTTATATTCTGAAACCTTTGTATCTTTGTCATATTTGAAGTTATATTTTAATACCAGTAATTCCATATCCATCATGCTATGACCGGGCATACAAAAGTGTTTTGCCACAGGTAAATCCATTATTTTTTGTCTTATCGTGTGGCGCTGATAATTCATCCTTGTTCTCATTTTTTGGCCGGTCTACCCTCACTTGTCCCTCCCTCACTTGTCTTACCTATTCCTGTGTCCTGTTGTGTGTACAAATATGTGATTCTTCCATTTTTTTTTTAGTCTTAGCCTGATGAAGAGACCTGAGTAGTCTCGAAAGCTTTGAATTTGTTACCATATTTTCAGTTAGCCATTAAACGGTATCAACCACAGAGGACTCTCAAGTATAAATATTTTTCTATTCTTGGAATTGAAATTCATCATTTTATTGTCCTAGTAAAACTTCATTTATTCTTGTTTGAAGTACATACATTTGCAATGGCCACGTAACAAGGCAATAAGTCAATATTTTGTGCCTACACCCTCCTTGACCCTGGGCTTCAACAGCGCCAGTTGCTGCTCAGAAGTGTTAGATGCACAGATGAAAACAATCGCTGATGTGTTTGTGGGGTTCAGTAACGCCTGCTGTTCCCCTGCTGTGTGTCTGGCAAAAATTACTGCTGCTAACTACAACTTCAACTTCAAACGTCTCATACTAGGCTCTGCCTACACCCTCCTTGACCCTGGGCTTCAACAGCGCCAGTTGCTGCTCAGAAGTGTTAGATGCACAGATGAAAACAATCGCTGATGTGTTTGTGGGGTTCAGTAACGCCTGCTGTTCCCCTGCTGTGTGTCTGGCAAAAATTACTGCTGCTAACTACAACTTCAACTTCAAACGTCTCATACTAGGCCTCTGCCTACACCCTCCTTGACCCTGGGCTTCAACAGCACCAGTTGCTGCTCAGAAGTGTTAGATGCACAGATGAAAACAATCGCTGATGTGTTTGTGGGGTTCAGTAACGCCTGCTGTTCCCCTGCTGTGTGTCTGGCAAAAATTACTGCTGCTAGCTACAACTTCAACTTCAAACGTCTCATACTAGGCCTCTGCCTACACCCTCCTTGACCCTGGGCTTCAACAGCGCCAGTTGCTGCTCAGAAGTGTTAGATGCACAGATGAAAACAATCGCTGATTGTGTTTGTGGGGTTCAGTAACGCCTGATGTTCCCCTGCTGTGTGTCCGGCAAAAATTACTGCTAGCTACCTAATCATGGTGAAAAAAACCTGACATCTCAAAGTGTCTAGTGCTACACATAGATATGAGGCTACACCCTGATTTCTAAGCTGTAAACATTTGAAACGTCAACTTTCAAACCATAAAATGATTAGTCTTTGTCACAAATCTGTAACAAAATAAATGTGACATATTATTACAGATATGCACATGTCGAAAACAAATGCAAACACAAAATCCTACTTATGCTATAGGATACTGATGGTCAACCTTGTCACTCCATAGCTTAGACAAATCCAACTCACATCATGATGACTCCAATGCTGCAATGTTGGAAGTGCATAATGTGGGTTGAACTTTGACAACTGCTGCAGTGCAAAGGTTATACTTCAGTGTTCTTGCCTTTGAAATAAAAGCATACAAGTAAATATAATAATCCAATGTTGATTAAGGGACGTGATGTACACGTGTAATATTGTGCAAACAATGCATGTAGGAATAGTCCTCTTCAACATTACTTATATTTGTGTCATTTTAAAAAATACATATTTGATTAGAAAGTTAACAGCCCATATCATAAAGGTCCTTCATGTAAACATGATAATCGCTTACAAAAATCATGCATTACCTTGGTAAAGTCAATAGTGCATAGTCACAATAGCAAAATATATACCTGTAAGTGGTGCTGAAAGAACGACAACTGATAGAATACGTGAATGATATATATTTATCAGACTGAATAGCGACATCTGTACAATGTCGATATAATACTGTACCTTAACAAAACAGCTGTGTCACACCTCACACTCGTTTTTCTTGTAGCTTGTTATGTAATAGGGCACATGCGTGTATGTTTCATCATAGGTGCATGTTTACTGAGTAAAGCAGTCATGACAACGCCTTTGTGTTGTCGGTACGCTTGCGATGATGAACGATGCGCACCGTGAATGTTAGTCTGCGTCATAAGACGTACAGACGCTCCAATACCCAACGCGTCACAGCAGGAAGCCAGTCTGTGCGTCCAAACAGAGGCGCAACCATACATGCACGTAACCTTTTATAAAGCTAGATAAAAAAAAGGATGTAGTAGTAACGCACACTTTATTGAGGTACAGTATTACATCGCCATTCACCATCTGTGGCTATGCAGTCTCATCTATATATACCTTATCTATCCGTTGTCATGCTTGCAAGTCCACAGTCAGGCATAAATATCTGTTTTCACTCTGCACTATGCACTTTTTAAATTTTCGTTTTGTTAAATAAATGATTGGCACATATTATCAGTATTACATGATGGAAATTTTAGATATTTTTTAAAAAATTGTAGTTATATTATTCACCAAATGTAAAGTTTTATGAATGTCAAAGAAAACTTGTAATGCTGATTATGTTTTTAAGTCAGCCATTCATTGTCTACACAATAAAAATGGTGTACATACTGTTACTTACCCATCATTAATGGATTCTGATGTGTACTTGTATGCTTTTATTTTAAACCGTATAGCAGATTATTTAACCTATTTTAATTGTGGTTTGCATTGCTTTTCAACATGTTAATGTATGCGTTTATGTTTGTAAATTTTTAATTTACATATTTTTTTTAAGTTAAATCATCATCTTATGGTACTAAAGTTTATATTTCTCTTGTTTGGAGTATAGACATTTTTAATTGACACGTAACAAGGAAAATACTTGATATAGTATTTAAACATCCTCCTTGACCCTGGGCTACAACACCGCCAGTTGTAGCTCGGAAGTGCTGTTAGCACAGTCTACACTTGCTCCTGTGTTACTGGGGTTCAGTAATGTCAGCTGTTCCCCTGCTGTGTGAACGGCAAAAAGTCCTGCTGCCTCCACCCTGTTCTCTTCTCATCCCTGGGCTACAACACCGCCAGTTGTAGCTCGGAAGTGCTGTTAGCACAGTGAACACTTGCTCCTGTGTTACTGGGGTTCAGTAATGTCAGCTGTTCCCCTGCTGTGTGAACGGCAAAAAGTCCTGCTGCCTCCACCCTGTTCTCTTCTCATCCCTGGGCTACAACACCGCCAGTTGTTGCTCGGAAGTGCTGTTAGCACAGTGAACACTTGCTCCTGTGTTACTGGGGTTCAGTAATGTCAGCTGTTCCCCTGCTGTGTGAACGGCAAAAAGTCCTGCTGCCTCCACCATGTTCTCTTCTCATCCCTGGGCTACAACACCGCCAGTTGTAGCTCGGAAGTGCTGTTAGCACAGTGAACACTTGCTCCTGTGTTACTGGGGTTCAGTAATGTCAGCTGTTCCCCTGCTGTGTGAACGGCAAAAAGTCCTGCTGCCTCCACCCTGTTCTCTTCTCATCCCTGGGCTACAACACCGCCAGTTGTTGCTCGGAAGTGCTGTTAGCACAGTGAACACTTGCTCCTGTGTTACTGGGGTTCAGTAATGTCAGCTGTTCCCCTGCTGTGTGAACGGCAAAAAGTCCTGCTGCCTCCACCCTGTTCTCTTCTCATCCCTGGGCTACAACACCGCCAGTTGTAGCTCGGAAGTGCTGTTAGCACAGTCTACACTTGCTCCTGTGTTACTGGGGTTCAGTAATGTCAGCTGTTCCCCTGCTGTGTGAACGGCAAAAAGTCCTGCTGCCTCCACCCTGTTCTCTTCTCATCCCTGGGCTACAACACCGCCAGTTGTAGCTCGGAAGTGCTGTTAGCACAGTCTACACTTGCTCCTGTGTTACTGGGGTTCAGTAATGTCAGCTGTTCCCCTGCTGTGTGAACGGCAAAAAGTCCTGCTGCCTCCACCATGTTCTCTTCTCATCCCTGGGCTACAACACCGCCAGTTGTTGCTCGGAAGTGTCATTGGCACGGGTACTCACTCCTGCCCAGACTGGTTACAGCACGCCATCTGTTTCCTCTCAGTGTAAACGTCACTTAGCCTCCAATAAGTTGTCCTATCGTGTTGCGGTCGGGTTAGCCGACTCTATGGTGCTTGGAGTTTAGGTGCTTCCTATGTGTGCTGCGGGATATGCAAATAAAGGCTGTTTCCGTTGTGACAATAGGACAATCACCCACTGTAGTACTGTGGGATTCGGTAACTGCGGCCGGCTCGCGGCCTGTCATCTTAAATTTCCATGGGTACCTTCTGCTACCCGTCCGGGTTCCAGTACCGTCAGCTGGTTCTCCGCAGTGCCTTTGGCCTAGGTGCCTCCATCTCGGTATCCGAGTTCCAGCAACGTCTGCTGGTCCTTGGTAGTGCTTTGGAGCACAGGTACCTCCTGCTTAGTAACCGTGTCCCAGTAACGTCAGCTGGTCCTCGGTTGTGCCATTGGCTCTTTTCCTTCTGCTGCCCCTCCGGGTTCCAGCACAGTCAGCTGGTCCTCGTTACTTGCATTGGCTCTTGTACCTTCTGCTACCCGTCCGGGTTCCAGTACCGTCAGCTGGTTCTCCGCAGTGCCTTTGGCCTAGGTGCCTCCATCTCGGTATCCGAGTTCCAGCAACGTCTGCTGGTCCTTGGTAGTGCTTTGGAGCACAGGTACCTCCTGCTTAGTAACCGTGTCCCAGTAACGTCAGCTGGTCCTCGGTTGTGCCATTGGCTCTTTTCCTTCTGCTGCCCCTCCGGGTTCAAGCACAGTCAGCTGGTCCTCGTTACTTGCATTGACTCTTGTACCTTCTGCTACATTTACAAATTGAAGATTTTTTCAATGCTTTTTTGGGTAATCACTCTGGATCTCCAACAATGAAGACGACGACCCTGATGACCACCCCGAAGAAGATGACGACCACAAGGACGACGAGCATCAAGCCAACCAGCCTAAACACCATCACAAAGAAGAAATAAAAGATTACCAAACAGGACTAAGAAGGTTAAGACAAACTGCAAGATACAGAACAAGAGACTTAAGAACAATAAGCAGAAGATCAAAAAGCAGAAGAACATGAAGTATAAGACCAAAATGAAGAGCAAAATATATGCTCTAAATTCTAAGCAGAAGAAGACTAAGCAGTGTATGGGGGTGAGTCCGTTCCTCCTCGTGGTGCCCCTGGAAAATGCCTGCTGCTGCAGGCTAAACTGAACACGGACAAATACTGTTGTAATTTAAATCTTTTGTGACAGCAAGAACGGAAGGATGAAAAATTCAAACTTTGACAGATTACAAGTACAGGAATCTCTGTCACAAATAAGAATATGATGAAGAAGATGAAGAAGTAGAATATGAAGAAGAATAATAGTTTAATAAGAAGAATATGAGTAATGTTAACAAAAAGATGAAAAGCAAGAAGTTTAAGAAGAAGATAAAGAAGGTGAAGATGAAGAATAATTTGATGAAAAAGATGATGCTGCTGAAGATTATGAAGGAGAAAGTGTGTGAAAAGTTAAAAAGGTGAAGAGCATGGAAGTTGTGAAATATACATATTTGCCAAAATAGAAAAAACGTTAACAACATTGTCAATTTATTCGTCAATCCGAACATCTTTAAAAAAAATATATATATATATGCTATTCCATTTGATTGGGTTAAACATCTATGCCTTTAATGTCTCCTCAACCTTCCCCAATACATTCTACAGTACTCTTTGTTGTTTTCCTTCATGTACAATTAACCAACAAGGCAAGAATGGGTTTTTTTTAATTCCGATATTTTGTTCCCATAGACTTACATGGGACTTCCGGTATCGGTATCGGGTATCGCCGATATTTTAATGGTATCGGCGATACCATTCCGATTCCGATACTTTTGGATATCGGAAAGTATCGCTCAACCCTAGTCAGGGCTCATAGAAGGCCACTTCAGAATAGTCTTATGTTTTCCACTTAGCCATTCTTGGATGTTTTTAGCTGTGTGTTTTGGATCATTATCCTGTTGTAAGACCCATGACCTGCGATTGAGACCAAGCTTTCTGACACTGGGCAGCACATTTCTCTCTATAATCCTTTGATTGTCTTGAGATTTCATTGTACCCTGCACAGATTCTAGACACCCTGTGTCTTGTACATGCTTAAACTGAAACCAGAGCCCTCATTGGCTGCTCTTCTTATTTAATGCACACACCCCTTCCTCCCAACGTTCGCCTCCTGACGAAAGGACAAAATGCACGTTGGGGCACCTTGGAACACCACGTTGTACCGACCACTACTCATGTAAGTGCCCTATGTTATTGTGCTTCATTATAGCCGCTACGGTACACTTTGATAACCGTTTAGTTCTTAATACATTAGAGTGGCTGCTGCACTCACTGGCATTTGTTTGGGTAGCACTTACATTATTTGTAGGTCACATATCATTAGTGGTCTCATCCCCATTTTATCTTTTTTTTAATAGTTACCTTGTTTTTCATTGTTTCCATGTGAATATTTTCATGATTGTTTCTACATCTTGTTATCAATTTTTGTGATCAATAAAATATGTAACTTTTTATACAGCACGTTATACTGGTTTTTCTACTTAGTGTATTACCCTGTGCCAAATGCAGCAAAGCAGCCCTAGAACATTACTGAGCCTCCTCCATGTTTCACAATAGGGACAGTGTTCTTTATTTGATATGCTTCATTTACCCATCTGTGAACATAGAATCCATTTTTGTCTCATCTGTCCATAAGACATTCTCCCAGAAGCTTTGTGGCTTGTCAACATTTAGTTTGGCAAATTCCAGTCGAGCTTTTTTATGATTTTTTTTCAACAATGGTGTCCTCCTTGGTCATCTTTGAGGAAGTCCACTTTGGCTCATAAAACGATGGATGGTGCAATCTGACACTGATGTTCCTTGAGCTTGAAGTTCACCTTTAATCTGTTTAGAAGCTTTTCCAGGCTCTTTTGTTACCATTCGTATTATCAGTATCTTTGATTTGTCATCAATTTTCATTTTGCAGCCATGTTCAGGAAGGTTGGCTACAGTCCTATGGATCTTAAATTTCATAATAATATGTGCAACTGTAGTCACAGGAACATCAAGCTGCTTGGAGATGGTCTTATAACTTTTACCTTTAACATGTTTGTCTATAATTTTCTTTCTAATCTCCCGTGCCAACTCTTTCCTTTGCTTCCTCTGGTCCATGTTAAATGTGATATACACAATGTCACCAAACAGCACAGTGAGTATCTGTAGCCCTCTATACAGGCCCACTCACTGATTCCAAGACTGTAGACACCTGTGATGCTAATTAGTGGACACACCTTGATGTTCCTTTTGTCACATTATTTTCAGGGGTACCATCATTTCTGTCCAGGCCTATTTCATGAGTTTTATTTTTTTAAAATTCTGTGGGAGCATGGTTGAAAAGCAATGTCTGACTTTCATTTGTTCATTTTCATAGATTTTTAATTTATTATTTCTTTTGTCAGATTAAAGTTATTTCTGTCACCATTGTTTTTTTCATTAAACGAGGGGTATTAACATTTTTGACCATGTGTTTATATATAAATACATTTGTTAGGTTTGGGAAATTGATAGACCACTTTCCTCTTCAGTCATGTCTGACCAGAGTTTACTGCTGGGTTTTCTCTGACTCTAGCAGCATGCATTTAAAAGAAAAGCAGTTTCAATAGAGGCACACTATTGATACAGAATGTTTAATATTTTTCCTCAATGTGCTACATTTTGTTTTTTATATTAGCCAGCTTTATAGTCTCATAGTCAAGGATTTTATACTTCTTATCTCAAAGGGTATCTAGGGGGGTCGCAGCCAGCATTGGAGCACAGTCAGGCCACCTAATGCGGTGGTTTGAAGTGTCTCTGCATTCTGCAGCCACCCAGACTAGGAGTCAGCAGTTCTCTGTGCCGGCTGTCAAGCTGACAGCCGCACAGAGAAACTGCAGCACTCCAGCTCACAGTGTTCATTAGTACTCGCATTTAATAGATGCAAGTACAATTGAATCTCAGACCGCCGGGCACAGCTACACCAGCAGTGTGATCAAGTCATGTGATTACTCTGATGACATCACTCACCGGAGCTGCAGAGGTGCAAGTGGGTTGTAAGTGATCCACATTAGTGGAGCTGAAGATACCTAAGATAGGAGGAGAGGGGTATTTACTGAGTTATGTTTACTGGGGGTGGTGTATTTAGTGTGGGGGTATTTATTGAGGGGTAATTACTGTGTGTATGGATGGTGGTATTTGCTATTTGCATGAGAGGGGTATTTACTGTGTATGTGCGAGAGGTGTATGTACTCTTTGTGGGGTATTTACTGTGTGTGTGAGTATTCACTATATGTAACATAGTAACATAGTTATTAAAATTGAAAGAAGACTTTAAGTCCATCTAGTTCAACCCATATCCTATCCTAACCTGCCCTAACATGTTGATCCAGAGGAAGGCAAAAAAAACCCTTGTAGCAAACAGTAAGCTTCACATTGGGGAAAAAAAATTCCTTCCCGACTCCACATACGGAAATCAGACTAGCTCCCTGGATCAACGCAATATCTAGGAAACTAGTGTATATAACCTGTAATATTATACTTTTCAAGAAAGGCATCCAGTCCCTTCTTCAATTTTAGTAGGGAATCACTCATTACAACATTATGCGGCAGAGAGTTCCATAGTCTCACTGCTCTTACAGTAAAGAATCTGCATCTGTGATTATGACTAAACCTTCTTTCCTCCAAACGTAGAGGATGCCCCCTTGTCCCCGTCACAGGTCTAAGAGTAAAAAGATCATTAGAAAGGTCTTTGTACTGTCCCCTCATATATTTATACTTTGTAGTAAGATCTACCCTAAGCCTTCAATTTTCCAAACTAAATAACCCCAAGTGTAATAACCCGTCTTGGTATTGCAGACCCCCCAGTTCTCTAATAACCTTGGTCGCTCTTCTCTGCACCTGCTCCAGTTCAGCTATGTCTTATACACCGGAGACCTGAACTGTGCACAATATTCTAAGTGTAGTCACACCAGTGACTTGTATAGAGGTAAAATTATATTCTCCTCATGAGCATCTATGCCTCTTTTAATGCATCCCATTATTTTATTTGCCTTTGCAGCAGCTGCCTGACACTGGCCACTAAATGTGAGTTTGTCATCCACCCATGCACCCAGTTCTTTTTCAGTGACAGTTTTGCCAAGTGTTTTACAATTAAGCACATAATTATACATCTTGTTTGTTCTACCCAAGTGCATGACCTTACATTTATCCCCATTAAAGCTCATTTGCCATTTATCAGCCCAAGCTTCTAGTTTACATAAATCCTCCTGTAACATAAAATTGTACTCCTCTGTATTGACTACCCTGCAGAGTTTAGTGTCATCTGCAAATATGTAAATACTACTCTCTATGCCCCCTACAAGGTCATTAATAAATATGTTAGAGAAGCGGCCCCAATACTGACCCCTGTGGTACCCCACTGCTAACCGTGACCCAGTCCGAGTGTGTTCCATTAATACCCATGCTTTGTTTCCTATCCATGAGCCAGTTCCTAACCCATTTACACATATTTTCCCCTATCCCATTGTTTTCATTTTATATCAACCTTTTGTGTGGCACCGTATCAAAAGCTTTTGAGAAGTTCATGTACATCACGTCCACTGCGTTCCTTTGCTCCAGTCTGGAACTTACCTCTTCATAAAAGCTTAGATTAGTCTGACAAAAATGGTCCCTCGTAAACCCATGTTGATACTGGGTCATGAGTAGAGTTGAGTATTCCGATACCGCAAGTATCAGGTATCGGCCGATATTCGCTGTATCGGAATTCCGATACTTAGTTCCGATATTTTCCATATATCGTATACCGGAATCGGAAGTTCCCATAATTCTTTGAGAGGCAATGTGATTTTAGTCAGCCAATGTGGAATCCTAAGAAGTGTGGGCACATCCTGTACTGCTGCGGTCATGTTAACTAATGGCATGGCTGTGATTGGATGCTGAAATGATGTCAGAATGCACTATAAAAGGCGCCGCCGGCATTTTAGCGTCACTGTGCTGTGAATTCAGTAAGGGACAGAACGCTGCTCTGCTGACTCTGAGGGACAGTTAGAGATTGCGATTTTGTGTACTGTGCTCTAGGCAGGCTAGTTTACCAACCGCTGTGTAAAGCTTCCTTTTGCCAGTGTTGTTTTAACAGCTCTGTGCAAGGTGTGTGTGTGTGAGAGTGCAGGTGACGCTGCAGTTTGCTCTGCATCCAACGCTGTTTGTAGGCATCTGCACGTGTCTCTCACAGACTCTTTTTTTTTTCTTTAGTGTAATTCTTGCTGCTCCATTCAATTGAAATTATAGTGTGACGCGCTTCCATCCGTATCCAATACATTGGTTGCAAACACTATAGAATTACAGAAAGGAGCCTTTCAGAGATAGTGAACAGTTGTGTTCAGTGTTCACTCTAGTCTGTGAGGTTTTTTTTTTTTTTTTGAGTGCAGATCACGCTCCAGTTAGTTCTTCAACCACTGCTGGTTGTAGTCTGCTGAACGTGTGTCACTGCCTCATCCTTGTCATTTTTCTCTAATTGGTGCTGCTCCATTCCATTTCAAATAACTCAAATCTATTAGTGTGACGCGCTTCCATCCGTATCCAATACATTGGTTGCAAACACTATAGAATTACAGAAAGGAGCCTTTCAGAGATAGTGAACAGTTGTGTTCAGTGTTCACTCTAGTTTGTGAGGTTTTTTTTTTTTGAGTGCAGATCACGCTCCAGTTAGTTCTTCAACCACTGCTGGTTGTAGTCTGCTGAACGTGTGTCACTGCCTCATGCTTGTCATTTTTCTCTAATTGGTGCTGCTCCATTCCATTTCAAATAACTCAAATCTATTAGTGTGACGCGCTTCCATCCGTATCCAATACATTGGTTGCAAACACTATAGAATTACAGAAAGGAGCCTTTCAGAGATAGTGAACAGTTGTGTTCAGTGTTCACTCTAGTCTGTGAGGTTTTTTTTTTTTAAGTGCAGATCACGCTCCAGTTAGTTCTTCAACCACTGCTGGTTGTAGTTTGCTGAACGTGTGTCACTGCCTCATCCTTGTCATTTTTCTCTAATTGGTGCTGCTCCATTCCATTTCAAATAACTCAAATCTATTAGTGTGACGCGCTTCCATCCGTATCCAATACATTGGTTGCAAACACTATAGAATTACAGAAAGGAGCCTTTCAGAAATAGTGAACAGTTGTGTTCAGTGTTCACTCTAGTCTGTGAGGTTTTTTTTTTTTGAGTGCAGATCACGCTCCAGTTAGTTCTTCAACCACTGCTGGTTGTAGTCTGCTGAACGTGTGTCACTGCCTCATCCTTGTCATTTTTCTCTAATTGGTGCTGCTCCATTCGATTTCAAATAACTCAAATCTATTAGTGTGACGCGCTTCCATCCGTATCCAATACATGGTTGCAAACACTATAGAATTACAGAAAGGAGCCTTTCAGAGATTGAACAGTTGTGTTCAGTGTTCACTCTAGTCTGTGAGTTTTTTTTTTTTTTGAGTGCAATCACGCTCCAGTTAGTTCTTCAACCACTGCTGGTTGTAGTCTGCTGAACGTGTGTCACTGCCTCATCTTGTCATTTTTCCTAATTGGTGCTGCTCCATTCCATTTCAAATAACTCAAATCTATTAGTGTGACGCGCTCCATCCGTATCAAACATGGTTCAAACACTATAAATTACAGAAAGGAGCCTTCAAATAGTGACAGTTGTGTTCAGTGTTCACTCTAGTCTTGAGGTTTTTTTTTTTGAGGCAGATCACGCTCCAGTTAGTTCTTCACCACTGCTGTGTAGTCTGCTGAACGTGTGTCACTGCCTCATCTTGTATTTTCTCTAATTGGTGCTGCTCCATTCCATTTCAAATATAAATCTATTAGTGTGACGCGCTTCATCCGTATCCAATACATTGGTTGCAAACACTATAGATTACAGAAAGGAGCCTTTCAGTAAACAGTTGTGTCAGTGTTCACTCAGTCTAGGTTTTTTTTTTTTTTACAATCACCTCAGAGTCTGCTGGTGAGTTTGCGAACGTGTGTCTGCCATCGTCATTTTTCTCTATTGGTGTAATCTGCTCCTCCATTCAATAACTAAATTATTAGTGTGACGCCTTCCATCGTATCCAATACATTGGTTGCAAACACTATAGAATTACAAAAGGAGCCTTTCAGAGATAGTGAACAGTTGTGTTCAGTGTTCACTCTAGTCTGTGAGGTTTTTTTTTTTTTTGAGTGCAGATCACCTCCAGTTAGTTCTTCAACCACTGCTGGTTGTAGTCTGCTGAACGTGTGTCACTGCCTCATCCTTGTCATTTTTCTCTAATTGGTGCTGCTCCATTCCATTTCAAATAACTCAAATCTATTAGTGTGACGCGCTTCCATCCGTATCCAATACATTGGTTGCAAACACTATAGAATTACAGAAAGGAGCCTTTCAGAGATTGAACAGTTGTGTTCAGTGTTCACTCTAGTTGTGAGGTTTTTTTTTTTTTTGAGTGCAGATCACGCTCCAGTTAGTTCTTCAACCACTGCTGGTTGTAGTCTGCTGAACGTGTGTCACTGCCTCATCCTTGTCATTTTTCTCTAATTGGTGCTGCTCCATTCCATTTCAAATAACTCAAATCTATTAGTGTGACGCGCTTCCATCCGTATCCAATACATTGGTTGCAAACACTATAGAATTACAGAAAGGAGCCTTTCAGAGATAGTGAACAGTTGTGTTCAGTGTTCACTCTAGTCTGTGAGGTTTTTTTTTTTTTTGAAGTGCAGATCACGCTCCAGTTAGTTCTTCAACCACTGCTGGTTGTAGTCTGCTGAACGTGTGTCACTGCCTCATCCTTGTCATTTTTCTCTAATTGGTGCTGCTCCATTCCATTTCAAATAACTCAAATCTATTAGTGTGACGCGCTTCCATCCGTATCCAATACATTGGTTGCAAACACTATAGAATTACAGAAAGGAGCCTTTCAGAGATAGTGAACAGTTGTGTTCAGTGTTCACTCTAGTCTGTGAGGTTTTTTTTTTTTGAGTGCAGATCACGCTCCAGTTAGTTCTTCAACCACTGCTGGTTGTAGTCTGCTGAACGTGTGTCACTGCCTCATCCTTGTATTTTTCTCTAATTGGTGCTGCTCCATTCCATTTCAAATAACTCAAATCTATTAGTGTGAGCGCTTCCATCTGTATCCAATACATTGGTTGAAACACTATAGAATTACAGAAAGGAGCCTTTCAGAGATAGTGAACAGTTGTGTTCATTGTTCACTCTAGTCTGTGAGGTTTTTTTTTTTGAGTGCAGATCACGCTCCAGTTAGTTCTTCAACCACTGCTGGTTGTAGTTTTGCTGAACGTGTGTCACTGCCTCATCCTTGTCATTTTTCTCTAATTGGTGCTGCTCCATTCCATTTCAAATAACTCAAATCTATTAGTGTGACGCGCTTCCATCCGTATCCAATACATTGGTTGCAAACACTATAGAATTACAGAAAGGAGCCTTTCAGAGATAGTGAACAGTTGTGTTCAGTGTTCACTCTAGTCTGTGAGGTTTTTTTTTTTTTTTGAGAGCAGATCACGCTCCAGTTAGTTCTTCAACCACTGCTGGTTGTAGTCTGCTGAACGTGTGTCACTGCCTCATCCTTGTAATTTTTCTCTAATTGGTGCTGCTCCATTCCATTTCAAATAGCTTAAATCTATTAGTGTGACGCGCTTTCATCCGTATCCAATACATTGGTTGCAAACACTATAGACTTACAGAAAGGAGCCTTTCAGAGATACTGAACAGTTGTGTGCAGTGTTCACTGCAGTCTATGCGTAATAACCACACTTAGGCCTTATAACTTTTCTGACTTTCTTTAACAATCTACCAAGATGAAGAAGGCAGGGAGTAAGGCACGTGGTCATGGCCGTGGAGTTTCAGCAGGGAGAGGACGTGGGGATTCTGTGGCTGCTGCCGCCCCCAGTGACACAGCATCCACCAGTTTTTCCCGTGAGCGTTCCTTTATGTGCAGTTTTGTAGGAGCTCGGCATACCCCCTGCTGCGGGAAGAACAAATTGAAGCCGTTGTTGGTTGGATGGCAGCCAATACATCGACTTCAATTGCTTCCACGTTCTCTCAGGACCACAACACTGTTGAGCAACCATCTGTCTGTTCACCGCCTGTCAAATTGCCCAGGCAGTCAGAGAGTTCTGAACTGGAGCCAGCTGAGTCTCTGCTTCTGTTCTCAGAATCTGTTGGCTTGCAAACAGGGGCCCAGCCAAGCAGCATACTGGAATTTGAAGAAGAGGGAGTATGCAGTGATGCGCAACAGCTGTGTCTCTCTGAATCTGAAGAGTTGGGTGAGCCAGTGCCAATGGTCAGCACACCGCAGAATGCATCTGATGATGATGAGACTCAGTTGCCAGTTTCTGTTGAGCATGGTGCTGTCCAGACCACCCAACAGCAGCAGGTGTTGGAAGAGGGTAGTGGAGATGATGAGGTCCAAGACCCAACATGGCGTGAGGAACAGAAAGGTGGTGGGAGCAGCTCTGAGGAAGAGATTGGCCCAACGGTACAAACAGGAGGGAGAGGTAGGCTGCAGACTCGGTTGCCTGTAGCCTCCAGTTTGGCACCTGTTGGGAGCAGTTCTCTTCCAAAAGTCAAAACGGGCGCTCCCAGGACTTGCACTGCGTGGTCCTTTTTTGACACACTTGCAGATGATATTTGCTATGTCAAATGCAAGCTGTGTAAGCAAAAAGTAAAAAGAGGTAAAAGTGTCAGTAACCTTAATACCACTAATATGTGGAAACATGTGCGGACAAAGCACGTAGTTGAGTTACAAAGACACACTGGAGATGTAGGCCAACCTACAGCAGCACCTACATCTTCAGCTTGTGTTGGAGCCTCTTCCTCCAGCTCACACACAGCTGGTTCGGCTTCCTCACACGATCGCCATGGAAGAACCTCGGTCACTGTTGTCCAGAGACAAAGTGTTATTCCACCCACAGCTGCAAGTTCCCTGTCATCCTCACACTCCCAGGCCACAAAACAGCCATCGGTAGCACAGGCATGGGATAAAAGACGGCCATACTCGGCAAACCATCCACGAGCACAGGCTCTGAATGCTGGCATTGCAAAACTCCTGTCCCTTGAAATGCTGTCATTCAGGCTGGTGGAGACTGACAGTTTCCGGAACTTAATGGCATTGGCAGTCCCACAATACAATGTGCCAGCCGATTTTATTTCAGCAGGCAAGCCGTCCCTGCTCTGCAAAAGCATGTTGAGGGAAAAATTAAACATGCGCTACTAAACGCAGGCAGTAGCAAGGTCCACCTGACCACAGATGCGTGGACCAGTACCCATGGCCAGGGACGGTACCTTTCCCTCACTGCCCATTGGGTTAATGTTGTGGAGCCGGGTACAGATCTTGCGAGTGGCACTGTACGTGTTCTGCCAACTCCAAGGATTGCAGGAATCCAGTCTGTACACATTGACTCCTCCTCCTACTCCAGTTCCTCAGAATCATCGCTGCAGGAGCCGTCACGGTCTACCTCCACATGGACCCGTGAACGCTTACCTGTTGCGACCGATATGAGCACAGCCGTGGCCAAACATCAACAGGCCGTCCTGAAATTAATTTCCATGGGGAATCAAAGCCACACAGCGCAGGAGGTCTGGAATGCCATCAAGCAGGAGAGCGACGTGTGGTTTTTGCCAGCGAATCTCCAGCCAGGCTTGGTAGTGTGTGACAATGGCCGAAATCTGGTGGCAGCTCTGGCCCTTGGCAACCTCACTCACATACCATGTCTGGCACATGTGCTCAACTTGGTCGTGCAGAGTTTTTTGAGGGACTATCCGGATCTTGATGCACTGCTGCACAAGGTCCGCCTAGAGTGCGCTCACTTGCGACGTTCCAGCATGGCCAGATCGCGCATTGCAGCTCTGCAACGTAGATTTCGCCTTCCTGAACATCGCATCATATGTGACGTACCCACCAGGTGGAATTCCACGTTACATATGTTGGAGCGGTTGTGTGAGCAGCAGACAGCAGTAATGGAGTATCAGCTGCAACAGGTGCAATCAACACGCAATTTGCGCCGTTCACACTTCACCACTACTGAGTGGGCCTCTATGAAGGACATCTGCCACGTTTTGCGTGTGTTTGATGAGTCAACGCGGATGGCGAGTGCAGATGATGCACTAGTCAGCCTGACTGTCCCCCGTATCTGCCTGCTTCAAAAAACACTGCAAGCATTAAGGGATGAGGTTTTGGAAGAGGTGGAGGATGAGGAGACACAAATTCCATCACCTTCTGGACAGTCAGCGCAACGTAGTTCCTCCCAAAGGTCTTTGCAGGGCTCACTTTGTGAGGAGGATGAGGAGTAGTCAATGGAGGAGGAAGAAATCGCTACAGAGGGAGGTACACAACGCTCTAGTCAGTATGTAGAGCGAGGGTGGGGTGATGCAGAGCAGGTACAGATGACGCCTCTTACAGAGGACAGCGTTTGTTGGCCAGTTGGGAGTCTGCAGCACATGGTTGATTTCATGCTGCAGTGCCTGAGAAACGACCGCCGCATCGCCCACATTCTCACCACGTCTGATTATTGGGTATACACCCTCCTAGACCCTCGCTACCGGGACAACTTACAAAGCCTCATCACACCGTTGAACTGGGAGCGTAAAATTCGGGAGTACCAAGACACACTGGTGAAATCCATAATGTTCTCCATTCCAGCCGAGAGCAGTGCTGCTGATTCTGCTTTACAAAGCAGCTCTGTGCGTGGAGGCAGTGGGACAGCTCTGCAACAAGAGGGAGCACAAGCAGCGCCTCTGCACAGGGGGGCAAGACCAGTATGTTCCAAATGTGGCGAAGTTTTGTGGCAGCGCCACCAATGTCTACACCATCCGAGACGCCTCCAGTCACCAGGAGGCAACGTTTCCGTAAGATGGTGACAGACTACTTGTCTTGCCCTCTCAGTGTACTCCCAGATGGCTCTTCCCCTTTCAAGTTTTGGGTCTCTAAGCTGGATACATGGCCAGAGCTTAGCCAGTATGCATTGGAGGTGCTGGCTTGCCCTGCTGCCAGTGTATTATCGCAGCGCTTCTTTAGTGCTGCAGGTGGTGTACTAACAGACCGTCGCATGCGACTATCCTCCAATAATGTAGACCGGCTTACTTTTCTGAAAATGAACAAGGCATGGATCTCGCCAGAATTTGCCTGTCCATTTTCAGATTAAATAACTGGTTGGCAACGTTATCAATTTCTCCTGTTATGTTCATCTATCTACCACCTGAACTGTACTCCCTGGGCTACAACACTGCAAGTCTGAGGGGAATGATCAGTTAACAACCAAAATGTTCTCCCCAACAGATAGTAGCGCAACGACTCCAGGCCAGGCACCTCTTTCTCTCTACAATGCTGTATCTGGTTTCAGCTGGAGTTAGCTTTCGACTCTGGAAAGTAATGTGATGCTCCTCCCCGTTAACCTCCTGAGACAAAACGGCACCCACACCTACCTCTGACGCATCAGTCTGGACAATGAATTCTCTTTTGAAGTCGGGTGTGATCAAAAATGGTGACACACACACAGTGCCCCTTTTAGTTTTACAAACGCTTCTTCAAGCTGATCATTCCATCGCACCATTACTAACTTCCTGCCTTTTAGGCAGTCATTTAACGGCGCCGACAGTGTTGCAAAATTGTGAATAAACCGCGGGTAGTATCCCACTAACCCCAAAAACCCTTTCACTTGTTTTGTGGTGAGGGGACGGGGCCAGTTTTGGATTGCCTCCACTTTGTTTATTTGGGCTTTGATAACTCCTCTCACAATCACATACCCCAGGTAGCGAGCTTCCTCCAACCCTATGGAACACTTCTTTGGGTTTGCAGTTAGCTCTGCTTGTCTCAGCGAATCTATCACCGCCTGTACCTTGGCTAAGTGACTTTCCCAGTCTGTACTGTACACCACAATATCGTCCAGATTGCCGCGGCATATCGGCGATGAGGACGAAGAACAACGTCCATTAACCTCTGGAATGTCGCTGGAGCGCCATGCAACCCGAAGGGTAGGACTATATACTGGAACAGTCCCTCGGGTGTTACAAAAGCCGTTTTCTCTCTCGCTGCTTTTGTTAGTGGCACCTGCCAATACCCTTTTGTGAGGTCAATGAGTGAAAAATAACGTGCCTGCCCAAACCGCTCTATTAACTCATCGACCCGGGGCATGGGGTATGCGTCAAAAATTAGAAATTTCATTCAGTTTTCTGAAGTCATTACAGAACCTTAGTGTCCCATCTGGCTTTGGTATTAGGACTATTGGGCTGGCCCACTCACTCTGGGACTTTTCAATGACCCCTAACTGCAGCATCTTCTTGACCTCTTCCTTGATGGCTTGTCGCCGGGCCTCAGGCACCCGATATGGCTTTAATCGTACTTTGCCCTGTGGCTCAGTGACAATGTCATGTTGTATTAGGGAGGTACTACCAGGAAGTTCCGAAAAAACATCTGTATTTCGGCTAACAAACTCTCGGACTTCCTGAACTTGTCTGTGCGACAAAGTGTCTGATATTTTGACGGCGGAGAGGACTTCTCTTGCCTTCTCCTGAGGCAAGGAAGCCATCTGTATGGAAATGCAAGCCGTGGACAATCCTCACCAAGCGGGTCTCTGTCTTTCCATGGTTTGAGCAGATTCACATGGTATACGTGTTCTGGCTTTCTCCGCCCTGGTTGGTGTACTTTATAGTTTACTGGTCCCACCTTCTCTATAATGTTGTAGGGTCCCTGCCACCTTGCAATGAACTTACTATCCACTGTAGGCACAAGTACCAACACCCGATCCCCAGGGTTAAAGGACCTTACCCGTGCCTCCCGGTTATAGACCTGCCTCTGTGACCTTTGTGCTGATTCCATATGTTCTCGGACTAATGGTAGGACTGTCTCCATTCTCTCTTGCATTTTGGCCACATGTTCTATCACACTTTTGTGGGGAGTTGTATGGTTTTCCCAGGCCTCTTAGCTATATCGAGTAAGCCACGGGGATGTCTGCCATATAATAGTTCAAAGGGCGAGAACCCCGTAGATGCCTGGGGCACCTCCCGCACTGCAAACATCAGGTATGGCAACAAGAGATCCCAGTCCTTAGCATCTTTAGAGACTTTTTTTTTCAACATATTCTTCAGGGTTTTATTGAACCTTTCTACTAAACCGTCTGTTTGGGGATGATAGATCGATGTGCGCAACTGTTTAACACTGGCAGAGTTCCTTCATGATTTTTGACATAAAGGGGGTCACCTGATCTGTTAAGATTTCTTGAGGGATTCCCACCCGAGAGAACATACCATGAGTTCTTTTGCATCAGTTTTACCGAGGTGTGTCGCAGGGGAATAGCCTCAGGATACCTGGTAGCGTAATCTAGAACTACGAGGATGTGTTGATGACCCCTTGCTGATTTATTAACCGTCCACACCAGATCCATAGGCTATTCTCTCAAACGGTACCTCTATAATTAGTAATGGCACCAAGGGACTCTGAAAATGAGGCTGCGGACTGGTTACCTAGCACACGGGACAAGAGTAACAATACCGTTTAACTTCTTCATAGACCCATAGCCAGTAAAACCGTTGTAGAATTCTGTCTAGGGTTTTCTTTGATCCCAAATGTCCCCCTAGTACATGCGCATGCGCTAAGTCCATTACCAACCTCCGATATGACTGCGGTACCAGCAATTGCTCGACAATTTCCCCATGTATTTTTTCAACCCCATACAGCAAATCTTGGTTCAGCTCAAATTCGGGGAAATACTTTAGCTGCCCTGGGGTGTTGGGGTTCCCCATTGACAACCAGTACATTTTCCCGGGCTCGAGTCAACGTAGGGTCCCTAGTTGCGCCGTACCAAAATTGTCACCTGCCACATTTAAGTATGACAATTCTGGTCCCGGTGGCAAATCTTACATCTCCCCACCTAACACTTCTATAGGAGAGGGGTTTTCCTCCTCCACCGAAGGCAAAGGTACTCCTACCGCCAGTACATCTTCCTCTGGGCCACCAGGTTCATGCCCAATTTCTGGAGAATGCACCTGTTTGCCACTGGTGCCGACGACTGTTCTGTGGGAGGGGTAATTACAGGCCAAAGCACAGAAAATAACGGAAAATCTCTCCCCATTATTAATGCTAATTAACCACCACCCCCACCTCGTGTCACCTCCTCCCAGCTGGCGTGTTTATCATCACCAGGGTGGAAGGATAATGTTTTAAGTCACCATGTATACACAACACACCCATTTTCACAGCAGTATACTCGCTGATTTGGACGTGGCTGGCTCGTATTAGGGTTACTCACGAGACTCCCTGAGTCCACTAGAGCCACAGCAGGGTTACCCTCCACCTGCACTTTACACAAATGGTTCATATTGGGTCCCTCTGGTTTGACCACTGCACACATGTGTTCAGCATAGTGAGACTGATAGTAGCCAAAGTTGTTGTCCATGGGCTCTGTCAGGTGGGGGCAAACAGCTCTCACATGTCCTGGTTGTTGGCACCGCCAACAGATTATGGGGCCACCTTTCGTTCCCCGACCCGTCCTGGGCGGCCCTCCGAGTCTCTGCTCGACGAGCTGTGGGTGAAGGTTTGTGGAATTTACTTGGTACCTTCCGGGTAGTCTCTCCCTGTATCTCCTTGGTAGCCCCATATCTTTCAATGAGGTCTACCATTTGGAGACCATCAGTAGGGGCTGCCTGTCCAAGCCATGTTTGAAGGGTGTGTGGCAAATTTCTCAAGAATTTATCAGTCACTATACGATCCAGCATAGGCGGGGTGACAACACCTCCGGCTGCAACCACTTTTCTATCAGGTGTATCAAGTCATAATACTGTGACCGAGCTGGCTCGGAAGGGGAAAAGCTCCACTGGTGTACTCGCTGTGCCCGGACCAAAACATTTACCCCAAGACGTGCAAGTATCTCACCCTTGACGCTCTCATAGTCCTCCTGTTGCTCGGGGGTAGGTCCCTAGAGGCTTTTGCGGGTCCTGAATTAAAAAAAACGGAGCCACGATCTCGGCCCACTGGTACCGGGGCAGTCTCTCCCTTTTAGCCATGCCTTCAAACATCTCCAGGTACACCTCGACGTCATCTGATTGCTCCATCTTTCGGATCGCTGTACGCACCGCTTTCCGGACATCCTGCCATCCCCGGGCAGCTCCTGCTGTCTGCGGCGCTGTGATGTGCTGCATCACTAGACTATTGGTTTCCTGTTGCTGTCATTAAATATCTGCTGCTGCTCCATATCCTGCTGCTGTATAGCCTGCTGCTGCTCCATAGTTGCTGCTGTATAGCCTGCTGCTGCTGCTGCATAGCCTGCTGTTGCTGCCGCATGGCCTCCTCCAGCATTTTTACTGTGTTCTCCATCTTGGGACAGTTATCCACCGGGTTTTGCGTCACTTTATTTACCTAGGACATTTACTGTCATGCAGGAAAAAACAGCCTGACCTCACTGCGTTGCCCGCATTGAAGCCACCAATTGTAGGGATCCGCTCTGGTAGGCAGGGCTGGGCTGCAGTAATGAGGCAAACGCACCGCCTTTCAGTGGTTTTAATCATGAGTTCAACAAAAAGTCCAGATAACAAAATAAAAACAGAACATAAATCACCCCAGTTTGGAGAACCACTGGTGCCAGACTCACCCTTGCTTGGGACGGGCTTAACTAAGCGGCTGCAGGTCAGCAGAGACTGCCAGGTCCCATTCCGGGTGGTCTGGTACTCGCTTCCTGGTGCACACTGGCACACAGTAACAAAACAATCTTCCAGGCTGACTCCAGCCAAACTCCTTCCTTCCACACACCAACTACAACAGCTCCTCAGATGACCAGATCACGTGACTATGACCTTATCACAGGTCCTTGTGATCATGGAAAATCCTGAGCAAACTTCAGTCTGCTAGAAGAAATATATCTCACATCCAGCAAGATCCCCTTTGGTGTACCACAGCGGCAAGAAGTCTCCTGTTCCCTACACATGCACAGAAAAACCCATGTCGAACATGCTCCAAATAAGGAAGAGCCGTCACCCTGATTGTTATGCTTAAAACAGGAAAGATTGAAGTTTTCAAGGGCTAAAATGAAAAATTTTAATAAGAAATATGGACAAATATTAATTTGTCATCACAGCGCATATCTGCACATGGCTAGTAGAAACGGTAACAAAAAATAAAACATAGTGTTTACTTTTTTAAATTAATGCCTAAAAATACTTTTCATAATTATCAATTAATGCTTTATAAGGAACGTTATCTGTACCTGTAAGATAATGCAGTCAATGGATGTACGAATCATAAACATCATCATCATCATCATCCTCACGAGTTTTATTAATGACAGACATAATAAAATACACAGACTGAGGACAACTGTAACTTCACACACCATATATGAAATGGCCATCATGTAAACCTGGTAATAATGCGCAATAATAAATAATTACACCAAGAAAGTGCATCATGCATACAAACAATAGGTAGTTAGACCTGCAAGTGCTGTTGAAACAACCACAACAGATTTAAATTAATAATGCTATATAGCTATCACAGTGCATAGTTACTCATGGACAATGTTGATCTAATACTGTACCTCAATAAAGGCAGCGTCACCCATGATGCTTGTTTGTCTTGTAGATTGTTGAAGAGGGAATTTTTTTTTTTTTTTAAAGTTCCTTTTTATTTGGATTTTCAAAAACAAAAAGGCCACATAAGGCGGTACACATCTCGGTCGCAGCCGATATGGTCATAAAATAAACATTCTAAAAGTCAAAGTAACAAGAGAACAAAAAACCGAAACTCGTCAATAATTGTAAGGAAACCTCTAACTTGTAGAATTCCTCCCGTCATCTTCCTTCTCTAACTTTGCTGTGATCCTGATTAAACTATTTCACTCGTCACCCTTCTGTGGCGTGTATTTTTTCAAATTCTCGCCACCTTTACATTCATTTCTCCGATCATGTTAAAATATAAGGCTTTCCTCAATATCACCATGATCGTTCATCATGATCCCATGTTTACTCATTAACGCTGTAATATGTTGAGGAATGTGATTTGCTTTCGCTAGTCGTGCTAATAGTATCCCTGATTTGCTACCATAACGATATAGATCGGCTCTATAATTCAAATTACTGGTTCTCTCGCGTCGATCTACCCATAGGTCAAAGTCAGCCTTAGCCTGCTTCCATCTATTTTTATCCTGTGTCCATGAAGTTGTCATACTAGGCCTCTGCCTACACCCTCCTTGACCCTGTGCTCCTACACCGCCAGCTGTTGCTCGGAAGTGCTGTTAGCACAGTCAACACTTGCTCCTGTGTTACTGGGGTTCAGTAATGTCAGCTGTTCCCCTGCTGTGTGTACGGCAAAAAGTCCTGCTGCCTCCACCCTGTTCTCTTCTCATCCCTGGGCTCCAACACTGACAGTTGTTGCTCGGAAGTAATTGGCAGGGGTACTGACTCCTGCCTAGCCTGGTTACAGCACGACAGCTGTTTCCTGGCAGTGTCAACGTCAATTAGCCTACAATAAGTTGTCCTGTCGTGTTGCTTTCGGGTTAGCCGACTGTATGGTGCCTGCAGTTTAGGTGATTCCTATGTGTGCTGTGTGATAAGTAAATAAAGGCTGTTTCCATTGTGACAATAGGACAAGCACCGACTGTAGGACTGTGTGATTCGGTAACTTCGGACGGCTTGCGGCCTGTCAAATTACATTTTCATGGGTGCCTTCTGCTACCCGTCCGGATTCCAGTACCGTCAACTGGTTCTCCGCAGTGCCTTTGGCCTAGGTGCCTCCATCTCGGTATCCGAGTTCCAGCAACGTCTGCTGGTCCTTGGTAGTGCTTTGGAGCACAGGTACCTCCTGCTTAGTAACCGTGTCCCAGTAATGTCAGCTGGTCCTCGATTGTGCCATTGGCTCTTTTCCTTCTGCTGCCCCTCCGGGTTCCAGCACAGTCAGCTGGTCCTCGTTACTTCCATTGTCTCTTGTACCATCTGATACCCGTCCGGTTCCAGTAACGTCAGCTGGTTCTCGGAAGTTTGTCAGCCTTCTTGTACCTTCAGCTGCATTTACAAATTGAATATTTTTTAAATTTTTTGTTGGGTAATCACTATGGATCTCCAACAATGAAGACGACGACCCTGATGACCACCCCGAAGAAGATGACAACCACAAGGACTACGAGCATGAAGCCAACCAGCCTGAACACCATCACAAAGAAGAAATAAAAGATTACCCAGAAGAAGATCACCAACAGGACAAAGAAGGTTAAGACAAACTACAAGATACAGAACAAGAGACAGAAGAACAATAAGCAGAAGATGAAAAAGCATAACAACATGAAGTATAAGACCAAAATGAAGAGCAAAATATATGCTCTAAATTATAAGCAGAACAAGACTAAGCAGTGTATGGGGGTGAGTCCGTTCCTCCTCGTGGTGCCCCTGGAAAATGCCTGCTGCTGCAGGCTAAACTCAACACGGACAAATACTGTTGTAATTTAAAACTTTTGTGACAGCAAGAACGCAAGGATGAAAAATTCATACTTTTACAGATTACAAGTACAGGAATCTCTGTCAAAAATAAGAATATGATGAAGAAGATGAAGATGAAGTAGAATATAAGAAGATAATAGTTGAATAAGAACAATATGAGTGTTAGGGTTCGATTTCCCGCTGCTGCACAAGGGGAGTCTCGAACCCGACCCGCTGCGGTCTCCCATTCATCTCGGCCGCAGTGGAGCCTGCTCAGCAGAGACTTCGGTCCAGGCGTCTTGCCCACTCCTCTACTGTGCAGTGACTTGCTGCTGCCTTTCCTGGATCTGCTATTATAGCCAGTGCTGGAGCAGTCGTCTTTGGAAAAAGTCCTGCGTTTTCCCATCTGAGCGTGCCCGGGTGAGATCTCTCATTGGAGATCAGGGTCACGTGTTCAGGTGCTGCAGCAGCTCCTATTGGTCCGCCAGGAAGGTCATGTAGCTACGTGTGTTTGTAACAGCTTCTCATTGGTCCTTGTTCCTGGAAGGTCCTGTAGCTGTTGCTATAAAAGGGTAGCATGGCTGGGCCACCATGCGCTAATATCAATCATTGTATGCTATGCGCCAGTGTGGTCATGTGTATGTGTGGATAGGGACCCGGCTGAAATAAGCCACTAAAATACCGACTTAATCGGTGAGGAGTTTGGTATGGTAGCTGGTCAGGGTCGGTGTCCTAGATGCCCTAGATTACCGGCATAACCGGTGAGGAGTTTGATTGCCGTATTCAGGGTCTGGCGTTCAGACGCCATAGATTGCGGGTGACTCCCGCGAGGACATTAGCGCATGATCACGCTTTATGTACGCTTAGCACCTAACTGTGTATCTGAGAGCCTTACAGGACACAGTGCTTTTTCTCAAGCGGTCCTGTGACGTAACAGGGTTCGCTTTCAACGCTAGTCAGCGCCCTAGCGTGTTTTCTTTGCCACTCAGTTGTGTCTAGTGAGTGCGCACACATCGCCATATAGCGTTGCGGCTCCTCTTCTAGCGGCTCTGTGGAGTAACAGAGTTCGCACTCATTGCCACAGCGCATTACGGCGTTTATGTTGGCAGCTCTGCGGGATAACAGAGTTTGCTTCTTGCGCCTTTTTGCCAGCAGCGGGCTTCGCCTGCACGGTGGACCCCGGGCTGCGAACGCACTTATTATTTATATTATTTTGTGCGTTCCGCCAGCCGTAACATAATATTAGCGCCAGGGTCTGGCTGGTAAAATGGCGGACGACCAGCGTCTGCAGCGGTATATCCAACAGCTGGAGGGTAGGTTGGCGACTCTAGAGCGCACAACCTCAGCGGTAGATGTTACTGCAGTCGCGGTTCAGGCTGCTAGTGTGGCCGCGCCAGTTTGTCCTCTACTACCCCTGCTCCGACTATTTCCCGCCTCCCACTTCCAGACAAGTTTACCGGTGACAGTAAACAATGTCGGGGTTTCGTCAGTCAGTGCTCCATACATCTAGAGCTTCTGGCTGCACGTTATCCCATGGAGCGGACGAAAGTGGGTTTTATCATATCCCTTTTGTCGAGCAGGGCGTTGGAGTGGGCAACGCCGTTATGGGAGCGCGATGATCGTGTGGTGCAGAGTGCTCCTCTCTTCTTGGACACTCTTAAACAGGTCTTTTTAGGACCTCGTGCACCCACGATATGGCTCTTCAATTGTTGGCTATCACCCAGGGTTCATCTATGGTCAGCCAGTTTGCCGTCCAATTTCGGACTCTGGTCTCTGAGCTGGATTGGCCAGATAAAGTCCTTATACCCGTGTACTGGAGGGGACTGGCAGACCATGTGAAGGATGCCTTGTCCACCAGGGAGATTCCTGCCACACTGGAGGAGCTCATTACCTTATCTACCCGCATCGACCTTCGTTTTAACGAGCAGAGGTTGGAGCGGGCCCAGTGTAGGCAGAGGTTCCGGCTGGCGCCCACCTTCGCCAGACCTCTGGAATCTTCCATTCAGGCTCCGATTCCCCTGAGGCCATGGAATTTCTCGAGTGAGACCTAAGTCTCGGGCTGCTCGAGTATCTGTGACCTGTAATGCCTGCCAACAAATAGGGCATTATGCTAACAAATGTCCACGGCGGTGGGAAACTACAGCGTCTAGTAACCATTGGAGGGGGTTCACTAGACACAGCAGTACACGCCTCCAAGTTGTCCTTTAGGGGGACAATCAATTTTGGCTCATCCACTTTAACAGTCACGCTTTGTGTGGATTCTGGAGCCGAAGGAAATTTCATGTCTTCTACCTTCGCTCTCGCCACTCTATACCTCTGGTGATGCTCGCCAAACCCGTGACTGTTCGAGTAGTGAATGGGTCGACACTGCCTTCACCAATCACACATCAGACCATCCCTTTCACGTTGTCAATGTCACCTTCCCATCAAGAGATTATCTCACTTTTAGTCATTCCCGAGGGAATAGACGAGATCTTGTTAGGGATGCCCTGGCTCCATTTCCATTCCCCACACATTGAGTGGAACTCTGGGAGGATATTGGGTTGGGGTGAGTCATGTAAAGGCAGATGTATGAGGGAATGCATTCAGGTGGCCACTACAGAGATGCCAGCAGATTTTACTTCTCTTCCTAATTACTATTGGTCATATGCAGACGTATTCTCCAAAAAGGCTGCAGAAGTCCTTCCACCTCACCGTCCCTATGACTGTCCTATTGACCTCTTGCCTGGAGCAGAACCTCCTCGGGGACGGGTCTATCCCCTTTCTCTCCCGGAGACGGAGGCTATGTCCCAATATATCCAGGAGAACCTGGCGAGAGGATTCATTAGGAAGTCAGTGTCACCTGCAGGGGCGGGGTTCTTCTTCGTGCAGAAGAAGAATGGCGAATTACGTCCATGCATCGATTACAGGGGTCTTAATGCCATCACTGTTAAGAATAAATACCCGTTGCCACTGATTTCTGAGCTATTTGATAGGCTACGAGGGGCAAGGATATTTACGAAATTAGATCTGGGGGTGCCTATAACCTGATTCGCATCCGTGAGGGGGACGAATGGAAGACGGCTTTTAATACCAGGGACGGCACTATGAATATCTGGTGATGCCCTTCGGGCTCTGTAACGCCCCAGCCGTCTTCCAAGACTTTGTTAATGACATCTTCCGGGATATGCTCTCCACCTCAGTCGTAGTCTATCTGGATGATATTCTCATCTTTTCCCCAGATATTGACTCCCACCGGAGAGATGTTTGCAGAGTCTTCGACCTCCTACGGGCAAATTCCCTCTACGCAAAGTTGGAGAAATGTGTGTTTGAGCAGGAGTCCTTACCTTTCCTGGGCTATATCATCTCCGCCCAGGGATTGGCTATGGATCCTGCCAAACTACAGGCGGTGATGGACTGGCAAGAACCCCATTCTCTAAAGGCGGTGCAGCGCTTTATGGGGTTCATTAATTACTATCGACAGTTTATCCCTCACTTCTCAACTTTGGTAGCTCCCGTGGTTGCCCTCACCAAAAAGGGAGCTAATCCCAAATTGTGGTCTGAAGAGGTCTCCAAGGCCTTCACGTCTATTAAGTCCCATTTCGCTAGAGCTCCCATCCTACATCGTCCCGATGTTGATAAGCCATTTATATTGGAGGTGGATGCCTCGTCCGTTGGAGCTGGAGCAGTCCTTTTCCAAAAGGATGCTCAAGGTCGGAAGCATCCATGCTTCTTTTTCTCCAAGACCTTCACACCAGCGGAGAGGAATTATTCCATCGGGGACAGGGAGTTGCTAGCAATGAAGTTGGCCTTCTCGGAGTGGAGACATCTGTTGGAGGGAGCTCGCTTTCCCTTCCAGGTCTTCACGGATCACAAAAACCTGGTATATCTTCAGACAGCCCAGCGGCTTAATTCTCGCCAAGCCAGATGGTCCTTGTTCTTCTCCCGGTTTCATTTCACATGCATTTCCTCTCGGGAGAGAAGAACATTCGTGCCGACGCTCTCTCTCGCTCTGTGGTGTCCTCGGAGGAGGAGGTGGAGGAGCCTCGGCTAATCGTCCCCACAGAGAGCCTGAGAACGGTGGCCCCGGTTTCGCTGGAGTCTGTGCCCCCGGGCAAGACTTTCGTGTCTACTAATTTGCTACCGGAGGTACTCTCTTGGGCACATTCGTCCAGGGTGGGTGGACACTTTGGGGCTAAGAGGACATCTGAATTGTTGGCAAGGACATACTGGTGGCCGCATATGGTCCGTGACGTTGGGGACTATGTTCGGGCGTGTGTCTCCTGCGCCAAGAATAAGTCTCCACGACAACGGCCAGCTGGGTTACTTCACCTTTGCCGGTGGCAGACAGGCCCTGGGAGATGGTTGGGATGGACTTTGTGGTGGGCTTGCCCAAGTCTCGAGGTTGCACCATCATTTGGGTAATCACCGACCATTTTTCCAAAATGGTGCATTTGGTGCCGCTTCCACGGTTACCTTCTGCACGGGCTCTGGCAGCATTGTTCGTTAGGCATATCTTTCGTCTACACGGCATGCCGGACAAAATTGTCAGTGACCGAGGTCCCCAGTTTGCGTCTCGGATCTGGAGAGAGCTTTGTCGTCTACTCAGTATTGAGTTAAATCTCTCTTCAGCGTACCATCCTGTGACGAATGGGTTGGTAGAGAGGGCCAACCAGACCTTGGTCACCTATCTACGACATTTTGTCTCGGCCAGGCAGGATGACTGGGCATCCTTCCTACCATGGGCTGAGTTTGCACTAAACAATGCTGTGGCTGATTCCACCGGACAAACTCCATTCCTCCTAAACTACGGTCAGCATCCGTGGGTTCCGGTGCCCATGCCTGTGTCTTCCGCCGACTCCAGGGTGGCAGACTGGGCTGTGGAGGCACGGGACATTTGGGACCGTACCCAGGATGCCATTCAGGCATCCAAGGAGAGGATGAGTTCCTCCGCCGACGCACATCGGCGACCCGCTCCAACATTTGCTCCTGGGGACATGGTGTGGCTCTCCGCCCGTAACATCAGGCTGCGAGTTGAGTCCACTAAGTTGGCACCCCGCTACCTGGGTCCTTTCAAGGTCCTCGAGCAGGTTAACCCTGTGGTATACCGTTTGGCTCTTCCACCACGCCTGGGTATCTCCGACACCTTTCACGTATCCCTCCTGAAACCCGTGCTCATGTCCCGGTTTTCTGAGTCATCTGCCGGGACATCGGGTTCATCTACGGATGACCATGAGGTGAACGCCATCGTAGGGTGTAAGGTGGTACGGGGCAAAAAGTTTTATTTGGTGGACTGGAGGGGCTATGAGCCTGAGGATAGATCTTGGGAGCCTGCCGAGCATGTTCACGCTCTGCAGCTCATCGCTGCCTTTGAGCGCAGCGAGGCCCAAAGAAGGGGGGGCCCTAGGAGGGGGGTAATGTTAGGGTTCGATTTCCCGCTGCTGCACAAGGGGAGTCTCGAACCTGTCCCTCTGCGGTCTCCCATTCATCTCCGGCCGCATGGAGCCTGCTCAGCAGAGACGTCGGTCCAGGCGTCTTGCCCACTCCTCTACTGTGCAGTGACTTGCTGCTGCCTTTCCTGGATCTGCTATTATAGCAGTGCTGGAGCAGTCGTCTTTGGAACAAAGTCCTGCGTTTTCCCATCTGAGCGTGCCCAGGGTGAGATCTCTCATTGGAGATCAGGGGTCACGTGTTCAGGTGCTGCAGCGGCTCCTATTGGTCCGCCAGGAAGGTCATGTAGCTAGTGTGTTTGTAACAGCTTCTCATTGGTCCTTGTTCCTGGAAGGTCCTGTAGCTGTTGCTATAAAAGGGTAGCATGGCTGAGCCGCCATGCGCTAATATCAATCATTGTATGCTATCGCCAGTGTGGTCATGTGTATGTGTGGATAGGGACCCGGCTGAAATAAGCCACTAGAATACCGACTTAATCGGTGAGGAGTTTGGTATGGTAGCTGGTCAGGGTCGGTGTCCTAGATGCCCTAGATTACCGGCATAACCGGTGAGGAGTTTGATTGCCGTATTCAGGGTCTGGCGTTCAGACGCCATAGATTGCGGGTGACTCCCGCGAGGACATTAGCGCATGATCACGCTTTATGTACGCTTAGCACCTAACTGTGTATCTGAGAGCCTTACATGACACAGTGCTTTTTCTCAAGCGGCCCTGTGACGTAACAGGGTTCGCTTTCAACGCTAGTCAGCGCCCTAGCGTGTTTTCTTTGCCACTCAGTTGTGTCTAGTGAGTGCGCACACATCGCCATATAGCGTTGCGGCTCCTCTTCTAGCGTAACAGAGTTCGCACTCATTGCCACAGCGCATTACGGCGTTTATGTTGGCAGCTCTGCGGGATAACAGAGTTTGCTTCTTGAGCCTTTTTGCCAGCAGCGGGCTTCGCCTGCACGGTGGACCCCGGGCTGCGAACGCACTTATTATTTATATTATTTTGTGCGTTCCGCCAGCCGTAACAATGAGTAATGTTAACAAAAAGATGAATAGCAAGAAGTTTAAGAAGAAGATAAAGAAGGTGAAGATGAAGAATAATTTGATGAAAAAGATGATGCTGCTGAAGATTATGAAGGAGAAAGTGTGTCAAAAGTTAAAAAGGTGAAGAGCATGGAAGTTGTGAAACATACATATTTGCCAAAATAGAAAAAAGGTTAACAACATTGTCAATTTGTTCGTCAATCCGAACATCTTTACAAAAAAAAATATTAATGCTATTCCATTTGATTGGGTTAATATCTATGCCTTTAATGTCTCCTCAACCTCCCCCAATACATTCTACATTACTCTTTGTTGTTTTCCTTCATGTACAATTAACCAACAAGGCAAGAATGGGTTTTTTTAATTCCGATATTTTTTTCCCATAGACTTACATTGGATTTCCGGTATCGGTATCGGGTATCGCCGATATTTCTTGTGTATCGGCGATACCATTCCGATCCGATACTTTTGGATATCGGAAAGTATCGCTCAACTATAGTCATGAGGTTATTATGTGTGAGAAGGGTATTCACTGTGTGTGGGGTATTTACTGTGTGTGAGAGGGGTATTCACTGTGTGTGGGGGGTGTATTTACTGTGTGGGGAGATTTACTGTGATGTGGGTTTTAGAGTAACTGGGCTGGGTGAGATTTTGTGTAACAGGGTATGATTTGAGGACACAAATTTGGGGAGCAAGGAACTGACAGGTGCAGATACAATATCGAGAGTGGGAGAAATTTGAGACACAATATGAGGAGAAGTTGTGAGATGGGGCATGTATAGGGGAAGGGTGCTGACACAGTATGGTGAGTGGTGGTATGGGTGCGGACACATTATGAGAGGTGAGGGGAAAATGTATAAGTACACAGTATGGGGGGTTATGGGATGGGTGCGGACACAGTATGTGGAGTCAAAGGGATGTGTGAGGAGGCAGTATGGAAAGTGAGACGGTAAATGTGCGAGAAGGAAGGGAGAAACATGTGAGGACAGTATGGGGGGAAAGTGTGAAATTGGCACAGAATACAGACTTAGTTGTGTCAGAGGTGTAGCAGGGACAAGAGTGTAAGGGCACAACCAGGAGGTGACAGTATACCAAGGGGTGGGGTATGATGAGGTGGCACAATTTAGATACTGGTCCCTATAGGGGGGACTCAGTGTGAGAAAACAGTGTGAAGAGGGGACCCAGTATGGAGAGGAGAGAACAGTGTGGAGAGCATGTACCTTAAGAGGGACAGCGTATGGTCATATTTTGTGAAGGGAATATAGTATGAGGCAAATATTTATTCAGGGCAGATATTTTTATTGGGGAGCATTATAATGACACTGTTTTATTTAAGGGCGTTGTATGGGGATGTGTTGCACAAGACTGGAGAAAATGGAAGTCTGCAGAGACTGCTGTGGATGAGAAAACACCATGGAGTCTGGACAAGATGAAGAAGAAAAAAAACAGAATGACTCCAGAGACAGCATCATCTATAAGGTATCTGTATGCAAATGTTTTTAAGTGATACTAATTAACTTTTTTATGTTAGGAGCATTAAAGTGTTTGTCCAAGTTTGTGATGAGTCTGCAGTCATTCCTATGTGACTGCAGACTTCTGAATTCTCACAGTACACATTGCATGCTGTCAGGATTCTCTGGTGCAGTGATTTGCATACATTTGGTCACGTGCTGACTAGACATGCATGGCCTCACTCAATGAAAATGAATTGAGCGAGGCCGGGCTCGTCTAGTCTGAATGTTGCCAGAAGTATCCAAATCACATACTTGTGCAAGAAAGAATCCTAATAGTGTGCAGTGCATGCACTGTGAAAATTCAAAAGCCTGTAGCCACCTATAGTGACTGTAGATTTTCATCTCAAACCTGGACGCACCCTTTAATTATAAAATGAAGCCCTGCAGCCAATCCTGACAGCATATAATATCCTCACTGTCAGGATTCAGCTCAGCTTGCTGGATCAAGCAGTCATCACATGGCCACTTTACTCATATGCGATATTCATATTACGCTGTTACGTGACACAAACTTCTCTTCCTGCTCCTCTCAGTTTTTCGCTGAATATTGAATTAGGGAGAGCAGCTCGTCAGCACGTGACTAAGTGTGCAAATCGCATATGTGCTTGGGGGGGCGCCAAACTGAATCCTTGCCCCAGGTACTATAAAACCTGGATGCAACTCTGTCTTATCTCATATGCAATGTTTTTAAGATTCTGCAAAAACTGTTTTGCGTACATGATAAATAAAGTCATCATTTCCTAGGTAACAGGGGGTTAAATGAGTTACATTTAGCTACATGGCTTATAATGGTGTAATATATAATATATATAATATTCTCAGCATGAATAAACAGAAAATCTTATGCTCACAATAAGTGTGTACTCTTTTGTCCAAAAACTCATTATTTGAGGACCTAAGCCCTTAATTCAGCCTCACTGGGTTTACGGCATATCTTACTTTGGTCAGGACAAAAACAGCTACAACACTATGCACCTTTCTCAACTTGCTATACACCAAAATGAGAAATGTGATGCTACCAGCTCAGCTTTGAAAAAAAAACAAAAACATAATTTCATATTATTCTGCCAGAAAATTAATAACATATTTGTCTATTTGTGGTTATCCAATGGCCAAGTGTGGATTACAGTGTGTTAGGAATCCTGTTTCATGCTGCAATACTTTTTGAATTTGTATGTTAAAAACTGAAGTCCTTAAAGAAAAATGTCAGCACATTTTTACTATTTAATCTGAGAGCAGCATTTTGTAGGGGCAGAGAACCTAAAACCAGCTATATGTCACTTGCTCAGCAGCTTGCTGTAGTTTCAATACAATCAATGTTTTATTAGCAGGAGATTTTCACTGCTTGATTACGCCAAGATAATTTGTGTAATCCCACCCAAAACACTGATTGGCAGCTTGCTGAGATGCAAAGTGTACACACGAAGCTGCCGATCAGTGGTGAGGGCGGGGTTATACAAAGGTCAGCATTCATAGCACTGCTGTATCTACAGCAAAGACAAAAGAGATTTTATGAAAATTGTACTAAGCAGTCTAGTAAGTAATACATCTCTGGTATTAGGGTATCTGCCCCTATATCATGTTACTCTCAGATTAATTAAAAAAAATTGCTGACAGATTCCCTTTAGTAAGCTGTATAATGCTTCACAGTAAATTAGAAAATGGGATCATACAGTTAGTGGGCCCGTGGTGATTTTAGCTTAAGTCAAGAGTTCTCAGCAACTGAACCTTCTGGTCAGCTAAATATGGTGAGTAGAGATGAGAGAACCCAAACTATAAAATTCGGGTTTCAAGACACCTAGTGTCCACTGCTAAACTTCTCATGTAGAAGAGGCTGCCGTAGATCCACAGGTCGGTCGACGACCCGACAATACAATATACTGCAGAAAAGATGTCTTTTCTGCAGTATATTGTATTGTGGGGTCATCAACCGACTTGTGGATCTGCGGCAGCCTCTCCTACATGTGTTTTAACCACCTAATACCAGGTAAGCAGCTTCCTATTTAAAAAGTGCTAATTTATTATCGGATAAGACCCTATTGCGCTTTGTGTCTCCCTTGCTTTATCTATTACACTGCTAAACTTGGAACACAGACTTCTCCCGGAAGTTCATTTTAGTGTTCGTTGTTCGGATGCTGAGGAGAGACTTTAATATGACCATTTTACAGCTCGGATCCCAACTTTCCATGGGGTTTGGCTTAAGTTTGGGTAGAATTCTTGTACCAGAACCAAAGTTTGGTCTAAAGTTCCCCTGGACCTGACAAACCCGAACATCCATTTGTCCTCTCATCCCTAGTAGTGAGATTTTATATCTGGAAATAAGTTTCTCAAAATTTACCAACAACTGTAATATGAATATGCCATACACAGCTGTCCTAATTTACAAATGCATCCCACTTTTTATTAGAACAAAAATCCTAAAGATCACCCATAATTTCTCAGCTGATCACAATTTGCTTTGATTTTTACTTTTTGAATCAGACCATCTTTCTGCTTTTCTAGTATTATAATTCTCTGTTTGTGCTGCAGACAGAAAGAGACATGTTCTATTTTCCTCTAGAGATTTCAAGACTGAAGCTCGGCAATAATAGATGTTTACTGAGACAATGTCATATGTTATAAATTAGAACCTTGGATTTTCAATGGCAACAAATTTGTCTCCTTGACATTTCGAGAAAGGAAAGTGTTAAATATTTCTACATCACTGCATCATAAAAGAATAGATTTGATACAAGATGGTCATTTATTATATTGAGGAACATAAAGAGTAAGAAAAATCCGCACCAGTCAAAGATGCTCCCCTTTAAGAGTAGGTTAATATGTGACTTGTTCAGTTGGTTTGACAGCACCATTTGACATTTTTTACCAGTGTTTGCTGTTTATTCCAGTGATTGAAGATATGGTTTATCTGGCAGACACAATTTTAAAGCCAGAGGGTATGAGTTGTACTTAAAGAGCTTTAATAGAATTTTTCAGAGGAAGCTTCATCTTAGTATGTTTTTTTCACATAAGAGTCAGGAAAAAGTTTTATTCTTATTTTTTTAATAATATTATCAGCTCACTAAATATAAACAGGTTATAAACTCATAAAAAATTGTGATTTAAAAGGGGAACTTAACTTGTATCAAATAATGATAGAAACTAATTTTTAATACTCTTTTAGGACATTTTGTTTTGTGTAAGAAGATCCACAATAATGAGTAAAACATAGAATGTGGAGTAGCTACAGAGGAAATCTCTACTTTTTGTGGGTTCAAATATGTCTTTGAAGGACTTGAACAGTCAATTGTTTTCAGTAGGAACTACGTAATTCTTTGTGGACAAAAGGAGGGGTTGATCCAGCTTACAGAATTTTTTTTTTTTAATTTTTTTTTCCTTTTTTTTGTTGTTTTATTCATTTTATTCAGCATTTGAGGTTTCACCCAATGAATTGTTCTTTCTGTATTTTACTCACACCTGATGATTATGTTGTTTTTAATTGATCATGTGATTTTCTATACATGTGTCTATTGGTGGATTTCTTCTTAAATGTTGTTGTGATCAGTTAGATTGCAGCTTTGACAAAGAACATCATGTGCATTTGAAAAGCGTTGCCGCTATGCTATACTGTCCTTTTATTGATTTTTATGCATATTTTTTGCACCTTCTCCTGTCAAGTAAAAAAAAATTGGCAGAAAAAATTCTGGAAGCTGAATCAGCCCCTCTTTTCATCCACATGTGATTGCATCTTGTGCTATGAATCTCGTGCCTCCAACTGCCTTTGTTTCTCCTCTGGAGGCACTACAGAGGAATTGAAAAGCTTTGCCATACAGGATACAGATGATCACTGAGGTTATTAGGAGTGAAAAATACTGTATTAATTGTATGATTGTCATATCATGTAATAAATGATTTATTAAAGGTGTTGTCCAGGACGTTAACATTGATGGCCTATCCTTAGGACAGGTCAGCAATGTCTGATTGATGAAAGTGCGACACCCGGCACCCATGCTGGGCAGCTGTTCCCAGTGTCGGCGACTTCTGGCACTGCTCAGTTACGGAGCTGCATAGCATAGCTCCGTAGACTCTATCGTGGCCATGACAGGGTACTGCACATCCACCACCTATGCAAATCAATAGTGGATAGATGTGCATTCCTTGGCCATGGCTACTATGCTGTTGACAGAGCTGTGCTATGCAGCTACATAACTGAGTTGTTCTGGATGACACGAGGAACACCCAGTCATTGGAGGTGTTAAGTGTCACACCCTCACTGATCAGACATTGATGAACTATCCTAAAGGTAGGCAATCATGTTTAAAGTCCCAGACAACCTCTTTAAAGCTGACAACCCATATAAAAAGACCAAGAGTCTGTTTTACTCCTTTTAGTCAAATCCATGCTTTAAGAATTGTTGTCCAGGTTCAAAAATCCCAACATGATTTTATTATTCTGTATTTCTGAAAAATAAGCCTAACCTAATGTTAGGGTCTGCAGACCGCACCTAATAGATATATTAGAGAGGTGCGGTCGCAGCCCGGGGTCCACCGTGCAGGCGAAGCCCGCTGCTAGTAAGATGGCGAAAGCAGCGAACTCTGCTATCCCGCAGAATCGCTAAAATAAACGCCATAGTGCGCTGTGGCAGTTAGTGCGAACTCTGTTAATCCCCAGAGCCGCTAACGGGAATGCCACAGCGCTATATGGTGATAGGTGCAAACTCACTTAGCTTCAGTGAGCCGCAAAGTAAAACGCTAGGGCGCTGAACCAGCGTTATAAAGCGAACCCTGTTGCGTCACAGAGCCACTGAGAAAAAGACTGTGTCCTGTTAACACCACAGGATACACAGATAACTGCTGTGCGGATAGCAGTCCGTGATCACGCAGACAGCAATGCAATCAAGCAATCTCCTCACCGGAGAAGCCGGTATTCTAGGGGCTTATTTCAGCAACCCTAACACTTGCACTCAAACTCCTACACGGAGGTGCCGGATCTAGGGCTTATTTCAGCCGAGCCCTAACCACATGCAGCATGATCACACAGGCGCAAAGCACATAATGCAATTGATACTAACACATGGCGGCCCAGCCATGCCACCCTTTTATAGTAACAGCTACAGGACCTGCCAGAAACAAGGACCAATGAAACTGTTCCAGAACACCAGTAGTCACAGGACCTTCCTGGCGGACCAATAGGAGCTGCTGCAGTACCTGAGCATGTGAGCCCTGATCTCCAATGAGAGATCTCACCCTGGGCATGCTCAGAAGGGGAAAACAAGGACTTTGTCCTAAAGACGTTTGCTCACCGCTAACCAGTACTGGCCACAATAGCAGAGCTTGGAGAGGCAGCTGTAATCCTCTGCACACTGTTACACAGGGCGAGACGCTGGGACCGACATCTAAGCTGAGCAGAATCCACTGCGGCCAGAGACGAATGGGAGACCGCAGCCGGAATGGCTCGAGATTCCCCTTGTGCAGAAGCGGGAACTTGACCCCTAATACCTAGCGTTTAGATTATGTGTTTGGTTATATTCATTCAGACAACTCTCAACTTCATTTATTTCAGCATGACCTATCCTTTTATCATAAAGTCATCATTCTTCATATATGAGTTTTTTCATGCCTTTTACCAACCAGTCTGATATAATCACAAAACAAAGGAAACTCTGCTAAATTTCATGTATAGAAAATGGAAGCAATATATTATCCTTAAGCAGTAATATTTTAATATTATGGGTAGAAAATCTACAACCGTGCTGTAATTAAAAACATTCACTGCGCTAAATGAATCACTGAAATGCCTGAGTGTTGCAAGAAAAGACTTTAATTCATTATTGTTAATTGATAATGGATGGAATAAATGAATCAATCAATTATCCTTAATTAAAGGTATCATCCTTTAGTGAGCCGCACATTTTTGATCTGCTGGGAAGGATATTGCAGGGAAATACTTTTTTATTGAACATCAGCTCCTTAGAGACTATATCAAGTGAAAATACAGCTTAGAAAACAACATTCAGGAAATGCTATTAGAATTTTATATCACACACATTCAAGTCTGCGTTTAAGGATTCATGACAAGCCAATTATTAAAGGTATTTGTGAACAGATTCAAAAGAGGAGCAGTATTAGATGGATTAGCAAACTATATACACACCTGATCAAAATTGTTGGTACCTCTCATTTAATGACAGAAAAACCCACAATGGTGACAGAAATAACTTGAATCTGACAAAAGAAATAATAAATCAAAAATCTATGAAAATGAACAAATGAAAGTCAGACATTGCTTTTCAACCATGCTTCCACAGAATTAAAAAAATAAAACTCATGAAATAGGCCTGGACAGAAATGATGGTACCCCTGAAAATAATTTTTATGTTTTGCTACAAGCACTAAGGAAAGAAGGGAGATCTGTCCCTACGATAGAACTAAGCTAGATCCCTACGATGTAACTGGGAACCTGATCCTGCGATCAGACCCGCTAAAGTCCTCAGCTAGTCTGTACGAAGACCTATAGATGCGAGGAAGGGATCCCTACAAGAACTAGGGACTGGGAGAAAGATGGACACCTCCTAACAGAAGTTGTAGCAGTAAAAGACAAAAAAAAACAACATAGAACATAGAGGTCCGAAGACCAAGCAAAAACTGACTGAGTAAGGTAACAAGCACCTGGCTAGCTTAAGAGTAGAAATTACAATGAAGTCCAGCAAAGCCAGAAGGGCGGAGCAGGATTAAATAGGCAAAAAAGGTCATGTGACCAGCAAGATAGAAAAAACCTAACAGGAGAGTTCTAACAATAATGTGACAAAAGGGACATGTTAAATAAAGCTTTGTCCACTAATTAGCATCACAGGTGTCTACAATCTTGGAATCAGTGAGTGGTCTGTATAGAGGGCTGCAGATATTCACTGTGCTGTTTGGTGACATGGTGTGCATCACACTCAACATGGACCAGAGGAAACAAAGGAAAGAGTTGTCTCGGGAGATTATAACGAAAATTATAGACAAACATATTAAAGGTAAAATTATAAGACCATCTCCAAGCAGCTTGATATTCCTGTGACTACAGTTTCACATATTATTCTGAAATTTAAGCTCCATGGGACTGTAGCCAACCTGCTGGGATGTGGCCGCAGGAGGAAAATTGATGACAAATCAAAGAGACAGATAATACGAAAGGTAACAAAAGAGCCCTGAAAAACTACTAAACAGATTAAAGGTGAGCTTCAAGCTCAAGGAACATCAGTGTCAGATCACACCATCCGTTGTTGTATGAGCCAAAGTGGACTTCATTGAAGACGACCAGGGAGCATAGCATTGTTGGAAAAAAAAATCATAAAAAAGCCAGACTGGCCACAAAGCTTCTGGGACAATGTCCTATGGACAGATGAGACAAAATGGAACTTTTTGGCAACGCACATCAGCTCTATGTTCACAGATGGAAAAATGAAGCATATCAAGAAAAGAACACTATCCCTACTGTGAAACATGGAAGAGGCTTAGTTATGTTCTGGAGCTGCTTTACTGCATCTGGCACAGAGTGTCTAGAATATGTGCAGGATACAATGAAATCTCAAGACTATCAAGAGATTCTAAAGAGAAATGTGCTGCCCAATGTCAGAAAGCTTGATCTCAGTCGGAAGTCAGGATAATGACCCAAAACACACAGCTAAAAACACACAAGAATGGCTAAAAGGAAAACATTGGCTATTCTGCAGTGGCCTTCTATGAGGCCTGAACTAAATCCTATTGAGCATCTTTGGAAAAAGCTGAATCATGCTGTCTGGAAACTGCAACCTTCAAACATGAGACAACTGAAGCAGTTTGCTCTTGAGGAGTGGGCCAAAATACCTGTAGAGAGGTGTAGAAGTCTGATTGACAATTACAGGAATCGTTTGATTGCAGTTAGTGCCTCAAAAGGTTGTGCAACAAAATATTGAGTTAAGGGTACCATCATTTCTGTCCAGGCCTATTTCATGAGTTTTATTTTTTTTTTAATTCTGTGGAAGCATGGTTGAAAAGCAATGTCTGAGTTTTGTTTGTTCATTTTCATAGTTTTTTGATTTATTATTACTTTTGTCAAATTACTTTTGTCTGACTTTAATTTGTTCATTTTCATAGATTTTTGATTTATTATTATTTTTGTCAAATTCAATTTATTTGTCACTATTGTGCTTTTCCTTGTCATTAAACGAGGGGTAGCAACAGTTTTGACCACGTGTTTGTGTGTATATATACAGGTCCTTCTCAAAAAATTAGCATATAGTGCTGAATTTCATTATTTTCCATAATGTAATGATTACAATTAAACTTTCATATATTTTAGATTCATTACACACCAACTGAAATTTGTCAGGTCTTTTATTGTTTTAATACTGATGATTTTGGCATACAACTCCTGATAACCCAAAAAACCTGTCTCAAAAAATTAACATATTTCAACCGTCCAATAAAATAAAAGTGTTTTTTAAAAACAAACAAAAAAACCATCAAATAATAAAGTTCAGTTATGCACTCAATACTTGGTCGGGAATCCTTTTGCAGAAATGACTGCTTCAATGCGGCGTGGCATGGAGGCAATCAGCCTGTGACACTGCTGAGGTGTTATGGAGGCCCAGGATGCTTCGATAGCGGCCTTAAGCTCATCCAGAGTGTTGGGTCTTGCGTCTCTCAACTTTCTCTTCACAATATCCCACAGATTCTCTATGGGGTTCAGGTCAGGAGAGTTGGCAGGCCAATTGAGCACAGTAATACCATGGTCAGTAAACCATTTACCAGTGGTTTTGGCACTGTGAGCAGGTGCCAGGTGTGCTGAAAAATGAAATCTTCATCTCCATAAAGCATTTCAGCCGATGGAAGCATGAAGTGCTCCAAAATGTCCTGATAGCTAGCTGCATTGACCCTGCCTTGATGAAACACAGTGGACCAACACCAGCAGCTGACATGGCACCCCACACCATCACTGACTGTGGGTACTTGACACTGGACTTCAGGCATTTTGGCATTTCCTTCTCCCCAGTCTTCCTCCAGACTCTGGCACCTTGATTTCCGAATGACATGCAAAATTTGCTTTCATCAGAAAAAAGTACTTGGGACCACTTAGCAACAGTCCAGTGCTGCTTCTCTGTAGCCCAGGTCAGGCGCTTCTGCCGCTGTTTATGGTTCAAAAGTGGCTTTACCTGGGGAATGCGGCACCTGTAGCCCATTTCCTGCACACGCCTGTGCACGGTGGCTCTGGATGTTTCTACACCAGACTCAGTCCACTGCTTCCTCAGGTCCCCCAAGGTCTGGAATCGGTCCTTCTCCACAATCTTCCTCAGGTCCGGTCACCTCTTCTCGTTGTACAGCGTTTTCTGCCACATTGTTTCCTTCCAACAGACTTCCTATTGAGGTGCCTTGATACAGCACTCTGGGAACAGCCTATTTGTTGAGAAATTTCTTTCTGGGTCTTACCTCTTGCTTGAGGGTGTCAATGATGGCCTTCTTGACATCAGTCAGGTCGCTAGTCTTACCCATGATGGGGGTTTTGAGTAATGAACCAGGCAGGGAGTTTTTAAAAGCCTCAGGAATATTTTGCATGTGTTTAGAGTTAATTAGTTGATTCAGTAGATTAGGGTAATAGGTCGTTTAGAGAACCTTTTCTTGATATGTTAATTTTTTGAGACAGGTTTTTTGGGCTATCAGGAGATGTATGCCAAAATCATCAGTATTAAAACAATAAAAGACCTGACAAATTTCAGTTGGTGTGTAATGAATCTAAAATATATGAAAGTTTAATTGTAATCATTACATTATGGAAAATAATGAAATTTAGCACTATATGCTAATTTTTTGAGAAGAACCTGTATATATATATATATATATATATATATATATATATATATATACAGTCAGGGCCAGAAATATTTGGACAGTGACACAATTTTCGCGAGTTGGGCTCTGCATGCCACCACATTGGATTTGAAATGAAACCTCTACAACAGAATTCAAGTGCAGATTGTAACGTTTAATTTGAAGGGTTGAACAAAAATATGTGTTAGAAAATGTAGGAATTGTACACATTTCTTTACAAACACTCCACATTTTAGGAGGTCAAAAGTAATTGGACAAATAAACATAACCCAAACAAAATATTTTTATTTTCAATATTTTGTGGCGAATCCTTTGGAGGCAATCACTGCCTTAAGTCTGGAACCCATGGACATCACCAAACACTGGGTTTCCTCCTTCTTAATGCTTTGCCAGGCCTTTACAGCCGCAGCCTTCAGGTCTTGCTTGTTTGTGGGTCTTTCCCTCTTAAGTCTGGATTTCAGCAAGTGAAATGCATGCTCAATTGGGTTAAGATCTGGTGATTGACTTGGCCATTGAAGAATGTTCCACTTTTTTGCACTCATGAACTCCTGTGTAGCTTTGGCTGTATGCTTGGGGTCATTATCCATCTGTACTATGAAGCGCTGTCCAATCAAGTTTGCAGCATTTGGCTGAATATGGGCTGAAAGTATATCCCGGTACACTTCAGAATTCATCCGGCTACTCTTGTCTGCTGTTATGTCATCAATAAACACAAGTGACCCAGTGCCATTGAAAGCCATGCATGCCCATGCCATCACGTTGCCTCCACAATGTTTTACAGAGGATGTGGTGTGCCTTGGATCATGTGCCGTTCCCTTTCTTCTCCAAACTTTTGGCTTCCCATCATTCTGGTACAGGTTCATCTTTGTCTCATCTGTCCATAGAATACTTTTCCAGAACTGAGCTGGCTTCTCGAGGTGTTTTTCAGCAAATTTAACTGTGGCCTGTCTATTTTTGGAATTGATGAATGGTTTGCATCTAGATGTGAACCCTTTGTATTTACTTTCATGGAGTCTTCTCTTTACTGTTGACTTAGAGACAGATACACCTACTTCACTGAGAGTGTTCTGGACTTCAGTTGATGTTGTGAACGGGTTCTTCTTCACCAAAGAAAGTATGCGGCGATCATCCACCACTGTTGTCTTCCGTGGGCTCCCAGGTCTTTTTGGATTGATGAGTTCACCAGTGCTTTCTTTCTTTCTCAGGATGTACCAAATTGTAGATTTTGCCACTTCTAATGTTGTAGCAATTTATTGGATGGGTTTTTTTCTGTTCTTGCAGCTTAAGGATGGCTTGTTTCACCTGCATGGAGAGCTCCTGTGACCGCATGTTTCCTTCACAGCAAAACCTTCCAAATGCAAACACCACACCTCAAATCAACTCCGGCCTTTCATCTGCTTAATTGAGAATGACATAACAAAGGGATTGCCCACACCTGTCCATGAAATAGCCTTGGAGTCATTTGTCCAATTACTTTTGGTCCCTTTAAAAACAGGGTGGCACATGTTAAGGAGCTGAAACTCCTAAACCCTTCATCCAATTTTAATGTGGATACCCTCAAATGAAAGCTGAAAGTCTGGACTTCAACTGCATCTGAATTGTTTTGTTGAAAATTCATTGTGGTAATGTCTAGAACCAAAATTAGATAAATGTTGTCTCTGACCAAATATATATGGACCTAACTGTATATATATATATATATATATATATATATATATATATATATATATATGTAAAGCAGCAAAATAACTTATTATTTGCACAACTTGAACCAACTTGATTTATTCCCATTACTTCCATCATTGACCCTTCTCTCACAATTCCTTAGTAGGATGTTACACACTTTTACATTTGCATTCAAAATCCCTGTGTCACAAAATAAAGTCCCCATATGTAGAAAAATAACATATTTTATTAAAAATACCTTAAAATTAATACAATATGCCAAGACAAGATAGCTGAAAAACAGAGATATAAATATGTCCAGACTATGCATATCAGCAGCTATTAATAACAGTAAATATATAAATATTGTGGTTCATAAATGAGCAGACACAATTAAATATTAGCGTATATATAAACAAATGAGTAGCAAATAGTGGCAGTATTGTACATATAGACCACAAGGTGCTTAAACCAAATAAGAGATACAACAATCTTACCACTAATGGGAATAGCCACAGCTATTCAATAGAACCCAATACTTAGCTTCTATCTGGATAAGGAATCCTACTGCCCCAATGTGAGTTTCACCCTGCTTCATCAGAAGGTCAGAATATATATTCCATGATGGTCCCAGAGGCCAGAAATGAGTCACCTGGTATGCATCTGATTTGGTAGAGGGTAACTGCAGCCCATTCAACTTTCAAATATACAGATGTATTTTTGCTTTCATGATGCACATACCCTAAGGCAGCAAACTATCCTGATACAGAAAAGGGTTGCTCAACATCTAATTTAATAGATTCAGTGGCTTGTTCTGTGTTAAATGTCAAGATACAGCTTTGTGCTTTGATGACCCGAGCGTAAGGATAAAAAAATCCTACTTCTTTAAATCCATCCACATAATACATAGATAGCTTGACCCCACTAGAATAGGAGCTGCTCTTACAGAGTAGTTTGGCTCATAGTAGGTCATATTAACAGGATTGCCCTGAAGTCAACCCCTTTATCTGTGTCTGGTGAACTTGGTGCTCTGGATTAAATTTTGTTATGCTCATTACCTCCTTTACCGTTAAGTTAAATAAAACTTTAAATGCTACAAATGTTATTCATTGTTTCTCTAAGCTAACAGTCAATTAACAATATGGTTTGTTGTTTTCTAGTAGAGATCAGCGCCTGTTTCCTATTGTTTCCACTTTCTTGAGTAATAAATAATGGATAACAATGGGGAGCATGGCAGTTATAAATGCATATTATGTTTAACAAGAGGTAATTATATAAGCAGAATATAATAATATGAGGCTCCAATTCACAATACTGTAATTTTAAATGGCAATTAAATTGAAGTGTTTCATTTCCACTGTCAGCTCATGAGAGGTCTAACATTTCTGTAGGGACATGTTAATTATAGCTCTAAGATAATACATTTCATTCTGTGAACAGGTCCTGTTATCACCACAAATATTACGTGAATATCTACTATGGAGGCACATTGTATCATTTAATAAACATGCAATAACATAAATAAATGTGCTTCCTTAGAGAATACATGATGAGATTATTGTTATTACAAAAACTTCTCAGCAACAGCATAGCAAGAACAAATGATAAGGCCCGTGAGGCGCTGAAAGCTCCCTGAAAGTCTCTAAAATTGATTAAAATTGTTGTGCTAGTTGTAAGGGATCACAGCTTGCTATTCATCACTGGTACTACTCTGGGTCTAAAATCATGTCGATTTTAAATAAGATTGCTTTCGAGTATTGTATCTAAAATATGTATGAATGAGGACCTTCTGTGTAGACTATTCTAAAGCCTGCCTTGTGGGACTTGCATTTACATCATCCACTGTAGAATTAAAAAATTAAAGAAAAGTACAATCTCCTTTCGTATAAATAACCATTTACACTGATGAATTTTTTGCCTTCTACTGAATCAACAAGTTAGGATCGAACTGTATGAAGTTCGCAGATAAAGTGTCTTATCAGTTAGAATGCACAAACTAGCTATGCTTAAAGAGGCTGCCCATTACCCCAACTCAGTTACTGACTTTGCCATCAATGATCAGGATAATTCCTCTAAAGAACCACAAATTTATTTTCTGACAAATTTCATATGTTATTACTTTCTGCTTCACTTCTTTTATTCCAGGACAATATCTCTTGCTCACAGTCATCACGTGGTTTTCAGAATCCTCTGCTCCCTTCTGACTACATCTCCCATCTGCCCTTGTGCTGGGCTGCAAAGCAACGACAAAAACACCCCTAATATCTAAGCCCACACCCTTGCCATTCCTCTATAAGCTTCACACAAACTCCAGCATAATATTTCACCCACAGTACTGCTACAGACAAGACACAGATACAGTGCAAAGAAGTGAAACAAAGCACCAGAACAACTTTTTGTCTCCAACTTTCCATCAGCGACTAATCATGTCCTACTATAACAGGATAAATGGATAAATTGAATATATATATATATAATATATATATATATATATATATATATATATAATATACAGTAGAGGGAATAAAGCAGAGTGTATATGTATTACACAAGTTATAGAGTGGGATGTGTAAATGTATATTTACCAAGCGAACTGTTACTGCTGCCCTATGTACAGAAGAAGTGAGTGAGCTCTTCTGAATAGGGCCTCACCCACCCACACAGCATGAATATGACATGGTTGTGATGTCACAACAGATTCAAGAGTTGGGAACTTAGGGACACTCAGATGTGACAAAACAGCATTCTTAGACAGAGATCATATGACCAGGGAAGCTTTTCAGGTTACAAAAGGACTTAGTAAAATAAGGTTTTTGTAATAGAGATTATCTATGAAAATTAGTTTTCATGAGAGGGACTTAAAATGCAGTGGCCACCCCTTCTAAGTCACCATGATAACAGGTATTCCCTCTAGTTTACAGTAAATGTCCTACATTAAAAGTTAGTATCAGAACGTCTCCTGACGCATTTCAGAATGAAATTTCATGCTTTGATTAAGGAATTTCATTCTGAGACATGTAAAAGGATGTTTTGATACTTACCTTTAGCCCCTTAACCCCCGGAGTTTCTTTTGGTTTTGCTTTTTCGTTTTTTCGTTCCCCAGAGCCATAACTTTTTTATTTTTCCATCAATATGGCCATGTAGGGGCTTGTTTTTTGCTTGTTTCTTGTGGGACGAGTTGTACTATTGAACAACACCATTGATTTTACATTGTTGTGTACTACAAGACAGGAAAAAAAATCCAAAGTGCAATCCTACACTTGTTTTTTTTTTTTTTTTTTTTTACTAGGTTCACTAGATGCTAAAATTGACCAGTCATTATGATTATCCAGGTCATTACAAGTTCATAGACACCAAATATGTCTAGGTTCTTTTTTATCTAAGTGGTGAAATAAAATTCCAAGCTTTGTTAAAAAAAAAAATTGTGCCATTTTATGATACCCGTAGCTTCTCCATTTTTCATTATATCAGGTTCCGCGAGGGCTTATTTTTTGCGCGCCATGCTGAAGTTTTTAATGATACCATTTTGGTGCAGATACGATCTTTTGATCGCCCGTTATTACATTTTAATGCAATGTCGCAGAGACCAAAAAAAAGTAACTCTGGTGTTTTTACTTTTTTCTTGCTATGCCATTTAGTGATCAGGATAATCCTCTTTTATTGATATAGCGGGAAATTCTAAAAGCGGCAATACCAAATATGTGTATGTTTGATTTTTTTTATTGTTTTATTTTGAATGGGGCAAAAGGGGGTGATTTGAACTTTTATTTATTTTTTTTTATATATTTAAAACATTTTTTTTACTTTTGGTATCCTTCACTAGTCTCCATGGGAGACTAGAAGCTGCAATAACCCAATCGGCTCTGCTACATAGAGGTGTTGATTAGTTCGCCTCTATGTAGTAGAATTACTCAGTTGCTATGAGTGCCCTCCACGGGGTGGCACTCACAGCAAGCTGGCACTGACAACCATAGAGGTCTCCAGGAGACCTCCGATTGTCATGCCAACACACCGGTGACCAGCAATCACGTGGTGGGGTCACCAGTGGGCGGATTTCCGACGTGATTGCCGGAAGCCCTTGTTAAATGCTGCTCTCAGCGTTTGACAACGGTATTAAGCACATTAATAGCAGCGGATGGATCGCGATTCTACCAGTGGCTATTGCGGTCACATGTCAGCTGCTCAAAACAGCTGACATGTCCCAGGAAAGATGTGGACTCGCCGCTGGAGCCCACATCAAGGGGAGAGTCCTACATCGGCGTATTATTACACCCGATGTCGGAAAGGGGTTAATGTCTGCACACATGATCTTTGAATAAAAAAGAAAAGTTCATCCTAGAGGATGGAGTGCTGACTTTTTCTTCAGTTTAATTTATCTTCATGCCTGCTTCGGCTGTTGAGCGCCTGGAATGTTAATAATGCAGGTGGAGTGAGCTGTCCTATTTGATTTGGTTAGGTTTCATTAGGGTTCTCACATGAAAAACTGGCATAAGTAAGTATGTGACAACAGATTTGATTTTAATGAAACAAAAATGAAATACTTGCACTAAGCATTCATGGGGAGCTAATACATTGCTTTAAACAAGATCTGAAGTCATATAAATGCACTGGTTGTATAGCGCATTTATTCATATTTCAGTTAAAAATTTCCATTTAACAATACATTGACTTAAAGCAAAATTTCTGGTGTAGTACACTAGAGGCTCCAGTGAAGATCATGCTCATAGCATTTTACTTTATTGTACAGATGGTGCCTATTCCCTCAAGATGATAGGGATAATCAAGCACCTGTTGCTCAGAACATTGTCATGGAGTTCATGCTAAACTCCATCTGGTAATTTATAGAACATAATACAAGACAGATTAATTTTTGAGAGATCCAGTTCATATACTACACACAATAGGTCAATGAATCACCTCAAAGTTCTGAATAACAAAAGCATCATAATTATTCCCTCACTAGTATACTGTCACCTTAATTCTCCATGTAATAATAAATTATAGATCCATCATTTTCTAAATGATGTCACATCATCAATACATTAACAAATGCCAATGGCCTATTGAATATAGATGACATACACATTGAACTGCTATTTTACTATCTCTTACTATGGCTTGTGAAAGTATTCACCCTCTTGTTTTTTAACTATTTTGTTACATTCCAACCTGTGTTTAAATATTTTTTAATACAATTTGTGTGTGATATGTTAGCAATAAATCGTCTACATTGGTAAAGCAAAGTCAAAAAATATAGGCACAAATTAAATTTATGGGATCACATAATTAAAAGTTGTTTGTGCATTCACTAGTGTTGAGCGATACGATACTGCAAATATCGGGTATCGGCCGATATTAGCTGTATCGGGCTTTCGATTCCGAGTACCGATATTTTCGTCATATCGGATACCGGAATCGGGATTGTCACTGTCACTGTCAGTGTCCGTCGGTCGGGTCTGTCACTGTCAGCGTCCATCGGTCGGGTCTGTCAGGAGTCAGCAGCACTTACCTGGCAGAAGATCTCCGGCGGTCACGGCCTGGACTGCTTCATGGCCGCCATCATCTTTCCCCGGCGGTCACATGCAGTTTCTCGCGATAACTGCAGTGACTGCTGGGTAATCCCGGCCGTAAAGCAGTCAGTCCGATGACGTCACCGCCGGGGAAGCAGGTAATCAGCTGTGCTGCGTCGCGATGACAGCCTCTGCCTGTCATTGCGATGTAGCAGAGCTGGATCGTCGTGGGACAGTCGTTACTATGGACTGCGTCGGACAGGTGGTATACTGTTGGTTTGGTTTTTTTCTTTTTTTACAGGAGATCGATGGCGTCGCAGGAATGAGAGTACAATAAAAGAAATGAAAACTGTGTTGTCTCTTTTATTTCATTAAAATACTTTTTTCTTGCTTTGTCTTTTTTTTTAATGCATTTAATAACTTTGGGATTAATAATGGATCGGTGTCTTATTGACACCTCTCCATTATTAACCGGGCTTATTGTCACCGTGCAATCAACGGTTACATTAACCCCTTATTACCCCACTTGCCACCGCTACAGGGCAGTGGGAAGAGCCGGGTAAAGTGCCACAATTGGCACATCTTTTGATGCGCCAAATGTGGGGCTGCTGTAGCCTGGTATTATCAGGCTGTTGAGGGCCAAAATCCATGGGCCTTGACAGTCTTTTAATACCAGGCTGCAGCAGTCTGCATTTTACTTGGCTGGTTAACAAAAATAGGGGGACCCCTACGCCGTTTTTTTTTCGAGGGGATCCCCTATTTTTGTTAACCAGCCAAGCTAAGCAGACTGCTGTGGCCTGGTATTATCAGGCTTGCAAGGTCCATGGATATTGGATCCTTACCAGCCTGAAAAACCAGGCCTCAGCGGTCTGCTTCATCTGGCTGGTTAACAAAAATAAGGGGGAACCCCACGCCAATTTTTTTCGAGGGGATCCCCTATTTTTGTTAATCAGCCAAGATATGCAGACTGCTGTGGCCTGGTATTATCAGGCTGGCAAGGTCCATGGATCTTGGCTCCTTAACAGCCTGAAAATCCAGGCCTCAGTGGTCTGCTTCATCTGGCTGGTTAACAAAAATAGGGGGGACCCCACGCCATTTTTTATTCGAAGGTAACCCCTATTTTTGTTAATCAGTTCCCTCTGACGTCACTGATTGTGTCCCTGGCTGACCTGAAGTGAAAGTGGAAAGCAATCAATTAAGCTTTCCACTTCCTCTCCTGTCAGCCAGGAGAGGAACTCATTCATTTGGGGGTTTACTGTGAGGCTGCAGCATTAGCTGCGGTCCCTGTAGTAAACATTAACCCTTTCTGAAGGATTACACCGTGGGACCTGACTGTGCATGGGATAGGTAAGAATAATTTTGCTTTTTTATTTTATTTTTATTACAGGAAATGGTTTTTGCAGTCAAATAAAAGATGGTCAAAAACATGTGTCTTTATTTCATTAAAATGATTTTTAATTAAAGTGTGTGTGTTTTATTTTTATTTCATGCAATAGGATTAATAATTGATAGTTGTCTAATTGACAGCTCTCAATTATTAACCTGGCTTAAGGTCACCTTTCAATTGCAATGTGGCTTTAACCCCATATTAACCCATTCGCCACCGCTACAGGGCAATGGGAATAGACGGGCAAAGTGCCAGAAAGGGCGAATCTAATTATAGATTTGTCTTTTCTGGGGTGTCTGGGGGCAGATGTTAGTAGCCAGGGGGGGCCAAAAATAATGGTCCCTCTCTGGGCTATTATTATCTGCCCCCATTCGCTGGCTTTGTCTGTCTGGTTGCGAAAATAGGGCGGGAGCCCACGCATTTTTTTTAAACAATTTTACACCTCATATATATATATATATATATATATATATATATATATACATGTCATTGAATTTGTGACACATATATATATTTATATTTATAGTTCATACACTTCTACATAGTATAATAGCCGCTAATTCAATTGCAGGCTTTTGTGAAAATGCAGAACCCGACATGAAATGACACTTGGTGTACATAGGGTTAACCATGTCTTTTCATGTCCTTTGCTATCTGATTTGCACAAACAATTACATCAGTCTATGTGTGCAAAATTTCACACATGTAGGGGTTAATTAAAGGTGTAAATTCGTAGCAAAAAAGTCCGTTTTTTTTACAACGAATTTACACCTTTAATTAACCCCTACAGGTGTGAAATTTTGCACACATAGACTGATGTAATTGTTTGTGCAAATCAGATAGCAAAGGACTTGAAAAGACATGGTTAACCCTATGTACACCAAGTGTCATTTCATGTCGGGTGCTTCTGTCTTTTCACAGAAGCCGGCTTTACCCGGCAATTGAATCAGAGGATATTTTACTATGTAGAAGTGTGTAAACTATACATATATGTATATATATATATGTCACAATGACATGTATATATATATATATATATATATATATATATGTATTCTATGTGTTTATATTTAGTGTTTACAAGGAAATAAAGGTTTTTTTTAGTTGCGATATTTTGTTCCCATAGACTTACATTGGACTTCCGGTATCGGAATCGGATATCGACGATATTTAGTGATATCGGCGATACCATTCCGATCCGATATTTTTAGATATCGAGCAGTATCGCTCAACACTAGCATTCACCCCTTTCGACATGAAGCCCTCAAATATTTATTGTGCAAGCAATTACCTTCATATGTCACATGCTTAGTTAAAGAATGTCCATGTGTGTGCAATCTAAGTGTCATATAGTCTGTCAGTATACACACACCTTTTCTGAAAGTAAGAAGCATCACTAACCAAACAACACCATGAAGACCAGGAGATCTCCATACAAGTCAGGGACAAAGTTGTTGAGAAGTAGAATTCAGGATTGGGTTATTAAAAAAAATATTACAATCCCTGATGATCTCTCGAAACCCCATTGAATCCATTACCATCAAATAGCGACTACTAGACAGCCTGAATACATGTTGGGATTGCCTGTTTGTTAGGGAATCCCACATGTATTTAGGCTATCTAGCAGCCGCAAATCATACAGCTGAGGGGACTCAAACATTATCTACGAGCATTCCCAAAATACTTGGAGAACACCCAAGCATACTCGCTCATCACTATTGGTAAGATCTACATTAATGTTATAATTTGTAAAGTACACATCCTACCTTCTTACGCCATTGTACTGACATTTTCACTAAGCCAGTTCAATTAACGTGCAACATTATTATGCTTCTGGTCACTAATACTATGCTCTACACCTTTTTGCTGAACATGTAAAGTAGTTTGACCTCACAATGGATTGTGTGTTCATACACCATTTAACATCTATGCGATCCAAATATTGTTTATGCAACATTGTATTGCTTTGTTTGGTTCTTTTTCTGGCATATTTTGGATATACCACTCTTTCACTGGAATACTTACAAATAATAGTGATTTCATTTTTTTAATCTTTTGAATTGTGCATTATTAATAAAGACAATATATTTAAGAATATATCTGTCTTGGGTTTAATTTGGTCTTTTTATATAGATATTTGAATCAGCTGTAAAATACAATTTGGCTATTTAAATGAGCAAGTAAAACATCCCATTTCACTATGAGAAGTGGTCACACTCCATCACAAAAAAAAACCTTTATCCTCTTTTGAGGGAACCACAGACCAAGCAAATACCTAGCAATAGGGTACCTGACACAACTGAAATGCAGTATACCAGTAGGTTGCATAACTGTCATTTTTTAACTGGACAATGCCTTTATTTTTTCTTTATTGCTTCCTCACAATTCAATAGTAATCATATTTATATTACATATATTTATTTCATTTCACCCACCATTTCTACTGTGATAAGGAAGGCTAAGGAAGCTTTTACAGGTTTTTCATTCAACAGCTCTTATGTTACTTAAACATTTCTAAGAATTGTTAATCTTCTAATAAGCACACACAGGTTAATGCTTTTTAGACAGACTTAGCTGGCTGGAAATAATACTCCTTTGTTTCACCTTAGTTTTATATAAATGCCCTTGTACCAGTTGGGAACAGTTCCTTTTAAAGTTTGGCAGCAGCAAGATAGCACAGAACACAAATTATCTTTTGCTCTTTGCTGTGAGGAAAGCAAGCTGATTTTTATTCGCTATTTTGATATATCGCTTAAAAGAACACATGAAAAGTTGAGGGCAAAGCATACTAAAATAGCAAGCTAATACAGAGTAAAAAGTTTTATAATACACACTACAGTTTTTTTATAATTCAGCTTGTCACCAGTCCTATTGATTATTCAGTTAGTATTACTGTATTTTGTTGTCTTTTTCTATTTCCAAGGTCAAGGTACAGTACAGATCAAAAGTTTGGACACACCTTCTCATTCAAAGATTTTTCTGTATTTTCATGGCTATGAAAATTGTAGAATCACACTGAAGGCATCAGAACTATGAATTAACACATGTGGAATTATACATTACACTTTACAAAAAAGTGTGAAACATCTGAAAATATGTCTTATATTCTAAGTTCTTCAAAGTAGCCACCTTTTGCTTTGATTACTGCTTTGCACGCAGAAAAGGTGAACGGATGGACTCTATATGCCTGGTTCCCACCGTGAAGCATGGAGGAGGTGGTGTGATGGTGTGGGGGTGCTTTGCTGGTGACACTGTTGGGGATTTATTCAAAATTGAAGGAATACTGAACCAGCATGGCTACCACAGAATCTTGCAGCAGCATGCTATTCCATCCGGTTTGCGTTTAGTTGGACCATCATTTATTTTTCAACAGGACAATGACCCCAAACACACCTCCAGACTATGTAAGGGCTATTTGACCAAGAAGGAGAGTGTTGGGGTGCAACGTCAGATGACCTGGCCTCCACAGTCACCAGACCTGAACCCAATCGAGATGGTTTGGGGTGAGCTGGATCGCTTACCGTTTCAATTTTGAATAAATCCCCAACAGTGTCACCAGCAAAGCACCACCACACCATCACACCAACTGCTCCATGCTTCACGGTGGGAACCAGGCATGTAGAGTCCATCAGTTCACCTTTTCTGCGTGCAAAGCAGTAATCAAAGCAAAAGGTGGCTACTTTGAAGAACCTAGAATATAAGATATATTTTCAGTTGTTTCACACATTTTTGTAAAGTGTAATGTATAATTCCACATGTGTTAATTCATAGTTTTGATGCCTTCAGTGTGATTCTACAATTTTCATAGTCATGAAAATACAGAAAGATCGTTGAATGAGAAGGTGTGTCCAAACATTTTGGTCTGTATTGTATATAATAATATAATCACATTATGACCATAAAATTACATGGCTTTATATTCTCTGAAGGGAGTAACCATCTCAGTGGAAGTTCCTGTATGATGCAATTGTATGGCATGTACTACTGAAATTCTAAATGGGTCAGAAACTCTTATGACAGATACTGATGATGACTGCACAGTGACTGTCCACAGTTTTAATATTGGAGACCACAGTTCAGTCTCCTTCACTATATACTATTCTAATAATCTATTAGATGAGTTAGGATAATATAGAGGGATGGTACTGGCTCATGCAAGATTAAATCTAGGAATCAAGATGGCATCTTATAGGAAGAAAATAGTAAGCTGAAGTAATAGTAGGTTAAGTAGATGGAAATAATGACAAACTGTTAATCGCTACCTTAACTGCTAAAACTGAATGAGTATGGCTTTTAATAAATAAACAGGGTGGTAATGAATCTTTTTTGTGAAAAAAATATGAATAAATCTGCTTAGCCTTACATTATTTTGGGAGTTCCGATTATACATAGTATATATGTCATACTCATTTGATATACTCTAGATTTCTTTAGTTGGAGAGCCCTTTTAAATTAAGTCTACCTAGTCAGATTAAATTTCAATGGTAGCATTGTTCTGATAATGCCATCTTCGAAGACCGTAGTTATGGAGAAAAGCCGAAATAATTTTTCTATGACCCCTTAGTGACCGAGCCAAATTTTAAAAATCTGACCAGTGTTACTTTATGTGGTAATAACTCTGGAACGCTTCGACAAATTCCAATGATTTTGAGAGTTTTTTTCGTGACACATTATACTTTATGATAATGGTAAATTTAGGTTGATATGTTTTGTGTTTCTTTATAAAAAAATATCAGAAATTTGACAAAAATGTAAAAAAACTTAGCAATTTTCAAACTTTAATGATTATCCATTTAATTCATACAGTCATACCATAGCAAAACCTTAATAAATAACTTTTTGTTCATGTCTGCTTTACATCAGCACCATTTGTAAAATGTTATTTTATTTTGTTAGCATTTCAGGGGGTTTAAAAATGTAGCAGTAATTTTTCATTTTTTCAAGGACATTTACAAAATTTTTTTTTAGGGACCTCTCCAGGTTTGAAGTGACTTTAGGGGTCCTATATATTGGAAAACCCCAAAAGTGATACCATTTTAAAAGCAACACCTCCTGACATACTGAAAACTGCTGTCAGGTAGTTTATTAACCCATCAGGTGCTTTTCAGGAATTAATACAAAGTGGCATGATAGGAATGAAAAAGTTGATTTTAACAAACTAAATGTCGCTAACAGGTCAGTGTAGCCAGAAGACTCTAAGGCCACTATTTGCTTGTGAATTGCCAGGGCAGACATCAGGACCACACAATCATGATCTCCGGGTGCTGATGGGGATAAAGATGGAGCCCCCACACTCTTTTAAACATTTATATGATATAGTCCTTGTTGACAGCAGCATTTAAGGGGTTAAACAGAAATGGATGGTGACAACACTGATCGTGGCTGATGCAGCAAGTTGTCAGTTATAGTGTACAGCCAACCGCTGCTGGATTGTCACCTGTGTAGGGATGCTATTCTCTTATATCTCAGGTCAGTTAAAAGACATTGACGGCAAACAAGGGGTTATAGAAATTTCAGCTCCATATGCCTAAAGACAGACTCAGCTCTGCTACATTTTTAGCCTAGTAATGTAATGCACACATTAAGTATAAGCTTGAAATATCAGTCATTATTATTGATTAATATCTAATGATATGGTGAAATCACATTCATTATCTCTGGTATGTTTCTGGACATGTTCTTGGATTGTCCCTTCATTCACAGCTTCTTTCACACAGCGTCAGATGACTGGGATCAATGCAATTCCATTTTCAGTGAATCATGACAGTAGCCACATTTCAGATTGCCCAGAGCAATTTTACTTACAGTATTTTGCCATATAATTCAAAGTTGCTGAGTAAGTGGTACTCGCAGCTTAAATGTGATTAATATTGAACTTGAAGGGAAGCTGTTCCCAGATGCGCTGAGCCGGTGACATAAATTCTGTTCAATATTTATGAATTGTATTAATTGAAGGAGTAAAAGCATGGAGGTGAAAGCTGTATATGCTGAAACCTGCGCCTCCTGCTAAGTATTATGAAGAACAAATTAGAGGTGTATCAGCAATGTGTTGTTTTTTAACAGCTTACTGTATATTTAATTTTCAATGAGTTATGTTTTTAATTAGTGTAATTGGATTTTCAAGTCACATGCAAACCTAATGAAAATCAAGCTGCTATGCTAAAAGAAAAATAATGCCTCCTGTAATCAATGAATGCTATTTCATTTAGCTGTGAAAATCATTTCTGATTCAATGTCACATACACATAGCTTTAAGCAGGAATAATAAAATTAAGATTAAATTTAGACTTGATACAACTTAGTATGTAAATGAATGCTTCAGACTGTAAGTTAATTAGAAATGTACATTGGCGGTGAATGTTGGGAAATGCTCAAACATGAACCTCTGACAGAAGCATGTAACAATGCGATATGTAGGTGAATAATGGCATACGTTGCACATTAACTCTTCAAATATATGTATATAACTCTCAGTATGCTTTCTTTATAGGTTGTCTTTACTGTGTATTAAATATCACAGTATAATGCTCTATGCAGTACAGTCATGGCCAAAAGTTTTGAGAATGACACAAATATTAATTTTTACAAAGTCTACTGCTTCACTTTTTCTAATGGCAATTTGCATATACTCCAGAATGTTATAAAGAGTGATCAGCTTAACAGCAATTCCTTGCAAAGTCAATATTTGGCTAGAAAATGAACTTTATCCCCCAAAACACATTTCAACATCATTGCAGCCCTGCCTTAAAAGGACCAGCTAACCTCTTTTCAGTGATTGCTCCATTAACACAGGTGTGGGTGTTGATGAGGACATGGCTGGAGATCAATCTGTCATGATTACGTAAGAATGACACCACTGGACACTTTAAAAGGAGGCTGGTGCTTGGCATCATTGTTTCTCTTCTGTTTACCATGGTTATCTCTAAAGAAACACGTGCAGTCATCATTGCAATGCACAAAAATGGCCTAATAGGGATGAGTATCGCAGCTAGAAAGATTGCACCTCAGTCAACAATCTATCGCATCATCAAGAACTTCAAGGAGAGAGGTTCCATTGTTGCCAAAAAGGCTCCAGGGCGCCCAAGAAAGACCAGCAAGCGCCAGGACCGTCTCTTAAAAGTGTTTCAGCTGCGGGATCGGGCTACCAGCAGTGGAGAGCTTGCTCAGGAATGGCAGCAGGCAGGTGTGAGTGCATCTGCACGCACTGTGAGGCGGAGACTCTTGGAGCAAGGCCTGGTCTCAAGGAGGGCAGCAAAGAAGCCACTTCTCTCCAGAAAAAACATCATGGACAGACTGATATTCTGCAAAAGGTACAGACAGTGGACTGGGGTAAAGTTATTTTCTCTGATGAATCCCCTTTTCGATTGTTTGGGACATCAGGAAAACGCCTCATTTGGAGAAGACAAGGTGAGCGCTACCACCAGTCTTGTCTCATGCCAACTGTTAAGCATCCTGAAACCATTCATGTGTGGGGTTGCTTCTCAGCCAAGGGAATCGTCTCTCTCACAGTCTTGCCTAAAAACACAGCCATGAATAAAGAATGGTACCAGAATGTCCTCCAAGAGCAACTTCTCCCAACCCTCCAAGAGCAGTTTGGCGATCAACAATGCCTTTTCCAGCATGATGGAGCACCTTGTCATAAAGCAAAGGTGATAACTAAATGGCTCAGGGAACAAAACATAGAGATTTTGGGTCCATGGCCTGGAAACTCCCCAGATCTTAATCCCATTGAGAACTTGTGGTCAATCATCAAGAGACGGGTGGACAAACAAAAACCTAAAAATTCTGACAAAATGAAAGCATTGATTGTGCAAGAATGGACTGCTATCAGTCAGGATTTGCTCCAGAAGTTGATTGAGAGCATGCCAGGGAGAATTGCAGAGGTCCTGAAGAAGAAGGACTCTGCAAATATTGACTTGCTGCATTAACTCATTCTAACTGTCAATATAAGCTTTTGCTACTCATATGTTTGCAATTATTATATTTCTGTCTGTGATAAAAACATCTGTCAAACACACATAAAAACCAGAGGGCAGCAGATCATGTGAAAATATAATATTTGTGTCATTCTCAAAACTTTTGGCCATGACTGTACAGTTAAATATGTTATGAAGACTTCCATCATCCTACATATGCCAAAAGGAAACTTTTTTGGGATGATTGGTCAATGGGAATCTCTTAATAGGCTTCATGTATGTAGCTTTTTTTTCCTGAGGCATACGCCTAAACTTGATTGATAGTGCTATATTATAAGTGTTTAAATAGCATTGAACCAAGATGGTTAAAAAAAATAAAAAGCATTAAAAAATAATCAACTTGATTGACAAATTAAAATTTGATGGGAGAAAGGTAATTGGGCATAGAAATGTGGAGAGAAGATAGACAAGCACACTTCTCAACATTGAACTTGAAACACCAAATGTGAAATTATAAAAATCACAGAGTGGATAGACATGTTAACGATATGCAAATTATAAAAATCTGGAAAGATAATTGTCAAAACATCTTGATTTATTCAGTATAAAGGATGAGCGCCACACACAGAAATACCTGTACTTACATGCATTGGCAGCTATCAATAAGATTATTAATGTTTTCTTTTATGAATATTTTGCATTAAAAACACATGGTCAAATCATCCATTTTCGGCAGCATCCTTTGCAGATATAAACCAATGATGTCCCAGATGGGCTAAATGAGAGATACATTCAGGGACCATTTTTCAATATAACAATTCCAGGAAGCATGTTACATGTGCTATTGTGAGTAGCATGCATGGCCTAAAACCTATACCATAACCTGTAGTCTCTGGACTTGGTTTCCATTAAACACATCTTAGACGTCATTGATTGCGAACTGTAGAAGGAGTTGCTAGCAGCAGATCTTGATGATTTGCATGTCCGAGTGTCTTCAGTGGGCCAGAAAATTCCTCAGGAAATCATTAATAACCTCACTATTAGCATTCCATAGCATGTAGATGTGTGTATTACTGTGAATGGTGCTCATAGTTGATACTGAATAAATAAAGCTATTTTGAAAATTTGGCTTCCATTTTTCCATTATTTGATATCATTAACATGTCTATCCATCCTGTGATTTTCATAATTGTAAGACTTCCTTCCATAGCTGAGGAGTGTGTGTCAAGACTCCTGTAAAAATTTGAAGCAAGTGTGAGTGCATGACTATAAAGTAAGATCACATTAGGATTACCAATCAATCATAAATTTCAAAAAATGTGTAAATACATGGCACTTTTTTACTGTCCAAAAAATTTGAAAAAATATTTCCATGTTTTTTTATGCTAGACAAGTTGTACAAAATATTATGATTGCAACTGTCATAATTTTACCACACACATTTATTGCTTCAACGTGTATTACTTTTTATGACTTGTTATAGTTTTCCAATAAGTAAATAAAAATATATATCCACATATGTTAGATAAGCTGTCAATAAAATTTGGATTCGTTGTTAATAAATTATAATTTAGGTTAATAAAGACGGATTACAAGCCGATTATGTGTGCTGTCTATTATGATGTGGATATGTAGGTGTAGAGATTTAGACACAAAATGGGATGATACTATTAATACAGATTTAGGTGTAAAGTTTTGTTGTTTTTTTAATTTATTTGAATGCATTGGTGCAAAAAAATATTTGAAAAATTGTGCATAAGAGTTATCTTTACAAATCAGTTTGGAAGTGATATGAAAGTAAATTCATCATAAATAAGATAATTGCAGCAAAAAGGTGCCATGACCTAATGAGGAATAGCAGCGGTGTACCTACCATATAACTTTTCCATCAAAATGGGGCACATGGTTGAAGGGGTCTGTTACTGAACTTCTTCCAAACACAGAGTCACAGTATCTGATTGCATTCAGCGACCATTAAGAAAACTCACAGATTTTACATCTCTCAGTGAGATTACCAGAAGCTATATTAATCTATATGCAGCAAGCTTTTATTACAATGCTCTACATTTGAAAAAATAATTTTCTGCTGACCTAAGTATTTTTGCTGATTTTACACAAATGAAAGATGCTGATTCAAGATAGGAAGTAAAAAAATGTGCAGCATGTCAATTTGTTTCAGAAATGAAAATTTATGTTTCATGCAAAAAACAAGTCTATTGTCTAATTAAGACAGCAAAAGTTGTGTAAATTTTAATTGTTAAAGAAAAATGTTCTCGTTTCTCATTTTGGATGCTCTAGAAGAGCTTTGATTAGTATTGTCCCACTGTAAACACCAGCAGTGTGCCATCATGGTTGTGTTCCATCTGTCTTGATATCTACAGTATGTTCCATGGTCCTGACGTTTCGGTGAAAGTGTTTTCCTTTTTCTTGCTGCAACTTGTAAGCCTCTTGAACAGATTTGAGCAAATTTGTTCGAGTCCCGATTATTCGGCAAGCTATAGCGGGAACACGGATATATGTAGCGCACCGGCTGATCGGCGATGCAGCTGCATGTGTTGCGGCTGTGTCACAGTCACAGCACATGCATGGAGAGCACAACACACAGGCTCTCCAAGCATGTGATGTGACTGTGATACAGCCGTGACACATGTAGTTGCAGCACCAATCAGCTGATCAGCTAGGCAGCGCTCCATGTATCCGGGTTCCCAGTGTAGCTTATTAAGTAAGCGCTACAGCTTGCCAAATAAGCGGGGTCCTGAATAAATTCTCTCAACTCTACTCTTTAATGACTGAATGCTGTCGTTGGTTTTCATACTGCTTATATAGCCATAAAATTCCGATATCGGTGGTTTTTAACTGTTTACTAAGCAGTCTTCCTCTTAGCTATACTGATTGTATGTTCAGAATTTCTTTTAGCATATTCGGTATATGTAAATAATATAATTGTATATAATGTTGCTTAACAAACAGCGATTCAGGTAAAAAATGGATGTGACTGGAGGAAACGGATGTGATTTTTGCATTGAGCGCACCAAAATTTGTTAGGATCACTTGTTGTCTTGTAATCAGCAAAACTTACGTAGAGCAGTGAGATATCTGTATTTATCTAGAAGTTTATCATGCAACTGGAAGGCTCTATGAAAGTAAACAGGGGATTTTTTGAGAATAAAAATGAAGCTCCTATCAAGATATGATAAGAAAGTATAATGTTTGTTTAGGATATGTACGCGATATACACATTTATAGTTTTAAGATATTTTATGGTTCTTGAATGCAAGCCTATTATTCACAATTAATACTCAAGATACTGACAATCTTACAATAATTAATATCCCATGTAGCTATTTTCCTTTAAGTTTTCTTACAAATGTAATACTACGTAATTGTTATACTGAATAGCTAACACAAAACATTGCTACTTTTACCTTTCATTCTCCATGAAGCCTCTTCGAAATGTGCCTGTTTCAAAACCTTACCATTCCTCTCTAGAACTTCTCATCAACTTCCTCCATGCATTCTCAAGGTACAGGTGCACCTTGTGAAAAGAGTGACAAGTACATCCAATGGCAGATACAACACTCCCCACTTTGTTAATTCTTTCAGTCATGATTAGACAGCATGTGCTTATCTTTCAAAATTAATGCATATTCTGAGTGGTCCTATTTGCCAAGTGACAGACAAGCTGACATTCCCTGATTGAAGTCCCAGTTGACTGCAATGGTTTCCTAACTTAAAAAAAACGCTACCTTGCACTTTTTCTTCAAAGAATAGAACACCTTCCAAGGTTGAAAAATTAACATTAAACAGAAAAAAGCATCACAAGGGACTATGCTTTCTGCAACTAAACAACAAGAGATGCTCAATAAATAAGCAGGAGGACAATTTAATTTAACTAATTATTGGAACATAGAATATGCCACAGAGAATTCCTATTGTCTAAACTTGCAATGAAATATTGCTGGGTTGCCTCCCAGGAGAGCCCTCCAGCATCATATCAGACTAATGTATACAGTGAAATTTTTATTGCTGACAGAGGAAAAAAAGCATATAGAAACTATTCAGAACATTAGCACAAGAGGACATTTCTGGTCAAGTACATAATTAAAATCAACATCAAAAGTTTCATGTCTTAAATAAAAGCATTTTTCCCATAAAATGTCACATATTGTAGTAAATACAGTATCTACAGTATAGTCACATTAGAATGGTGTGATCAGAAGGGTGTGATAAAGATGAATAAATCTGTGTAAAATATTATTCTGCTTTTTATTAAGAAAACTATACTGTATATATACAGCGCTGGCAAAATATTAAGAGACCACCACATCAAATCCCTGTCATGGGCAGCCCATTCTCCAGACCTGAACCCCATTGAAAACCTCTGGAATTTGATCAAGAGGATGATGGATAGTCACAAGCCATCAAAGAAGAACTGCTCACATTTTTGCACCAGAAGCAGTGTGAAAGACTGGTGACAAGCATGCCAAGACGCATGAAAGTTGCTTTTAAAAATCATGGTTATTCCACCAAATATTGATTTCTGAACTCTTCCTGAGTCAAAACATTAGTATTATTGGTTCTAAATGTTTATGAACTTGTTTTCTTTGCATTATTTGAGGTCTGAAAGCACTGTTTTTTTAAAAAAATTTTGACCATTTTTCTTTTTCAGAAAACAAATAGAAAACGTTTTGCTTGGAAATTTGGTGACATGTTGTCAGAAGTTTATAGACTAAAAGAACAATTTACATTTTACTCAAAAATATACCTATAAAGAGAAAAATCAGACAAACTGAACATTTGAAAGTGATCTCTTAATTTTTGCCAGAGCTGTATATATTGTATATACAATTATAACATCCGTAAACTTAATAAACATTACACATTGGTTACATTTAGTAATGCTATATAATTGATAGACAGAAATATTTGGCAACTGGATGTTGTGTCCTGAGTAGTAATGAGCGAACTTGTTCAGAATATGTTCACCAATCTCAAATTCAGCACAAATGTAGCTCATTCAGATTCCCAAGCATTTTTCCTCAAAGTCGGCAAAATTCAGCCACAGGTCAGTAAATGGGGGGGCGTGTTTGATAAGGGTAAGGGGTGGAGAAAGGTCAGAGGAGCTGTTACTTTTTTTAACTTAATGTGTGGAGATTCCGGCAGTTAATCAGGGTGCAGAAACCATTCACAACATCCAGACACAAGGGCTTCTGTTATTGGCTGCTGAAGTCACATGTCCCTGTCCATGTAAAAAGCGGACATGTTGTTTTGGTGATGTCACTTTGTCTGTGTAACCACGCCGAGAGGCTGCTGCTGCAAGTAGTCAGATAGTTAGATAGGCAGTTTAATGTCAACTAGTTCAGCTAGATAGGATTTTGTGTGAAATTGACCTTCCAGCATCTAATTTGTTTGTGCAGGCAAGAGGCCACATTTCCTAACCAAAATTATTTGTGCTAATATTGTGGTGCAGGCAGGAGGACACATTTTCTAATCTAACTCATTTGTGCTAATATTGTGGGGCAGACATATGGCCACATTTTCTAATCTGAATCGTTTTTTGCAATATCGTGGTGCAGGCAGGAGGCCAAATTTCCTAATCAAAATTGTTTGGGCTAATACTGTTGTGCAGGCAGGAGGCCATGTTTCGTAATCTAAATTGTTTATGCTAATATTGTGGTGTAGCCTGTAGGCCAAATTTCCTAATCAAAATTGGTTGTGCTAATATTGTGATGCAAGAAAAGATGCCACATTTCCGAATCTAAATTGTGTTAACATTGTGGTGCAGGCAGGGGGCCACATTTCCTAATCTAATGTGTTTGTGCTAATAGTGTAGTGCAGGCAGGAGGCCTCATTTTCTAATCTAAATCGTTTGTTCTAATAAAGTGGTGCAGGCAAGAGGCCACATTTCCTAATCAAACTTGTTGAGGACAATAGTGTGGCGTATGTAGGAGGCCACATTTCTTAATCTAAATTGTTTGTGATAATATTGTGGTGCAGGAAAGAGGCCATATTTCCAAATCTAAATCATTTGTGCTAATACTATGGTTCAGGAAGGAAGCCACATTTCAGAATCTAAATCCTTTCTACTAAAAGTGTGGTCCAGCCACCAGCCCTCATTTCTGAATCTATATCTTTTCTGCTATAAATGTGGTCCAGACACACTGTCTCATTAAATAAATACTGATTGCTAATTTAGTGACAGGTGACTGACAGGTCTGGGCCTAAGGTTGTGAAACAGTGGTTGAAAGATGGGAAGAGTACATTCAAAATGAGTGGGGAAAAAGCTAGATCATGATGAGGGGGGAAAGGCTTGGTGTTCTACATGTATTTTAGTTAAGTGGTAGTGTTACTGAAAACTCTACTGAACAAACACCATCTCGTACTATCCAAAGACAACTGACAACATCTGATACTGAACAGGCTACTCGGCTCTCTTTCTTTAGCAGCCACACAGCAGTATGCCTTGTAGAAGAGGGAAAGAAAGAGCATGTGCTCTAGTGGATGACAAGCGCTGCATCAAGTGGCCTCTCCTTCTCTTCCTCTACCTCCTAACTGACTGTGGGGAACCTCAGACGGGTGAATCTGCAGAGCTGTTCAGACATACAATTCCATGGGCATCAGAGGTCTGCTCTAAAGATTCACAGAATCAAGAGGAGGAAAGCATCTGCCCAAAGTTTTTCAGTTGGATCCAGAGCCAGATGGAATAGGGTCCAAGCATAATCCAGACCCATCACCAGATGTTATCTCCCTGGGGTGGAGGTGATGCTCATGAGACTCAGATACCTGAGGCGCATGCAGGCTGTACTGTGCTGTCCGGGCAGGAAAAGGAGGGTGACTCTCAGGACAAGTAGTGGGAGAACAGAAAGCATGACAATAAGATTGTAGATCCTACTTTGTGTCAACCCAGAGGCAAACAGCTGAGTAGCTCAGCAGAGAAGGTGGAGGGCTAGGAAGAAGAGGAAGTTACATTGTGGCTTGCCGCACAGACATGGAGTGATGCAACCATGACTATCACTGCATCTTCAGCCACAATTGTAACTGTGGCCATCAGCGGTCGCGTGTCTGCATTTGTCTGTGTCTTTTCTGAGACTGCAAAGTATGACCCAACTTATGTTATCTGCCAACTTTGCAAAAAAACAACTTAATAGAGGCAAAAATTGCAATAATTTGGCTACTACATGCATGAAACAGCACATTTTTGATCAACATGCATTAGTCTGGGAATCTCACTGTGCTAAAATGCTAAAAGGACCAAAGAAAAGGTCAGGATTTGTAATGAAGTGTCAACAAAAGGAAAAAGAGGATATGTGATCCATTTCAAAGTGCATAGTAAAAGAAGAGTGTCAAATGCTTATATGTGTTAGGGCTGGCGGAACGCACAAAATAATATAAATAATAAGTGCGTTCGCAGCCCGGGGTCCACCGTGCAGGCGAAGCCCGCTGCTGGCAAAAAGGCACAAGAAGCAAACTCTGTTATCCCGCAGAGCTGCCAACATAAACGCCGTAATGCGCTGTGGCAATGAGTGCGAACTCTGTTACTCCACAGAGCCGCTAGAAGAGGAGCTGCAACGCTATATGGCGATGTGTGCGCACTCACTAGACACAACTGAGTGGCAAAGAAAAAACGCTAGGGCGCTGACTAGCGTTGAAAGCGAACCCTGTTACGTCACAGGGCCGCTTGAGAAAAAGCACTGTGTCCTGTAAGGCTCTCAGATACACAGTTAAGTGCTAAGCGTACATAAAGCGTGATCATGTGCTAATGTCCTCGCGGGAGTCACCCGCAATCTATGGCGTCTGAACGCCAGACCCTGAATACGGCAATCAAAACTCCTCACCGGTTATGTCGGTAATCTAGGGCATCTAGGACGCCGACCCTGACCAGCTACCATACCAAACTCCTCACCGATTAAGTCGGTATTCTAGTGGCTTATTTCAGCCGAGTCCCTACCCACACATACACATGACCACACTGGCGCATAGCATACAAAGATTGATATTAGCGCATGGCGGCCCAGCCATGCTACCCTTTTATAGCAACAGCTACAGGACCTTCCAGGAACAAGGACCAATGAGAAGCTGTTACAAACACACGTAGCTACATGACCTTCCTGGCGGACCAATAGGAGCCGCTGCAGCACCTGAACATGTGACCCTGATCTCCAATGAGAGATCTCACTCTGGGCATGCTCAGATGGGAAAACGCAGGACTTTGTTCCAAAGACGACTGCTCCACCACTGGCTATAATAGCAGATCCAGGAAAGGCAGCAGCAAGTCACTGCACAGTAGAGGAGTGGGCAAGACGCCTGGACCGATGTCTCTGCTGAGTAGGCTCCACTGCGGCTGGAGATGAATGGGAGACCGCAGCGGGACGGGTTTGAAAATCCCCTTGTGCAGCTGTGGAAAATCGAACCCTAACAATATGTGCCAGTATTCCACATTAGCATTATGTATGAGACTAGCCAAGACAAAGATGCATTCAAAACAATGGTCTCTAAATCTCTCTGCTACACCCGGACCTATCAAAAGTAATATTAATTATGCCCCCTGAGGAAGCGTCATTTTAACACGAAACACGCGTTGGGGTACGTGGCCGAGGATGGATCATTAAAATGGGTAATTATTCCCAATGTCATTAACATTACTTTTGTTTGGTACGTGGTGTAACAGAGGGATTTAGAGACCATTGTTTTGACTGCATCTTTGTCTTGGCTAGTCTTATACATAATGCTAACGTGGAATACTGGCACATATAAGCATTTGATAATCTTCTTTTCCTATGCCCTTTGAAATTGATTATATATTCTCTTTTTCCTTCTGCTGGCACTTCACTTCAAATCCTGACCTTTTCTTTGGACCTTTCTTTACACTTTTGGATTTGATAACTTTTTTTTATTAAAACCCCTGTATTACATTTTTTGTACTTCTTGCTTGTATTTGAATTTTTGTATATTCATTTGAGATAATAAAATTTTGGCAATTTTTTTATCGGCATTTTTTTACTCAGATTTCTCCTTGCCTTGCGAAATTAAATCAATTTTTTTGACCACCATTTGTTAGGGTTCGATTTCCCGCTGCTGCACAAGGGGAGTCTCGAACCCGTCCCGCTGCGGTCTCCTATTCATCTCCGGCCGCAGTGGAGCCTGCTCAGCAGAGACGTCGGTCCAGGAGTCTTGCCCACTCCTCTACTGTGCAGTGACTTGCTGCTGCCTTTCCTGGATCTGCTATTATAGCCAGTGCTGGAGCAGTCGTCTTTGAGACAAAGTCCTGCGTTTTCCCATCTGAGCATGCCCAGAGTGAGATCTCTCATTGGAGATCAGGGGTCACATGTTCAGGTGCTGCAGCGGCTCCTATTGGTCCGCCAGGAAGGTCATGTAGCTACGTTTGTTTGGAACAGCTTCTCATTGGTCCTTGTTCCTGGAAGGTCCTGTAGCTGTTGCTATAAAAGGGTAGCATGGCTGGGCCGCCATGCGCTAATATCAATCATTTTATGCTATGCGCCAGTGTGGTCATGTGTATGTGTGGATAGGGACCCGGCTGAAATAAGCCACTAGAATACCGACTTAATCGGTGAGGAGTTTGGTATGGTAGCTGGTCAGGGTCTGTGTCCTAGATGCCCTAGATTACCGGCATAACCGGTGAGGAGTTTGATTGCCGTATTCAGGGCCTGGCGTTCAGATGCCATAGATTGCGGGTGACTCCCGCGAGGACATTAGCGCATGATCACGCTTTATGTGCGCTTAGCACTTAACTGTGTATCTGGGAGCCTTACAGGACACAGTGCTTTTTCTCAGCAGCCCTGTGACGTAACAGGGTTCGCTTTCAACGCTAGTCAGCACCCTAGCGTGTTTTCTTTGCCACTCAGTTGTGTCTAGTGAGTGCGCACACATCGCCATATAGCGCTGCGGCTAGTGTTGAGCGATATTGCTCGATATCTAAAAATATCGTATCGAAATTGTATCGCCGATATCACTAAATATCGTCGATATCCGATTTCGATAGCGGAAGTCCCATGTAAGTCTATGGGAACAAAATATCGAAACTAAAAAAAACCTTTATTTCCTTGTAAACACTAAATATACACACATAGAATACATATATATATATATACATGTCATTGTGACATATATATATATATATATACATATATGTATAGTTTATACACTTCTACATAGTAAAATATCCTCTGATTCAATTGCCGGGTAAAGCCGGCTTCTGTGAAAAGACAGAAGCACCCGACATGAAATGACACTTGGTGTACATAGGGTTAACCATGTCTTTTCATGTCGTTTGCAATCTGATTTGCACAAACAATTACATCAGTCTATGTGTGCAAAATTTCACACCTGTAGGGGTTAATTAAAGGTGTAAATTCGTTGTAAAAAAGACGGACTTTTTTGCTACGAATTTACACCTTTAATTAACCCCTACAGGTGTGAAATTTTGCACACTTACACTCATGTAATTGTTTGTGCAAATCAGATATCAAACTACATGAAAAGACATAGTAACATAGTTATTTAGTAACATAGTTATTAAGGTTGAAGGAAGACTTTAAGTCCATCTAGTTCAACCCATATCCTATCCTAACTTGCCCTAACATGTTGATCCAGAGGAAGGCAAAAAAACCCCAAGTGGCAAACCGTAAGCTTCACATTGGGGAAAAAAATTCCTTCCCGACTCCACATACGGCAATCAGACTAGCTCCCTGGATCAACGCTGTATCTAGGAAACTAGTGAATATAGCCTGTAATATTATACTTTTCAAGAAAGGCATCCAGTCCCCTCTTAAATTTTAGTAAGGAATCACTCATTACAACATTAGACGGCAGAGAGTTCCATAGTCTCACTGCTCTTACAGTAAAGAATCTGCATCTGTGATTATGGCTAAACCTTCTTTCCTCCAGACGTAGAGGATGCCCCCTCGTCCCCGTCACAGGTCTAAGAGTAAAAAGATCATTAGAAAGGTCTTTGTACTGTCCCCTCATATATTTGTACATTGTAATAAGATCACCCCTAAGCCTTCGTTTTTCCAAACTAAATAACCCCAAGTGTAATAACCTGTCTTGGTATTGCAGACCCCCCAGTTCTCTAATAACCTTGGTCGCTCTTCTCTGCACCCGCTCCAGTTCAGCTATGTCTTTCTTATACACCGGAGACCAGAACTGCACACAGTATTCTAAGTGTAGTCGCACCAGTGACTTGTATAGAGGTAAAATTATGTTCTCCTCATGAGCATCTATGCCTCGTTTAATGCATCCCATTATTTTATTTGCCTTGGCAGCAGCTGCCTGACATTGGCCACTAAATGTGAGTTTGTCGTCCACCCATACACCCAAGTCTTTTTCAGTGACAGTTTTGCCCAGTGTTTTACAATTAAGCACATAATTATACATCTTATTTGTTCTACCCAAGTGCATGACCTTACATTTATCCCCATTAAAGCTCATTTGCCATTTATCAGCCCAAGCTTCTAGTTTACATAAATCCTCCTGTAATATAAAATTATCCTCCTCTGTATTTATTACCCTGCAGAGTTTAGTGTCATCTGCAAATATTGAAATACTACTCTGTATGCCCCCTACAAGGTCATTAATAAATATGTTAAAGAGAAGCGGCCCCAATACTGACCCCTGTGGTACCCCACTGCTAACCGTGACCCAGTCCGAGTGTGCTCCATTAATAACCACCCTTTGTTTCCTATCCATGAGCCAGTTCTTAACCCACTTACACATATTTTCCCCTATCCCCATTGTTCTCATTTTATGTATCAACCTTTTGTGTGGCACTGTATCAAAAGCTTTTGAGAAGTCCATGAACACCACGTCCACTGCATTCCCTTGGTCCAGTCCTGAACTTACCCCTTCATAAAAGCTTATCAGATTAGTCTGACAAGAACGGTCCCTCGTAAACCCATGCTGATACTGTGTCATGAGGTTATTCAGCTTCAGATACTCCAATATAGTATCCCTTAAAAAACCCTCCAGGATTTTACCCACAGTAGATGTTAAGCTCACTGGCCTATAATTTCCAGGTTCAGTTTTTGCCCCCTTTTTGAATATTGGCACCACATTTGCTATACGCCAGTCCTGTGGTACAGACCCAGTTATTATGGAATCTTTAAAGATTAAAAATAATGGTCTATCTATAACTGTACTTAATTCCTGCAGTACTCGGGGGTGTATCCCATCCGGACCCGGGGATTTGTCAACTTTAGTGATTTTTAGACGCCGCCGTACTTCCTGCTGGGTTAAGCATGTGACATTTAATGGAGAAATTTTTTTATCTCTGATCATGTTATCTGTCATGGGATTTTCTTGTGTAAATACAGTTGAAAAAAAGTCATTTAGCATATTGGCTTTTTCCTCATCCTCATCCACCATTTCACCCAGACTATTTTTAAGGGGACCAACACTATCATTTTTTAGTTTCTTGCTATTTATGTAGTTAAAGAATATTTTGGGATTATTTTTACTTTCTCTGGCAATGAGTCTCTCTGCCTCAATCTTTGCTGTCTTGATTTGCTTTTTACAGAATTTATTCAGTCTTCTGTATTTATTTAATGCCTCTTCACTACCTACTTGCTTTAATTCCCTAAACGCTTTCTTTTTGTCCCTTATTGCGCCCCTTACAGCTCTATTTAGCCATAGTGGTTTCCTCCTAATTCTAGCATGTTTATTCCCATAGGGTATATACTGTGCACAGGTCCTATTCAGGATACTAATAAACGTCTCCCATTTTCTTTGTGGATTTTTATGTCTCAGGATATCGTCCCAGTTTATTGCACCAAGATCATCTCTCATCCGTTGGAAATTTGCCTTCCTGAAGTTTAGTGTCCTTGTAACCCCTCGACTACACATCTTATTAAAGGATACATGAAAGCTTATTATTTTGTGATCACTATTACCCAAGTGACCCCCAACCCTTATATTTGATATGCGGTCTGGCCTGTTGGATAATATTAGGTCTAGCAGTGCCCCCCCTCTTGTTGGGTCCTGAACTAGTTGTGAAAGGTAATTGTCTCTCATAGTTGCAAAAAACTTATTACCTTTGCTGGAACTGCAGGTTTCTGTTCCCCAATGTATTTCAGGGTAGTTGAAGTCCCCCATAATAATGACTTCTCCTTGAGTTGCTGCTTCATCTATTTTCTTTACGAGGATATTCTCTGTTGCTTCCATTATTTTAGGAGACTTATAACAAACCCCTATCAATAATTTATTATTTTTCCCCCCTCCCCTAATCTCCACCCACAGAGACTCTACATCTTCATTAGATTCACAGATATCACGCAGGATGGGTTTTAAGGATGATTTTACATATAAACACACACCCCCACCTCGCTTATTTTTACGGTCATTTCTAAACAGACTATAGCCCTGTAAATTAACCGCCCAGTCGTGGCTCTCATCCAGCCAAGTCTCAGATATCCCCACCATGTCATAATTATGTTCCAACAAAATTAATTCTAATTCCGCCATTTTGTTGGTGAGGCTTCTAGCATTAGTATACATGCACTTTATGTATCTCTCTGAACCTCTATTCTTTCTTAAATTATTAACTGTTCTAACCCCACCCCCCATGCCACCCCCACCCCCAATTTCATTATTTGTGCCCAGGTCTCTATCTGTACTGCCTTCCCCTCCTATAAAATGAATACCCTCCCCCCCAGTCCCTAGTTTAAAGACTCCTCCAACCTTCTAGCCATTTTCTCCCCCAGCACAGCTGCACCCTCCCATTGAGGTGCAGCCCATCCCTAGCATAGAACCTGTAGCCAACTGAGAAGTCTGCCCAGTTCTCCAGGAACCCAAACCCCTCCTTCCTACACCAATTCTTGAGCCATTTATTAACCTCCCTAATCTCCCGTTGCCTCTCTGGTGTGGCACGTGGTACCGGCAGTATTTCAGAAAATACCACGTTGGAGGTCCTTGCTTTAAGCTTGCAGCCTAATTCCCTGAAATCATCTTTAAGGACCTTCCACCTGCCTCTAACTTTGTCATTTGTGCCAATGTGCACCATGACCGCTGGGTCCTCACCAGCCCCTCCCAGTAATCTGTCAACCCGATCAGCGATGTGTCGGACTCGAGCGCCAGGTAGGCAGCACACTGTGCGACGATCCCTGTCTTTGTGACAGATTGCCCTATCTGTTCCCCTAATAATTGAGTCCCCCACTACCAGCACCTGTCTGGCCTGCCCTGCTCTCCTAATTCCCCCCTTACTGGAGCAGACACTCCCCCGGCTTTCAGAGGACATGCCTGGCTGCAGCAGTGCTACCCCTGTACTGACAACCCCCTCATCTGCCAACTTTGCAAACTTATTGGGGTGTGCCAGATCAGGACTAGCCTCCCTGGCGCTCTTCCCTCTACCCCGCTTTCTAACTGTCACCCAGCTTCCTACTTCAGTGTCCTGCAGCTCCACCCTAGCATCCCCCCCCTCATCTATCCCATTGAGCGTCTGCTCAGTGAGCAGAAGACTCCTTTCCATATTGTCTATGGATCTCAGTGTTGCCAGCTGCACATTTAGATCCAAGATTTGGGCTTCCAAATGCACAACGTGCTCACATCTCACACAGCAGTATGCACCCTCGACCGGCTGTTCAAGGACTGCATATATGTGGCAAGATGTACACTGGATGGCATTGGCAATAGTGGAGCACATATCTAATGGGGATTTCACCAGACAGCAAAGATAAGTAAAAATAAATAAAAAGTATTAATAAAATATAACAGCAATTCAGTAAATCCTCCCTTGGAAACTCCCTGAATCCAAAGTCACTGAATCTCAAGTCACACTTACCACCGTTCGCACTTGCGCACCGGTCACACTCAGCTCGCTCACACTCGCTGAAGCAGAAGATTTAAAGAGAGATTTTTTTTTTTCTTCCTTCAGCAGCAAATCACCCTGCTGCTCTAATGCACTTCCAAAAAGACTTGAGCCCCAACCAGCTGGCCCTTATAAACCCTTAATTATGAACCCCCACCCTTAATTAACCCCTTGTGAATATAGCTACACCAAGATTTAAATGCAATATAGTTAACCTTTAAACCTTTAAACACACAGATAGTAAAATAAGAGATTAATCCTTTAGAGAGAAAAAATAGGTTAAAAAAGCCCCCAAAAGATAGAACAGGTAGAAAGGCACTCAGCAATCCACAATTCAGCCACTCACACCAATTCACACAGGTATTTGATTAAAGGTTTTTCAAATACTTCTTCACTGAATCTCAAGTCACACTTACCACCGTTCGCACTTGCGCACCGGTCACACTCAGCTCGCTCACACTCGCTGAAGCAGAAGATTTAAAGAGAGATTTTTTTTTTCTCCTTCAGCAGCAAATCACCCTGCTGCTCTAATGCACTTCCAAAAAGACTTGAGCCCCAACCAGCTGGCCCTTATAAACCCTTAATTATGAACCCCCACCCTTAATTAACCCCTTGTGAATATAGCTACACCAAGATTTAAATGCAATATAGTTAACCTTTAAACCTTTAAACACACAGATAGTAAAATAAGAGATTAATCCTTTAGAGAGAAAAAATAGGTTAAAAAAGCCCCCAAAAGATAGAACAGGTAGAAAGGCACTCAGCAATCCACAATTCAGCCACTCACACCAATTCACACAGGTATTTGATTAAAGGTTTTTCAAATACTTCTTCACTGAATCTCAAGTCACACTTACCACCGTTCGCACTTGCGCACCGGTCACACTCAGCTCGCTCACACTCGCTGAAGCAGAAGATTTAAAGAGAGATTTTTTTTTTCTCCTTCAGCAGCAAATCACCCTGCTGCTCTAATGCACTTCCAAAAAGACTTGAGCCCCAACCAGCTGGCCCTTATAAACCCTTAATTATGAACCCCCACCCTTAATTAACCCCTTGTGAATATAGCTACACCAAGATTTAAATGCAATATAGTTAACCTTTAAACCTTTAAACACACAGATAGTAAAATAAGAGATTAATCCTTTAGAGAGAAAAAATAGGTTAAAAAAGCCCCCAAAAGATAGAACAGGTAGAAAGGCACTCAGCAATCCACAATTCAGCCACTCACACCAATTCACACAGGTATTTGATTAAAGGTTTTTCAAATACTTCTTCACTGAATCTCAAGTCACACTTACCACCGTTCGCACTTGCGCACCGGTCACACTCAGCTCGCTCACACTCGCTGAAGCAGAAGATTTAAAGAGAGATTTTTTTTTTTTTTTCTCCTTCAGCAGCAAATCCAACTCTATGTAAACCAAGTGTCATTTCATGTCGGGTTCTGCATTTTCACAAAAGCCGGCAATTGAATTAGCGGCTATTATACTATGTAGAAGTGTATGAACTATAAATATAAATATATAAATATATATGTGTCACAAATTTAATGACATGTATATATATATATGAGGTGTAAAATTGCTGAAAAAAAATGCGTGGGCTCCCGCCCTATTTTCGCAACCAGACAGACAAAGCCAGTGAGTGGGGGCAGATAATAATAGCCCAGAGAGGGACCATTATTTTTGCCCCCCCCCGGCTACTAACATCTGCCCCCAGACACCCCAGAAAGGGCAAATCTCTAATTAGATTTGCCCTTTCTGGCACTTTGCCCGTCTATTCCCATTGCCCTGTAGCGGTGGCGAATGGGTTAATAAGGGGTTAAAATGACCTTGCAATTGAAAGGTCACTTTAAGCCAGGTTAATAATTGAGAGCTGTCAATTAGACAACTATCAATTATTAATCCTATTGTATGAAAGAAAAATCAAACACACACACTTTAATAAAAAAGAAGTTTAATGAAATAATCACACAGTTTTTGACCATATTTTATTTTCCTGCTAAAACCATTTCCTGTAATAAAAATAAAATAATAAAGCAAAATTATTCTTACCAATCCGATGCACAGTCAGGTCCCACGGTGTAATCCTTCAGAAAGGGTTAATGTTTACTGCAGGGACCGCAGCTAATGCTGCAGCCTCACAGTAAACCCCCAAATGAATGAGTTCCTCTCCTGGCTGACAGGAGAGGAAGTGGAAAGCTTAATTGATTGCTTTCCACTTTCACTTCAGGTCAGCCAGGGACACAATCAGTGACGTCAGAGGGAACTGGTTAACAAAAATAGGGGTTCCCTTTGAAAAAAAAATGGCGTGGGGTCCCCCCTATTTTTGTTAACCAGCCAGATGAAGCAGACCGCTGAGGCCTGGATTTTCAGGCTGTTAAGGAGCCAAGATCCATGGACCTTGCCAGCCTGATAATACCAGGCCACAGCAGTCTGCATATCTTGGCTGATTAACAAAAATAGGGGATCCCCTCGAAAAAAATTGGCGTGGGGTCCCCCTATTTGTGTTAACCAGCCAAGTAAAATGCAGACTGCTGCGGCCTGGTATTAAAAGACTGTCAAGGACCATGGATTTTGGCCCTCAACAGCCTGATAATACCAGACTACAGCAGCCCCACATTTGGCGCATCAAAAGATGTGCCAATTGTGGCACTTTACCCGGCTCTTCCCACTTGCCCTGTAGCGGTGGCAAGCGGGGTAATAAGGGGTTAATGTCACCGTTGATTGCACGGTGACAATAAGCCCGGTTAATAATGGAGAGGCGTCAATAAGACACCGATCCATTATTAATCCCAAAGTTATTAAATGCATAAAAAAAAGACAAAGCAAGAAAAAGTATTTTAATGAAATAAAAGAGACAACACAGTTTTCATTTCTTTTATTGTACTCTCATTCCTGCGACGCCATCGATCTCCTGTAAAAAAAGAAAAAAAAAAAACCAACAGTATACCACCTGTCCGACGCAGTCCATAGTAACGATTGTCCCACGACGATCCAGCTCTGCTACATCGCAATGACAGGCAGAGCCTGTCATCGCGACGCAGCACAGCTGATTACCTGGTTCCCCGGCGGTGACGTCTTCGGACTGACTGCTTTACGGCCGGGATTACCCAGCAGTCACTGCAGTTATCGCGAGAAACTGCATGTGACCGCCGGGGAGAAGAGGACGGCGGCCATTAAGCAGTCCAGGACGTTTGCCGTCCAATTTCGGACTCTGGTCTCTGAGCTGGATTGGCCAGATAAAGTCCTTATACCCGTGTACTGGAGGGGACTGGCAGACCATGTGAAGGACACCTTGTCCACCAGGGAGATTCCTGCCACACTGGAGGAGCTCATTACCATATCTACCCGCATAGACCTTCGTTTTAACGAGCGGAGGTTGGAGCGGGCCCAGTGTAGGCAGAGGTTCCGGCTGGCGCCCACCTTCACCAGACCTCTGGAATCTTTCATTCAGGCATCCGATTCCCCTGAGGCCATGGAGATTTCTCGAGTGAGACCTAAGTCTCGGGCTGCTCGAGTATCTGTGACCTGTAATGCCTGCCAACAAATAGGGCATTATGCTAACAAATGTCCACGGCGGTCGGGAAACGACCGCGTCTAGTAATCATTGGAGGGGGTTCACTAGACACAGCAGTACACGCCTCCAAGTTGTCCTTTAGGGGGACAATCAATTTTGGCTCATCCACTTTAACAGTCACGCTTGTGTGGTTTCTGGAGCCGAAGGAAATTTCATGTCTTCTACCTTCGCTCTCCGCCACTCTATACCTCTGGTGATGCTCGCCAAACCCGTGACTGTTCGAGTAGTGAATGGGTCGACACTGCCTTCACCAATCACACATCAGACCATCCCTTTCACGTTGTCAATGTCACCTTCCCATCAAGAGATTATCTCACTTTTAGTCATTCCCGAGGGAATAGACGAGATCTTGTTAGGGATGCCCTGGCTCCATTTCCATTCCCCACACATTGAGTGGAACTCTGGGAGGATATTGGGTTGGGATGAGTCATGTAAAGGCAGATTTATGAGGGAATGCATTCAGGTGGCCACTACAGAGATGCCCGCAGATCTTACTTCTCTTCCTAATTACTATTGGTCATATGCAGACGTATTCTCCAAAAAGGCTGCAGAAGTCCTTCCACCTCACCGTCCCTATGACTGTCCTATTGACCTCTTGCCTGGAGCAGAACCTCCTCGGGGACGGGTCTATCCCCTTTCTCTCCCAGAGACGGAGGCTATGTCCCAATATATCCAGGAGAACTTGGCAAGAGGATTCATTAGGAAGTCAGTGTCACCTGCAGGGGCGGGGTTCTTCTTCGTGCAGAAGAAAATCGGAGAGTTACGTCCATGCATCGATTACAGGGGTCTTAATGCCATCACCGTTAAGAATAAATACCCGTTGCCTCTAATTTCTGAGCTATTTAATAGGCTACGGGGGGCAAGGATATTTACGAAGTTAGATCTGCGGGGTGCTTATAACCTGATACGCATCCGTGAGGGGGACGAATGGAAGACGGCTTTTAATACCAGGGACGGGCACTATGAATATCTGGAGATGCCCTTCGGGCTCTGTAATGCCCAGCCGTCTTCCAAGACTTTGTTAATGACATCTTCCGGGATATGCTCTCCACCTCAGTCGTAGTCTATCTGGATGATATTCTCATCTTTTCCCCAGATATTGACTCCCACCGGAGAGATGTTTGCAGAGTCTTCGACCTCCTACGGGCAAATTCCCTCTACGCAAAGTTGGAGAAATGTGTGTTTGAGCAGGAGTCCTTACCTTTTCTGGGCTATATCATCTCCGCCCAGGGATTGGCTATGGATCCTGCCAAACTACAAGCGGTGATGGACTGGCAAGAACCCCATTCTCTAAAGGCGGTGCAGCGCTTTATGGGGTTCATTAATTACTACTGCCAGTTTATTCCTCACTTCTCAACTTTGGTAGCTCCCGTGGTTGCCCTCACCAAAAAGGGAGCTAATCCCAAATTGTGGTCTGAAGAGGTCTCCAAGGCCTTCACGTCTATTAAGTCCCATTTCGCTAGCGCTCCCATCCTACATCGCCCCGATGTTGATAAGCCATTTATATTGGAGGTGGATGCCTCGTCCGTTGGTGCTGGAGCAGTCCTCTTCCAAAAGGATGCTCAAGGTCGGAAGCATCCATGCTTCTTTTTCTCCAAGACCTTCACACCAGCGGAGAGGAATTATTCCATCGGGGACAGGGAGTTGCTAGCAATGAAGTTGGCCTTCTCGGAGTGGAGACATCTGTTGGAGGGGGCTCGCTTTCCCTTCCAAGTCTTCACGGATCACAAAAATTTGGTATATCTTCAGACAGCCCAGCGGCTTAATTCTCGCCAGGCCAGATGGTCCTTGTTCTTCTCCCGGTTTCAATTCACACTGCATTTCCTCTCGGGAGAGAAGAACATTCGTGCCGACGCTCTCTCTCGCTCTGTGGTGTCCTCGGAGGAGGAGGTGGAGGAGCCTCAGCTTATCGTCCCTACAGAGAGCCTGAGAACAGTGGCCCCGGTTTCGCTAGAGTCTGTGCCCCCGGGCAAAACTTTTGTGCCTACCAATTTGCGACCGGAGGTACTCTCTTGGGCACATTCGTCCAGGGTGGGTGGACACTTTGGGACAAAGAGGACATCTGAATTGCTGGCGAGGACATACTGGTGGCCGCATATGGTCCGTGACGTTGGGGACTATGTTCGGGCGTGTGTCTCCTGCGCCAAGAATAAGTCTCCACGACAACGGCCAGCTGGGTTACTTTACCCTTTGCCGGTGGCAGACAGGCCCCGGGAGATGGTTGGGATGGACTTTGTAGGTGGGCTTGCCCAAGTCTCGGGGTTGCACCATCATTTGGGTAATCACCGACCATTTTTCCAAAATGGTGCATTTGGTGCCGCTTCCACGGTTACCTTCTGCACGGGCTCTGGCAGCGTTGTTCGTTAGGCACATCTTCCGTCTACACGGCATGCCGGACAAAATTGTCAGTGACTGAGGTCCCCAGTTTGCGTCTCGGTTCTGGAGAGAGCTTTGTCGTCTACTCAGTATTGAGTTAAATCTCTCTTCAGCGTATCATCCTGAGACGAATGGGTTGGTAGAGAGGGCCAACCAGACCTTGGTCACCTATCTACGACATTTTGTCTCTGCCAGGCAGGATGACTGGGCATCCTTGCTACCATGGGCTGAGTGTGCATTAAACAATGCTGTGGCTGACTCCACCGGACAGACTCCTTTCCTTCTGAACTACGGTCAGCATCCGCGGGTTCCGGTGCCCATGCCCGTGTCTTCCGCGACTCCAGGGTGGCAGACTGGGCTGTGGAGGCACGGGACATTTGGGACCGTACCCAGGATGCCATTCAGGCGTCCAAGGAGAGGATGAGGTCCTCCGCCGACGCACATCGGCGCCCCGCTCCAACATTTGCTCCTGGGGACTTGGTGTGGCTCTCCGCCCGTAACATCATTCTGCGAGTTGAGTCCACTAAGTTGGCACCCCGCTACCTGGGTCCTTTCAAGGTCCTCGAGCAGGTTAACCCTGTCGTATACCGTTTGGCTCTTCCACCACGCCTGGGTATCTCCGACACCTTTCATGTATCCATCCTGAAACCCGTGCTCATGTCCCGGTTTTCTGAGTCATCTGCCGGGACATCGGGTTCATCTACGGATGACCATGAGCTGAACGCCATCGTAGGGTGTAAGGTGGTACGGGGCAAAAAGTTTTATTTGGTGGACTGGAGGGGCTATGGGCCTGAGGATAGGTCTTGGGAGCCTGCCAAGCATATTCACGCTCCGCAGCTCATCGCTGCCTTTGAGCGCAGCGAGGCCCAAAGAAGGGGGGGTAATGTTAGGGTTCGATTTCCCATGCTGCACAAGGGGAGTCTCGAACCTGTCCCGCTGCGGTCTCCCATTCATCTCCAGCCACAGTGGAGTCTGCTCAGCAGAGACATCGGTCCAGGTGTCTTGCCCACTCCTCTACTGTGCAGTGACTTGCTGCTGCCTTTCCTGGATCTGCTATTATAGCCAGTGCTGGAGCAGTCGTCTTTGAGACAAAGTCCTGCGTTTTCCCATCTGAGCATGCCCAGAGTGAGATCTCTCATTGGAGATCAGGGGTCATATGTTCAAGTGCTGCAGCGGCTCCTATTGGTCCGCCAGGAAGGTCATGTAGCTACGTTTGTTTGTAACAGCTTCTCATTGGTCCTTGTTCCTGGAAGGTCCTGTAGCTGTTGCTATAAAAGGGTAGCATGGCTGGGCCGCCATGCGCTAATATCAATCATTGTATGCTATGCGCCAGTGTGGTCATGTGTATGTGTGGATAGGGACCCGGCTGAAATAAACCACTAGAATACCGACTTAATCGGTGAGGAGTTTGGTATGGTAGCTGGTCAGGGTCTGTGTCCTAGATGCCCTAGATTACCGGCATAACCGGTGAGGAGTTTGATTGCCGTATTTAGGGCCTGGCGTTCAAACGCCATAGATTGCGGGTGACTCCCGCGAGGACATTAGCGCATGATCACGCTTTATGTGCGCTTAGTACTTAACTGTGTATCTGGGAGCCTTACAGGACACAGTGCTTTTTCTCAGCGGCCCTGTGCCGTAACAGGGTTCGCTTTCAACGCTAGTCAGCGCCCTAGCGTGTTTTCTTTGCCACTCAGTTGTGTCTAGTGAGTGCGCACACATCGCCATATAGCGTTGCGGCTCCTCTTCTAGTGGCTCTGTGGAGTAACAGAGTTCGCACTCATTGCCACAGCGCATTACGGCGTTTATGTTGGCAGCTCTGCGGGATAACAGAATTTGCTTCTTGCGCCTTTTTGCCAGCAGTGGGCTTTGCCTGCACGGTGGACCCCGGGCTGCGAACGCACTTATTATTTATATTATTTTGTGCGTTCCGCCAGCCTTAACACCATTTGACTTTAAAATAAAATTAGCTCTTTTTGGTACACTTGCACAATGTTGAGACTTTGTGGGATTATAGTCTGGTGTATGAGTAGAAAATTATACCAATCAAGTAATATTTATCAGCATTTTCATATATATGTTGTAACACAGCCATTAAGTGGAAAAAATAAAATGGTGAAGGAGACTTAAAACTGGGTGCGGAACAGCCCAAACACTGGTACAAAGATTAGTGTGTGGAAGACAATTTCATATAATAGGTCATTTACTGTGCCAAGATCGGGCACAATAAATAGACACCAGGCAGTTATACTACATGAACAAGGTCTCCTCCAGGCAAAATTTCAAAGTAGACTCGAGTTTCAATATGTACTGTTCAAGCTCTTTTGTAGAAGTACCAATTTATGGACAACAATGAGGATTGTACATGCAGTGCTCTGCCAAGGAAGCTTGATGCAGCAGGTGAAAGACAGAAAATGCTTGCTTCCTTTCAAAACCGGAAGAAATGCAGCAGTGCCTTAGGGTCAAAAAAGGCATGAACCAGTGAGATCCAGCTATATACATCTACTGTTCAGAGAATTCTGTCCAAAATGGTCTTCGTGGAAGAGTTGGAGCCAAAATGTCATACTTTAGGTCTGGAAAGAAAGGTAAGTGACTAATTTTTGCTTGAAAATATATTGACAGGGGTGCAGAAAAATGACATCAGGTCCACTGGACTGATAAGTCAAAATTTTGAATTTTAAATACTATGCCTATGAATAGAAATGAAATGATGAAATTAAATGATGCTTTGATGCTGTTTTTAGAGAAAAGTGTGATTGCACCAAATACTGTATAGATTTGATGTATATTTATTTTTTGTTCATTCACTTGCATTTTTTAAGTGATACAAATAAATTATTTCTATTTTTTAAACTGTTCTTACTTTGTAGCATTTTTTTCCACACCTGCATAAAATTTTAACCAACTATTCTAGGTTAATACACAGTCAACGACTGAACACCTAAAGAGCTGCATAAGCTTAAAAGTGAGCGACAGCCAAACTCTGCTGCAAAGATGAGTTTGTAGACAGAAGTTTCTTATAACAGGTTATATATTATGGCAAGACAGAGCACATCACAATGTGCAAAGTAGTTATTCTGCATGTGAACAGTGCTGCAGATGAAAGACACACTGTTAGGCATCAGGCGACAACGGGATCCAAACCAGGATCTGAGGAGTCTGTGGTCTCCCATCCAGGCCCAGCCAAGGCAGATGCTGCTCAGCTTCACCATTGATCCCAATGCCTAGCGAATACCAGAGCGGTACAAGCTGTTACTAGAATCTTTGTTCATATTAGCCTTAAACTAGGTTACAGAACAGGACAAGGCTGTTATAAGCCCAAGTCCAGAAATGCCTGCACTAAGCATGTCCGTGACATGGCGAACCGTGATTGGTGGCTAATGTCAGCTGATCCTCTGACCTGGCAATGCCTGATTGGTCATTGGTCACGGATGACGTCATCGGTGATGCGATTGACGAGATAGCTGGGGGCAGAGTTAGCCCTTAAATAACTTGTCTGTCCGTGGCGCGGTCAGATCATACTAAAATAGGCAGTGCTCATATGTGGACGTACCAGAATATGGGCTCCACGTGCTCTCTAGCTACGCTCTCCTGGACCTGCTGATGCCAGAGTTCGCTCGGCTAAATAGCACAGGTCCTTTAGGCAGGATTAGCTCATGCTAGGCAGGTAGCCAATGTGGCGCAGTCTTGTTACATTAAGAGGGTAGCGATACACCCTAAGCAGACTGTGGGGCGCGTAACCTGGGCATCGCCTGCCAGCTGAGCAGAGAGTTGCTCAGTCTGGTCGCATACCGGCTGGTAGCACATGGACATCGCTGCCAACTGAACAGTCAGTTGCTCAGTCCGGTCGCACATCGGCTGACAACACATACGTCTGGCGGGAGTCGCATGTACTTCCTAATCATCTGGCAAGTGGCTTCAGTGCAGATAAACAGGGCTACTGTAGCGCCCGCATCCCTGCCTGCTGCCAGACAGGGACGTCGCTCTCCTCACCTGCGCTCAGCGTCCTCAGTGCTCCCAGCCTCTTCTGCGCCTATGGCGTCCTCCTTCCGCCCTGCTGGCCCCGCGCGCTCCTTCCCTGCTACTGGCCTTAGGGCGCGCGCCCGCACCCTCCCCCGCTCTTAAAGGAGCCGCGCGCATTTTCCAAATCAGTCTCCAGCCAATGCTGGAGGACTCCACCCTATATTAAGGGCTTCCTCCTTAATGTAGGTGCCCAAACAATGTTGTTCCTGTGCAGTCTAACTCTGTTTCAGCCATCAGCTCCTGATTCCAGTTACCTGCCTGTTACCTGTCGGCTTGCCTGTCTGCCATCCGTCTGCAGTTCCATCCAGAGGTTCGGACGTCATCTGCAGAGATCCCCGGCTCTTGCCTGCTCACCTAGGAGCGATCATCTGCCATCCGACTGCAGCTCCATCCGGAAGTTCGGACATCATCTGCGGAGATCCCCGGCTCTTGCCTGCTCACCTGGGAGCGATCATCTGCCATCCGACTGCAGCTCCATCCGGAAGTTCGGACATCATCTGCAGAGATCCCCGGCTCTTGCCTGCTCACCTGGGAGCGATCATCTGCCATCCGACTGCAGCCTACCTGGAAGCTCCACCATATCAGGTCGTATATGCCTGCCCTGTTCTAGAGACTGCCTGGTCACTTGCCGTGACAACCTGCCTGTCCAGAGACTGCCTGGTCACTTGCCGTGACAACCTGCCTGTCCCAGAGACTGCCTTGGTCACTTGCCGTGACAACCTGCCTGTCCAGAGACTGCCTGGTCACTTGCCGTGACAACCTGCCTGTCCCAGAGACTGCCTTGGTCACTTGCTGTGACAACCTGCCTGTCCAGATACTGCCTGGTCACTTGCCGTGACAACCTGCCTGTCCAGAGACTGCCTTGGTCACTTGCTGTGACAACCTGCCTGTCCCAGAGACTGCCTTGGTCACTTGCTGTGACAACCTGCCTGTCCAGAGACTTCCTGGTCACTTGTCGTGACAGCCTGCCTGTCCAGAGACTGCCTCGGTTACTTACCGTTACAACCTGCCTGCCCAGAGACTTCTTTGGTCACTTGCTGTGACAAACCTGCCTGTCCAGAGACTACCTATTTCCCCTGCCGTGATTCCCTGCCCTTTTCCCGGGTGCCACCCGCTCTCTTACAAGTAAACTCTCTTGTATAATAAAGCTTTGTGGTTCCACCAACCTGACCTGTCTCGTCAGTAGTTCCACCCACCAGACCCGTTACAGTTTGCTCGGGCCATGGAACCCGGTGGCACCCAAACCCCTTCACTCCCGGAACTGTGTCATGAGCTGTATCGCCAGAGGTCTCAACAGGAGGCCATCCTGGGTCACCTGCGGAACGTCAATTCCCGTCTGGACACTCTGAATTCATCACCAGCAACCATCGCTGGAGCCATGACTCCCAATTCCGTGGTTTCCATTCCCGGACCCCGACTGTCAGCTCCTCCTAGGTTTGGAGGCGATCCTGCTCTGGCTCGGGGTTTCATTAATCTGTGCACCCTGCATTTTGAACTCCTGGCACACCAGTTTAACTCTGACCGGGCCAAAGTTGCCTTCATCATGTCCCATCTTACCGGAGAGGCCCTGGCCTGGCTTAATCCTCTCTGGGAGAGAGACGATCCTCTGGTATCTGACCTGCCTGCTTTTCTCTCGGCCTTCCGGAAGGTATTCGACGAACCTGGACGGAGGACTTCCTCTGCATCATCTCTGCTGCGTCTCCGTCAGGAGAGCCTCACCGTTGGTCAATATGCCATACGGTTCCGGACTTTAGCCTCAGAACTAACTTGGGACAATGAAGCTCTAATTTCGGTCTTCTGGGAGGGTCTGTCCGGCCGTATTAAAGACGAACTTGCCGGTCGGGACGTTCCAACCTCTCTAGATGATTTAATAAATCTTGCCAATCGAATTGATCTACGGTTCCAGGAACGAGCCAAAGAGATCACCCGTAAAAAACAATCTTCCCCTCTTGCACCCTCGTGTCAGAGATCTATAACCTCTTCCGTTTCTCCTCAGGTCACACTGCTGAGCCTATGCAGGTCGACCAGACCAAGATGGTCAAAGCCCGTCAGGACTCACGCCGTGCCGAGAAAAGTTGCTTCTACTGCGGCAGTAAGGAGCACTAGATCCAAACCTGTCCGGAGAAGTCGGGAAACGCCTTTGTCTAGGTTCGCTCGGAGAGGTCAATCTAGACAAAAATAAATCCTCTTCATCCCTGCTGCTGTCGGTTTCAATCCTGCTCGGTAAGAACCGCCACTTCGAAATGGCCCAACTTGATTCTGGAGCAGCTGGGAATCTCGTGTCACAGGCTCTAGTAGAGAAGTATCACATTCCCACCAAACCTCTTGTTGAACGGGTATCTGTTGCTGCTGTGGATGGGGGCCTCCTACCTCGTCCCATACGACTTATCACCGAAGTCATAACCCTGCAGGTGGGAATGTTGCATTCTGAGAGCATCTCGTTTCATGTTTTACCTGGACTCTCTCATGCTTTCTTACTAGGTCTGCCTTGGCTCCAAAAACATGCACCTGTGCTCGACTGGCAGAATGGAGAGGTTCTTCGCTGGGGACAGGACTGTCATAAAACGTGTCTGGTGCCTGTTCATCCTGTCTATTCTTCTCCTACACCTGCTAATCTTCCTGGACTCCCGATTCCATATTGGTCATTTGCTGATGTCTTCAATAAAAAGGAAGCAGAGACATTACCCCCGCATAGACCATATGATTGCCCGATTGACCTGTTGCCCGGTACTACGCCTCCCCGTGGGCGTATTTACCGTTGTCTGCTGCTGAGACCAGGTCGATGTCCGAATATATCGAGGAGAACTTAGCAAAGGGATTCATCCGGAAATCTACCTCCCCAGCGGGAGCAGGTTTCTTCTTCGTTAAAAAGAAAGATGGATCTCTCCGTCCCTGTATTGACTACAGAGGCCTAAATTCGATCACGGTGAAGAATAAGTATCCTCTTCCGCTCATTCCAGAACTGTTTGATCGTCTTAGAGGGGCTAGAGTCTTCACCAAACTAGATCTTCGTGGAGCATACAACCTGGTTCGTATCCGTCGAGGAGATGAATGGAAGACGGCATTCAACACCCGGGACGGCCACTACGAGTACTTGGTGATGCCCTTTGGTCTCTGTAATGCTCCAGCAGTCTTTCAGGAGTTGGTCAATGACATCTTCCGGGACCTCCTCTACTCCTGCGTTGTGGTGTACCTTGACGACATCTTGGTCTTCTCTCCAGATCTTCAGTCTCACCGGAGGGATGTTCGTCAGGTTCTGCTCAGGCTCAGGCAGAATCACCTCTTCGCCAAATATGAGAAGTGCCTCTTTGAGCAGACATCGCTTCCGTTTCTGGGATACATTATCTCTCAAACAGGTCTACGAATGGATCCGGAGAAACTGTCTGCCATCGAGAAGTGGCCCCGACCGGAGGGGTTGAAGGCCATTCAGCGGTTCCTGGGATTTGCCAACTATTACCGTCTCTTCATACCGCACTTCTCTTCCAGGACTGCTCCAATCTCAGCGCTCACTCGCAAGGATGCTAACCCCAAACAGTGGACGACCGAAGCAGAGGAGGCCTTCCTTTCTCTGAAACAGGCCTTCTCTTCCGCTCCAGTGCTGCATCGCCCGGATGGCAACAAGCAGTTCTTCCTGGAGGTGGACGCTTCCTCTGCTGGAGCCGGAGCGGTTCTTACCCAAAAATCGCCATCCGGGAGGATGGTATCCTGCGTTTCTTCTCCAAACTCTTCTCCTCCTCCGAGCGCAACTACTCCATAGGAGATTGAGAGTTATTGGCCATTAAGTTGGCATTGGAGGAGTGGCGTTACCTACTTGAAGGGGCTCTTCATCCGGTAATCATCTACACGGACCACAAAAATCTGGCATACCTCCAGCAGGCACAGAGACTTAATCCTCGCCAAGCCCGGTGGTCCTTGTTTTTTGCCCGCTTCGATTTTCTTTTGCATTTTCGCCCAGCTGACAAAAACGTCAAGTCGGATGCCTTGTCTCGGTCTTTCCTGGTGTCGGATCTCGAGGATGAGCCTAAATATATCATCGATCCCGCCAGAGTGATGCAGGTGGCTCCCGTGAGTCTAAATCGTCTCCCTCCTGGTAAGACGTTCGTATCAGAAACCGATCGGAAGAGAATCCTACATTGGGGTCACTCGTCTAAACTCGCTGGCCACGCTGGTCAAAAAAAGACCCTCCAACTCATTACCCGGCATTATTGGTGGCCTACCCTGCACAAAGACGTAATAGACTTTGTTTCTGCCTGTGTTTCCTGTGCCCGCAACAAAGTTCCGAGACACCTGCCTACCGGCCGTCTTCTTCCGCTTCCTGTACCCGCTGCCCCCTGGCAGCATATAGCCATGGACTTCATTACTGATCTTCCCGTCTCTGCTGGTTGTACAGTCATTTGGGTGGTCACTGACCGCTTTTCCAAGATGGCTCACTTCATTCCTCTGCCAGGTCTTCCGTCTGCACCCGAGTTGGCTAAAGACTTTATCCGCCACATCTTCCGTCTTCATGGTCTGCCTCGTCACATTGTGTCGGATCGTGGGGTTCAGTTCACCTCACGTTTCTGGAGAGCCACTTGTAAGTTGCTAGACGTCACCCTGGATTTTTCCTCCGCTTACCACCCACAGTCCAATGGACAAGTTGAACGAATAAATCAGAATTTGACCAGTTATCTTCGACACTTCGTTAATGCCCACCATTCTGACTGGATGGAGCTCCTGCCTTGGGCCGAATTCTCCTACAATAATCATGAGAGCGAATCTTCCACCAAGTCTCCGTTTTTTGTAGTCTTCGGTCAGCACCCTCGGATCCCTGTCCCTGTTTCCATCTCTGTGGACAATCCAGCTGCGGAATCTCTGGTTAGAGAATTCTCCTCCATCTGGGAGAGTACCCGGTCCGCACTCATTCAGTCATCCGAGCGCATGAAAAGACATGCTGACAAAAAACGTCTGGATCCTCCTCAATTCCGTCCTGGGGACAAAGTCTGGCTTTCGTCCAAATATGTTCGACTCAAAATTCCGTCCTACAAGTTAGGTCCTCGGTTCATCGGTCCTTTTGAGATCATCAGTCAGATCAATCCGGTGTCCTATAAATTGAAACTCCCGGCCAATTTGAGAATTCCTAATTCTTTTCATGTATCTCTCCTCAAACCTGTGGTTCTTAACTCTTTTTTTAAGTCTACAGGTACACCTCCTGCTCCAGTGTCTGCTGATGATGAATTTGAGGTAGAGAACATTCTGGCCACAAAAAGGGTAGGAAGAAAGACTTATTTTTTGGTGGATTGGAAGGGGTTTGGTCCTGAGGAGAGAACCTGGGAGCCTCGGGAGAACATCCATGCCCCTCTTATCCTAGCTAAATTTCTTTCTGGCCTAAAGAAGGGGGGGCCTAGAGGGGGGGTACTGTAGCGTCCGTGTCCCTGCCTGCTGCCAGACAGGGACGTCGCTCTCCTCACCTGCGCTCAGCGTCCTCAGTGCTCCCAGCCTCTTCTGCGCCTATGGCGTCCTCCTTCCGCCCTGCTGGCCCCGCGCGCTCCCTCCCTGGTACTGGCCTTAGGGCGCGCGCCCGCACCCTCCCCCGCTCTTAAAGGAGCCGCGCGCATTTTCCAAATCAGTCTCCAGCCAATGCTGGAGGACTCCATCCTATATTAAGGGCTTCCTTCTTAATGTAGGTGCCCGAGCAATGTTGTTCCTGTGCAGTCTAACTCTGTTTCAGCCATCAGCTCCTGATTCCAGTTACCTGCCTGTTACCTGTCGGCTTGCCTGTCTGCCATCCGTCTGCAGTTCCATCCAGAGGTTCGGACGTCATCTGCAGAGATCCCCGGCTCTTGCCTGCTCACCTAGGAGCGATCATCTGCCATCCGACTGCAGCTCCATCCGGAAGTTCGGACATCATCTGCGGAGATCCCCGGCTCTTGCCTGCTCACCTGGGAGCGATCATCTGCCATCCGACTGCAGCTCCATCCGGAAGTTCGGACATCATCTGCAGAGATCCCCGGCTCTTGCCTGCTCACCTGGGAGCGATCATCTGCCATCCGACTGCAGCCTACCTGGAGGCTCCACCATATCAGGTTGTATATGCCTGCCCTGTTCTAGAGACTGCCTGGTCACTTGCCGTGACAACCTGCCTGTCCAGAGACTGCCTGGTCACTTGCCGTGACAACCTGCCTGTCCCAGAGACTGCCTTGGTCACTTGCCGTGACAACCTGCCTGTCCAGAGACTGCCTGGTCACTTGCCGTGACAACCTGCCTGTCCCAGAGACTGCCTTGGTCACTTGCTGTGACAACCTGCCTGTCCAGATACTGCCTGGTCACTTGCCGTGACAACCTGCCTGTCCCAGAGACTGCCTTGGTCACTTGCTGTGACAACCTGCCTGTCCCAGAGACTGCCTTGGTCACTTGCTGTGACAACCTGCCTGTCCAGAGACTTCCTGGTCACTTGTCGTGACAGCCTGCCTGTCCAGAGACTGCCTCGGTTACTTACCGTTGCAACCTGCCTGCCCAGAGACTTCCTTGGTCACTTGCTGTGACAAACCTGCCTGTCCAGAGACTACCTATTTCCCCTGCCGTGATTCCCTGCCCTTTTCCCGGGTGCCACCCGCTCTCTTACAAGTAAACTCTCTTGTATAATAAAGCTTTGTGGTTCCACCAACCTGACCTGTCTCGTCAGTAGTTCCACCCACCAGACCCGTTACAGCTACGTCTACGCCAGCCTACAGAAATCTTCTGTGAAGTTAACGGGGATATTGCAAATATCTCTCTCCTTCTGTGAAGTAACACAGGCGAGATCTAATATTATTCTCTAGTTGTCAGTTGTTACCTTCATACCCAAGGGGTGCTCGGCAGCAGTGACTCTAACTGCATCGCGGACCCCGGGTTCGGTTGCAATCCATTATCTAATAAAGTTGTTGCAACCGAGCTCATAACAGTATCTGACCGCCAGGGTCTAGCCGACCATGGCTGACAACCAGCAGCTGCAGCGCTACGTTCAGCAACTAGAGAGAAACAAAATCCCAAACACAGAAATCATAATAATATAGTACTACAACTTGATCCAAACAAGGATCCTGGGTTCATACCCTATGGAGCTCCTATCTTAATCACTACACCAAGAATTGGAGCAAGAAATCCATATATAGACTCAATTTCATGATATTAAAAAATTCTCTTTAATGAAACACTAAAAAATCACAAGAAAGTCCCAATACCTAAATAGGTATAAGAAGTTCAAATAGCGGAAAAGGACAGCTCAGATTGTATCAGACACTGCACATGAATGCCGATAATGGGTAAACATACAATCAAATAATCCATTGACAGTACCAAAACATTTTATATACAGCACAGTGCTGTGATCATTATTGCTACTCAACCCCCCAAAAAAGATGAAAGTATAAGACAGCTTGCCGCCTCACAAATGAAGGCATAGTCCTATGCAGTAATTACTGCCAATGATAGTACAAGGACAGCAAGTAACAAGTGAAACAGGGGGGAAGTAAACAAATAATGACCAAGTTAATTACCCATTTCTTGCTCCATGCGCAGGTAACGTGCCCCTACGCACGTTTCGCTTTTGCTTCCTCGGGGGGCCAATTATTTAATTGTATGTTTACCCATCATCGGCATTCATGTGCAGTGTCTGATATAACCTGAGCTCTCCTTTTCCACTATTTGAACTTCTTATACCTATTTATGTATCGTGACTTTCTTGTTGTGATTTTTTAGTGTTTCATTCATGAGAATTATTTAATATCATGAAATTGAGTCTATATATGGATTTCTTGCTCCAATTTTTGGTGTAGTGGTTCAGCAACTAGAGGCCAGACTTAGGTCTCTGGAGCAGGCGGCTCCAGTTGCTGATCTCACTGCAGTTGCTACTCAGGCAGCCGCGCAAGCAGCAAATCTCGTAAACTCCGCTGTTATGAATGCTGCGGAAGCTGCTAAAGTTTCATTACCGCATTTTGCTCTGCCAGAAAAAATTTTCTGGTCACAGCAGATCCTGCAGAGGGTTTATTAATCAATGCTCCATTCAGCTAGAGGTGATGGAGGCACGGTTCCTCTCTGAAATGGCTAAAGTGGGGTTTGTCATCTCATTACTTTCCCACAAGGCCTTTGAGTGGGCTACTCCTCTGTGAGAGCGGAATGACCCGGTAGTGGCCAATGTGGGTCTCTTTCTTAGGACCCTAAAGAGTGTGTTCCTTGGTCCTCAGGTTACACATGATATGGCTTTTAAGCTTCTTGCTTTAGAGCAAGGGTCGACCACCACCAGTCACTATGCCATCCAATTCAGGACACTAGCGGCTGAATTAGATTGGTCTGAGTCATCGCTACTCCCGGTATTTTGGAAGGGTCTGGCGGGGCATATAAAGGATGCTTTAGCCACCAGGGAGATCCCAACCTCTCTGGAAGAGCTAATTACTCTTGCCAACCGAATAGATCTGCATCATTTAGAATGCAAGTTAGAACTGGGGGCTTCTAAACCTCGATTTCGGCTGGCGCCATCATTCTCTAGACCCATGTCCAGGCCCGTGGTGCCCAACATAGAACCTGAGCCTATGGATATTTCCCAGACTAGGAATAGGCCTCCTCGTTTCCATCCTGCACATCTCTTGGAGTATCCCAATAATAAGGGTTCCAAGCGATCGGGAAAACGAGAGTGTTTAAACACCATTGGAGGAGGTGTGTTAGATTCAGGGACTTCTTCCTCCAGACTAGCATATGAAGTAACGTTGCTCTTTGGAACAACCACGGTTTCTGCCAAGGCAGTGTTGGACTCTGGGGACGATGGCAATTTTTTGTCGTCAACCTCGGCCCAGAAGCACGCCGTTGCTATGGAGTTACTGTCCAGACCAATAAATATCTGGGTAGTCAACGGTTCCAAGTTAGACACAGAAATCACTCACCGGTCAATTCCCCTCACCATGTCATTTCCTCAGGGTCACCAGGAGGATATCTCGTTCCTTATGCTTCCCGGTGGATTGGATGAGGTGCTATTGGGTCTTCCATGGCTACGTTGTCACAATCCACATATAAACTGGAACACGGGGGCAGTTTATTCCTGGGGTGAGAAGTGTTCTTCCCAGTGTATAGTGGCATCAACCCGGAAGGTGGTCTTAGACCCGCCGGTCGGTCTGGATGCGCTTCCAGAGCAATATTGGAGCATTGCCGATGTTTTCTCTAAAAAGGCTGCAGAGACCTTGCCTGCCATCGACCGTATGACTGTGCCATAGATCTGATCCCCGGATCAGAGCCTCCTCGTGGTAGGGTTTATCCCCTGTCTGTCCCGAGACCCAGGCCATGTCCGATTACATCAAGGAGAACCTGGCTCGGGGGTTTATCAGGAAATCGGTCTCTCCTGCTGGAGGGGGGTTCTTCTTCGTCCAGAAGAAAGGAGGTGACCTACGTCCATGCATCGATTACAGGGGATTAAACGCAATCACCATAAAAAATAAATATACCCTACCCTGATCTCTGAATTGTTCGACAGACTTCGAGAGGCTAAAATTTTCACAAAGCTAGACCTGCGGGTGGCACATAACCTCATACGAATCCGTGAGGGCGACGATTGGAAGATGGCCTTTAACACTCGTGATGGCCGCTACGAGTACCTCGTCATGCCCTTCTGATTATGTAATGCTCCTCTGGTCTTTCAAGATTTCATTGATATCTTTCGGGATTTATTGCTATCTTCGGTGTTAGTATATCTTGACGATATCTTAATATTTTCCCCAGACCTCTCCACACATATAGAGGATGTTCGCAGAGTTTTTGAATACTTGCGCGCAAATTTTCTCTATTGGAAGCTGGAGAAATGCCAGTTCGAACAAGAGTCCTTACCGAACTTGGGGTACATTGTATCCAGTAAGCGCTTGGCCTTGGATCCCCAAAAATTGGTAGCAATGCAGAATTGGCAGGAGCCCCATTCTTTGAAGGCGGTACAGCACTTCATGGGGTTCATTAACTATTATCGGCAATTTATACCACATTTTTCCACACTGGTGGCTCCTTTGGCCACGTTAACCAAGAAAGGTGCCAACCCGAAAAACTGGTCTAAGGAGACATCTGAGGCATTCCAGGAGATCAAATCTTATTTTTCAAAAGCTCCCGTCCTACATCGGCCAGATGTCAATAAGCCATTTTTCTGGAGGTCGATGCCTCCTCCGTAGGAGCAGGTGCGGTCCTTTCTCAAAAGAATGGGCAAGGTTGGAGAAGACCTTGTTTCTTCTTCTCCAGCGGAGAGAAATTACACGATTGGGGATAAAGAATTACTCGCCATAAAATTGGCTTTTGCTGAATGTAGGTACCTTTTGGAGGGAGCTAAACATCCTTTTGTGGTATATTCTGACCATAAGAATCTCTCGTACCTACAGACGGTGTAGCGTCTTAACCTGAGGAAAGCTCGATGGTCCCTCTTTTTTGCCCGATTCAATTTAGCATCAACTTTCTAAAAGGGGAAAAGAATCCTCGGTCGGACGCTTTATCTCGGTCTATGGATACGACGGAGGACAATGATGAGCCCAGACTTATCGTTCCTCCTGGGAGTATGCGGACGGTGGTACTGGTGACTTTAGACTAGGTTCCACCCGGGAAGACGTTTGTTCCTCCTAATCTACAGAATGAGGTGTTCTCATAGGCACATGCCTCTAAGATTGGAGGTCACTTTGGAATCAAATGTACCACTGAGTTCCTCCAACGCTCGAATTGGTGGCCTCGGTTGTCCCAGGACGTTAAGTAATACGTCCAAGCATGTATCTCCTGCGCGAGAAATAAATCGTCTCATCAGAGTCCGGCCGGTCTTCTACATCCGTTACCCGTGGCAGATAGACCTTGGGAGCTGATTGGAATGGATTTGGTGGTTGAGTTACCTAAGTCCCAGGGTATTACGACCATATGGGTGGTTTCTGACCATTTTTCTAATATGGTTCACCTGGTACCTCTTCCTAGGGTTCCCTCTTCCTTGGTTCTGGCATCACTGTTTATCAATCACATTTTCCAGCTTGACGGTATGCCTGATAGGATTGTTTGTGATGGAGGTCCTCAGTTCACCTCTAGGTTTGGGAGAGAACTGTGTAATCTGTTTAGTATTGAACTTAATCTCTCTACTGCCTATCACCCGGAGACCAATGGCCTGGTGGAACGCACTAACCAGACCCTTGTAACATACTTGAGCCATTTTGTTTCTGCCAACCATAATAATTGGGCAACTTTGCTTCCTTGGGCAGAGTTTGCTCTAAACAATGCAGTGGCGGATTCCACAGGTCAGACCCCTTTCCTTTTGAATAATGGTCAGCACCCGCGTGTTCCGGTCCCTATGCCAGTTAACTCTGGGGAGCCTGGGGTCAGAGATTGGGCCATGGAGGCGCGAGACGTCTGGGATCAGACGCAGGAAGCATTATTGGCCTCCAAAAATAGGATGATACAGTCGGCTGACACTCATAGTCGTCCAGCTCCCTTATTCTCTCCGGGTGACAGGGTCTGGCTCGCGGCTCTCAATATCAGAGGTCGCGGGGAATCTGCTAAATTCGCCCCCGTTTTATTGGTCCTTTTAAAATTCTGGCCCAAGTAAATCCCGTGGTGTATCGTCTGCAATTGCCTCGGCACTTAAAGATACATGACATGCTCCATGTGTCGCTCCTGAAACCCGTTCACCTGATGAAATTCTCGGAAGCTCAGCACGTTTCTGACACCGGGGGTGAGGATTTCGAGGTAGAGGCGAATGTGGGGTCTAAGATGGTTCGTGGCAAAAAATTCTATTTGGTACACTGAAGGGATCGCGGTTCTGAGGATCGCACTTGGGAACCCGTGGACCATATTCATGCTCCCCTGCTCATTGAGGAATATGAGCGTCAAGTGGGGGGATAGCGTTAGGCATCGGGTGATGGCAGGATCCTAACTTGGACCTGAGGAGTCTGTGGTCACTCATCGAGGCCCAGCCGAGGCAGATGCTGCTCAGCTTCGCCGTTGATCCCAACGCCTAGCTAATACCCGAGCGGCACAAGCTGTTACTAGAATCTTTGCTCATAGTAGCCTTAGACCTAGGTTACAGAACAGGAAAACGCTGTTATAAGCCTAAGTCCAGAAATACCTGCACTGAGCATGTCCGTGACATAGCGAATCGTGATTGGTGGTTAATGTCAGCTGATCCTCTGACCTGCCATTGCCTTATTGGTCACGGATGACATCATCGGTGATGTGATTGACGAGATGGCTGGAGCAGAGCTTAGCCCTTAAATATCTTGTCTGTCCACGGCGTGGCGCGGTCAGATCATACTAAAATAGGCAGTGCTCATGTGTGGACGTTCCAGAATATGGGCTCCACGTGCTCTCTAGCTACGCTTTTCCGTACCTGCCGATTTTAGAGTTCGCTCGGCTAATTAGCACAGGACCTTTAGGTAGGATTAGCTTATGCCAGGCAGGTAGCCAATGTGGTACAGTCTTGCTACAACAAGAGGGTAGCGATACACCCTAAGCAAACTGCGGGGCGCGTAACCTGGGCATCGCCTGCCTGCTGAACAGAGAGTTGCTCAGTCCAGTCGCACTCCGGCTGACAACACGTACGCCTGACGGGAGTCGCATGCACTTCCTAATCATATGGGCAAGTGGCTTCTGTGCAGTCAACAGGGCTACATCTACGCCAGCCTACAGCACATCTCCTGTGAAGTTAACGGGGATAGTGCAAATATCTCTCTCCTTCTGTGAAGTAACACAGGCGAGATCTAATATTATTCTTTAGTTGTCAGTCGTTACCTTCATACCCAAGGGGTGCTCGGCAGCAGTGACTCTAACTGCATCATGGACCCCTGGTTCGGATGCAATCCATTATCTAATAAAGTTGTTGCAACCGAGCTCATAACACACATCATGCTAACTTTCCTTTAAAATCAGAAAGATATCCATCAGTGCTATTTGCAGCATTAAGTGAAACCCAAATACCTCCATCCACTCTTTGCCAAATGTGATTTTCATGGGAGAATTATAGCCAAAAATCCATACCTTCAACACAGAAACAAGGCCAAGTCAACTTTGCTTGAAAACATAGACAGACTGATTGCTAAAGGGCAGTACAATGATGAGTGTTTGCAGACAACGGTGAAGCATGGTGTACGTTCATTCCAAGTTTGAGGCTGAATTTTAGCAAATGGATTGGAGATTTTGTCAGGATTAATGATTCCCTCAATGATGGGAAATACAGGAAGATACTTACCCATCGTATAATATCATCTGTGAAGTGTGTGTATGGCTCCAAATCTAATGTTTAGCCGGACCATGGCCCCAATGTCATTAAGAACCATCCTCTGTGTAAAGGAGAAAAGGGAATCCTGGAAGTGATAATATGGCCCTTATAGAGAATTAATCACCCCATTATTAAGTTAAGCTTACATATAAGAATTGATGCTGTTTCAAAGGCAAAGAGGGTGGGGGCACCAAATATTGTTTTAATTTAAATTTCTCTTTTGTTCATTTACTTTGAATTTTGTTAATTGATGAAAAACTATGAACAATTCTGCTTTTCAAAGCATTGTTACTTTGCATAATTTTTTCTACACCTTTCCAAAACTTTTGCACTGTACCATATGCTATTGAACAATGTATATTTTATATGTAAAAATGTCAACGATGATGCCTAACATTTTACATATACGGTACTTGCAGCAATTTTTCACTTAATCTCAAAAGTCCTCATAAGGAGTAGCTTACAGCACACAAAGATTTTAACTATTTTTTTTTACTGACTGCTCAGCTTACATGGTATTCTGATTGAAATTGCCAAAAATAGGAAATCAATGATAACAAGTATGCCACATGTAACATGGACATTTTATCTCATGTGTGATAGTGAATTTTGTCAACATCTAGAGACCATTATTTTTTGAAAAAATATATAAAGTAGTTCAAAGTCACAAATGAGCAGTCATGAAAGAACTTAACAGAGTATAAGGAACAACTTGAAAAGTAATGTTGAAAGTTTTCTTAAAAGTTTTTTTCAACAGATTAAGCAAAGGCAACGTATCAGCGGGAATTCTCTAACATTCCACTGTTTATTTCAAGATACAACTAAAAAGAAAATTCTAAAAATGCTGAAATCATTTCCACAAACTCAACAATAATATAATTCACATCAGTTTTACTAAACTTATATAGCACAATTGCCACCTGCTATTTCTGGGAGTCTACTACTACAACGTCGTCTTTCAAGAAATCATCTTTCTAGTATCTGAAAAGAAGTAAATTAATATGCAATACATTGGTAATCATTTTGAGGAACTCTCACAGAGCAGAGGTGTTTTCTGACTTTCACTTGTATTTACACTGAACTTACACTGCCTAAAATATCCTTAAACCTATAATCTTATTGTTGTTATTTAAAGGAATTGTCCACTAATTATTATTATAAAAAAAATCATGGTGCTTTCTCTCTTTTAGAGCTCAGATGGAATGTAACCACTGCAGCTGATGATTGGCAGATGAGTAAAAATGAAAATTAATAGAACCATGTAGGAATTAAAGTTAGGCAGAATAAACATGTGTCTGTATTCAGTTCTGGTAAAATCTTGTATTGAAAAACAATAAATAATGTAACTAAATGGCAGACATTAAGCATACATTAATAAAGGACTTTTTGTGAAAGAAGAACATACAAGACATTTAAGAGAAGGCTGTTAAATTGACAAATGTTAAAGTGGTTGTCTACTATTAGGACATCCCCTTCTCAATTTCAGTGTTTGCCCCAGTTATAATAAAAACACTTACTATCACCTCCCGTGGCAGCGCAGTTCCAACTGTGTTGGCACTCATTCTTCAGATGCTCATGTGACATTATTACATCATGTGAGCACTGTGCCGGCACTACTATTACTGCTTTCAGACAAAATCAAACAAGAGGAAGTCAAGGCTGTGGTTGCTTTCTGATTTCCTCTTGATGTTTGATTTGTCCAAATGTGGGGAGAGTGAAGCCGGTGCTGATTGGGTGCAGTGTTTGTGTTACGTAACAATGTCATGTGATTACCAGGAGAGCAAGTGCCATCACAGCTGGAACAGCTCCGACACGGGAGATGAGTATAACTGTTTTGATTTTAACGAAGGCAAACGCTCAAATTGAGAAGGGGTTGTCCGAGTAGTAGACAACTTCTTTAAGGAAAACAGATCACAATGTCCCACAAAATAAGTGATTAATCATTAGACTGGGGTTATATAAGAGATCTCATCTCCTGAGATCTTGATGACGAGAACTACATCTGCGCATGCCCCACCCTCGGCAGCCATTTTCCCACAGTCCACCGCATAGGAAACAATAGAACCGCGGGGGCTCTGGCCTTTCAAAAAATGTCGGCAGAGCCCGTGCTTCACCGGACACTCCCGCAGCACATCCGAACACCCCCTCATCCCAGCTTGCGGCCTGCAGCAATGCTCTACTCTTGCCTCATCCAGCAGTGACCCTGGGACCCTGCGTCACCTCAGTCATCACCCCCGGTAAGCAATAGGATGCATGGTTTATTAAAAAATGTTTTTTTCCTATTTTTCTGCTCAAAATTTGGGGTGCGTTTTATAATCCGGAGCATCTTATAATCCGAAAAAAGCAGTAAATCACTTCTACTACTGTTTGCAGAAAATGATGCAAATACTGCAATTTCCCACCTTGACCATTATGTTCAGTGGGATTATTTGAGTACATGTCCCCGTAGTTTACAAATGCAATTTATCTATTGAAAAAAGTATACTTCATCTAGTTCTTACTAGAGATGAACAAATAAATTGAGTGGAATTTAATTCTTCTAGAATCTTACATAAATCCGCGGCAATGCATATTTTTTATTACTCGCTTCCAATGTTTGCTGATGATGGCCATCAGCAGAAATTGGAAGCCTTGGAAGCCATGGCCTAGTGACCAAGATCCAAGGTAATTTAGCGCTGCTGACATCAGTCTTCTGATTGGTGTCAGCAGCGCTGAAATACATGTAGCTTTAGTGAGAAGCATAGGGGCTGGAGAAGTGAGTGGTAAGTGTAAAGTTTTTTATTGTTTTCATTTTGCACATTACAGTTATACTCTTAAGTGGCATTAAAATCACAGTGAATAACTTATACACAAATCAGATTTCTCACTTTTGTTAAGCATATTCTTATTATATGACTGTCTAGTGACTACACATAATAAACCTATGATTAGCAACAATTGACCAAGTCATTATTAAAATACACACAAACAATATACAGTACAGACCAAAAGTTTGGACACACCTTCTCATTCAAAGATTCTTCTGTATTTTCATGACTATGAAAATTGTAGAATCACACTGAAGGCATCAAAACTATAAATTAACACATGTGGAATTATACATTACACTTTACAAAAAAGTGTGAAAAAACTGAAATTATGTCTTATATTCTAGGTTCTTCAAAGTAGCCACTTTTTGATTTGATTACTGCTTTGCATGCAGAAAAGGTGAACAGATGGACTCTACATACCTAGTTCCCACCCTGAAGCATTGAGGAGGTGGTGTGATGGTGTGGGGGTGCTTTGCTGGTGACACTGTTGGGGATTATTCAAAATTGAAGCGGTGAGCGGTCCAGCTCACCCCAAACCATCTCGATTGGGTTCAGGTCTGGTGACTGTGGAGGCCAGGTCATCTGGCGTAGCACCCCAACACTCTCCTTCTTGGTCAAATAGCCCTTACACAGTCTGGAGGTGTGTTTGGGTCATTGCCCTGTTGAAAAATAAATGATGGTCCAACTAAATGCAAACTGGATGGAATAGCATGCTGCTGCAAGATGCTGTAGTAGCCATGCTGGTTCAGTATGCTTCAATTTTGAATAAATCCCCAACAGTGTCACCAGCAAAGCACCCCCACACATCACACCACCTCCTTCATGCTTCACGGTGGGAACCAGGCATGTAGAGCCCATCAGTTCACCTTTTCTGCGTGCAAAGCAATAATCAAAGCAAAAGGTGGCTACTTTGAAGAACCAAGAATATAAAACATATTTTCAGTTGTTTCACACTTTTTTGTAAAGTGTAATGTATAATTCCACATGTGTTAATTCATAGTTTTGATGCAATCATGAAAATGCAGAAAAATTGTTTAATGAGAAGGTGTGTCCAAACTTTTGGTCTGTACTGTATATTAGTGCAAATTTAAAGATGAAAAAAATCTCTAAAATTTCCTGACATACTAGTGGTTTCAAAATATTTCTAGAAACCTAGTAAATCTCACATTGTGGTACTCAGCGAACACTGAAATGATTTAAATATACTTAATTGAGTGTCATGATATTCTCACAGCTAATGCTGATGTAATTAACTAATTAAGTCTAATTTGTACACACATCTCTCACATTGTCTATACTTTTACATCTATCTGTGTAAGATTTTAAATCTTAATTTGGATTTGGATCTCCGATAGGCTAATCCACAAACTATGTGTATATCTCAGCACCATTTATCCCAGTCTGTGTGTTTAGCTTGATATTTGATTTCCAACTTTGTGATAAAGTGTAATGGAATGTTCTCCAATGCAATGGATGTCCAATTAGCTTCTATTTAGCATAGTGAAAAAAACATAGGAGATGGCTTTTCGACCACATAGGGCTTCTTGTTTTTCTGTTACATTTCATTGGCTAACGAATGACACTGCGTGACTGGAACATTTTATGCTTTTACACTTTATCTGAGTGAAATTCTCATTTTTATTACATATTTAGTGTCTTGTATATCATATTATCCAATTGTATGCCAGTCTAATAAAAAGAAAAAAAATAACCATTTCTCTGATTGTCTTCACCTAAAATATGGATGCAATTATAGGGTTTAACTATCAACCAGTGCCTACCTTCAAAGTATCACTTATTCCCCTTTATGTGTCCCATTTTTTAAACAGATTGCATCAAATCAATTGTCTCCTTTCAGTAAATTCAGCACAAATATTGAATAGTGCTTTACTAATCATACCTAGGCCCACCGTTGAGTCTTCATTGCTACTCCTGTTGTCTGAAATTGGCTGTAGTGCTGATGTCATGTGAGCTCAGTGTCTCTCAGCTTAGCATATTGTCAACATGGGCAGTCACTGAGCTCAATGATTGGCTGCCATTCTTTTAATGTGACATCAGCACTGCAGCCAATACCAGACACTAAGAACAGTGCCTTAATTCCGCAGATGGTGTAGGTAAAGAATGGTGAGTCAAGCACAACAACTTCCAGTAACATGGATTCTCTCAAAGGGGAAAACCCCTCTGAAGGGGTTGCTGTCTTCTACTACAATATCGATATGTCATCAAAATAATATTGTGGAACGTCTATACCCAGCACCCCCCATAACTTCTTAATCTACAGGGTGCATAGATGAACACAACAGCTCAGTCACATCATGAGAAAATGGTGCAAGTGGCTGTGCATGTGGAGATTGCTCCCTGCCACCGGCCACCGGCCACTTTACTGAAGCCCACACCGAGATCAATCTGCGCAAGCACAGCTGGCTAGCACACCACAACATTTAAAACAAACAGGAGATACAGACACCAGAGGAAGCGCAAGGGCTTGAGCACATGGGAAAGACCCTATCCACAGTTCTGCCCCAATGTACAAAGATATCATTACAGAAAAACTTCAAACACAGAGTAAACAAAATCCACAAAACAGATTTCTTCACCTGAGGAATCATTTTCATAAGTATGACAGAACCATTATCGCCTTGTCTGTACTTTAGTTAGCAAAATTCTGCTGACAGATTCTCTTTAACAATGCCACTCACAGAGGAATATTTAGGAAGGAAGGAATTTCCCAAAACTGATAGTGTCATCCTATCCACACACAAAATCAGTGAGCCCTTTTGAATTCAATGATTGAGAAGTGCCCCCGATATTTTCGTTCATATAGTGTTTGGTACGTGAAAAAATATTTTTTTAAGAAGAAAGCATTTACCATTCAAAAGGTTGGGAAATAGGAAATTAGCAGAGGACAACTCAACTATTGGATCACTAAGGCTACTTTCACACATCAGTTTTTTGCCATCAGGCGCGATACTTTTTTTTTTTAGATGGATCCATTTTTTTCTACCTCCGGATCCGTTTTTTTCTAATTGACTTTCATTAGCGCCGGAATCACGCCGCATGTCCTTCCATTTTGTCCATTTTTTTCCAGATTCGGCATAAATTTCAATTTTGGCAGCAGGACAAAAGGCCAGAGGAACGTTTTTTGTTTACAGCGCAAAAACCGGACAGCGCCTGAAGCCGCGCATGTTATGTTTCGGTAGCTGAGGAGAGCAGGCAAAAACGGCAATACACCAGAGAGGTTGGAATCTATTGGATTGCAGTACCCTGACTAACCACCACAACTAAAGGCAGCCGTGGAGCGTTCCTACGTTGGTCCTAGACGCCTCGTCACAGCCTGAGAGATTAACTACACCTAAAGATAGAAAGAGGAAAGCTATCTGCCCCGGAGCAGATCCCCAAAGAACATAGGAAGCCCCCAAACATGTAATGGCGGTTAGACAAGAGGAAATACAGACACAGACAGAAAATAGTATGAGCAAACGCTGGGGCCCAATCTGCCTAGACAGAAAAGGATAGAAAGGATACTCACTGCAATCCAAAAAAACCCTAAAAAATGCCACAGCTACTGATTGTAAAAACACCTGAGATCACACGACCTCTACCACCTAAATCAGTTCTCTGGTGTAACAAAACTAAGCCGCAGCCACTGAAAAAATTGGAAAAGGCAAATGAACAAATAACAATGGCTCCAGAGGAACTGAGAGGAGCCAAAGCCCCCCGGGGGGGAACCTGGCTAACCTCACAGAAATGCAGAGAAATATGCAAATGGTAAGCACAAAAACAAAAACAGAAAATATATTATCTGAAAGCAGAAGAAGAGGCAAGGCTCAGCAAGCTTCCAAGTGAACCAGGAACCACAGTTGAGACAAGAACAATTGATCACCGGCAACCATGATGGGAGGGAACCTCCCTTATATCAAGCCAGTCTGTGAATCCTGATTGCCAATCCTCATTGAATGGTTCAGTACTGTTTGTAACCACCAGAGGGAGCTTCTGCTCAGAATTAATTTCCAAAACATTCACAACAGCGCATCAGGCTAGTTGTTACAATAGAAGTCAATGGGTGACAGATCAGACAAAAGACTGATCCGGCAGCCGGACTCCGTTTTCTTCCTCTATGCATGCCTGGAAAGAAGTAATCAAGGTCTCTCTCTCGTCCAGGCATGCTCACGCTGCATTTCTCCGGTTCAAAAGTTCACGACGCATCCAGCTAAAAACCTGATCCGTCGCATCAGTTTTTTACAATCTACGCTGGATCCGCCTTTTTCAAAATTGGACGGATTGTGCCTGATTGTAAAAAACGGATGTGTGAAAGTAGCCTTACTGTTGAAGAATAATTTTTTAAATCAACAGGGGGGGTAATGAGAGAATATATTTACCAGAATGGAGCCAGAATGAGGGTCATGCATACCAGGATGGAGGACATATATACAGTGGTGAAAATAAGCATTTGATACACTGCCGATTTTGCAAATTTTCCTACCTACAAAGCATGACGAGGTCTGTAATTGTTATCGTAGGAACTAGTGATGAGCGAGTATGCTCGTTGCTTGGGTTTTCTCAAGCATGCTCGGGTGTTCTCCGAGGATTTGGGCGTGCTCGGAGATTTAGTTTCTGTCGCCGCAGCTGCATGATTTGCTGCTGCTAGACAGCCTGAATAAATGTGGGATTGCCTGTTTGTTAGGAACTCCCCACATGTATTCCGGCTGTTTAGCAGCCGCAAATCATGCAGCTGCGGCGATACAAACTAAATCTCCGAGCATGCCCAAATACTCGGAGAACACCAGAGCATGCTTGGGAAAACCCGAGCAACGAGCATACTCGCTCATCACTAGTAGGTACACTTCAAAAGTGAGAGACAGAATCTAAAACTACAAACCAGAGAATCACATTGTAAGATTTTAAAACAATTAATTTGCATTTTATTGAATAAAATAAGCATTTGATCACAAACCAACCAGCAAGAGTTCTGAGAATTCTGGCTCTCACAGACCTGTTAATTTTTCTTTAAGAAGATCTCCTACGCATTACCTATATTAATTGCACCTGCTTGAACTTGTTACTTGTATAAAGGACACCAGTCCATGCACTCAATCAATCACATGCCAACCGAAAGCACCATGGCCAAGATTAAAGAACTATCTAAAGACACTAGTGACAAAATTGAAGACTTGCACATGGCTGGGGTGGGCTACAGGACAATAGGCAAGCAGCTTGGTGAGAAAGCAACAACTGTTGGCACAATTATTAGAAAATGGAAGAAACACAAGATGACTGTGAAATTTCCCTGGTCTCGGGCTCCATGCAAGATCTTGTCTCATGATATAATGATGATTCTGAGAAAGATGAGAAATCAGCCCAGAACTACACTAAAGGACCTGGTTAATCAGAACAAGAAATCTGGGACCACAGTCTCAAAAATTATGATTAGTAACACACTATGCTGTCTTGGATTAAAATCCTGCAGGGCACACACGGTCCCCCTACTCACGCTAGCACATGTACAAGCCCATTTGAAGCTTGCCAATGAAAGTCTGGATGATCCAGAGGAGGTATGGAAGAAGGTTATGTGGTCAGATGAGAAAAATAGAACTTTTTAGTATCAACTCTAGTGATGTGCGAGTATACTCATTGCTCGTGTTTTCCCCAAGCAGCTCGGGTTGTCTCCGAGTATTTGGAAGTGCTCGGAGATTCAGTTTCTGTTGCCATAGCTGCATGATTTGCGGCTATTTGACAGACTGAATACATGTGGGATTCCTTAACAAGCATGCATTTGTCACATGTATTCAAGCTGTCCAGCAGCCATAAATCATGCAGCTGCAGCAACAGAAACTACATCTCAGAGCATTTCCAAATACTCAGTCACCACCCGAGCTGCTCGGGGAAAACACGAGCAATGAGTATACTCGCTCATCACTAATCAACTCCACTCGCCGTTTGGAGGAAGAAGAACGATGACTATAACCCCAAGAACATCGTCCCAACCATGAAGCATGGTGGGAAGAACATAATACCTTGAGGGTGCTTTTCTGCAAAAAGGACAGTACGACTGCACCGTATTGAAGGGAGGATGGATGGGGTCATGTATCATGAGATTTTGGTCAATAACCTCCTTCCCTCACACTGGTCTATAAGGACAGTCTGAGCAATAGCTGTGATGTCTAAAACATAGCATATAGTATAGCAAATATTTGGAAATATAAAGTTAAATATGTCAGACTAATGCTAATTCCATCCATTGCATAAACCTTCCTTATCTCAAAAATAGTAAGAAACATGGCCCAGAATGTTGTGCTGTGACTACAAAGTAATGGCTTTTTATGCTGCAATGGTCAATTGGTTATTTCTATTATAATATACCGATTTTGGGCAAGTGCAATGTGTTCCCTTACATTATCTATTTTGCAAAAAAGCCACTAGCGTGTGTGATCTGACCTTCTTTTTAAAGCGTATCTTTCACAAAGTTTCACATCACAAACTGAATACATTATTAAATAGATCTCTTAGCCCTGAAGAGGCCTGTTTACTTATTTTTAACATCTATGGCTGTGTAATTCTGTTATTAATTTGTGACTGGCTTCAGAATAAGAGAACTCATGAGTCTAAGTGTATGCAATCTCCATTCACCTAGGCTGGCTTATAGCTGCAGCTTGTATTGAGCCATGTGTTATCTCGGCAGCAGCAGGTAAGAGGCATGCTGAGGATCTGTCAGGCTATGTAGGGAGAGAAGGAGTTTTACTTTCACATAGAATTGTAGAGCTCTTTCAACATGGATTTGCAAAGTAAATACAGTATATTTATCAGGTCTAAGATCTGTTTAATATAGTATGCCGTTTATAGCATGAAATTTGGTAACAAACAGCTTCACTGACTGAAAGGTAAGGAATATTTATAACGCAACAACTAGGATTTATGCAGCATGGTGAATAACTAAATGAATTAATATAGATACTTTAAAGCTGTTTAATCCGTGATTCCTCTTATGGGTTAATGTTAAAAGTGTAAGAAAAATTAAAAAAGCCATTATTCTATTGTTTATGTTTGCTATTATTTTTATTGTTTTAGTTTTAACATTATTCAACAATATTGAAGATGGTATAAAATTGTATCTTAAGCTGAACATATACAGTCATCACAAGTGACAACGGGCTGTAATGTATTTACTAAAAAGTCTGTTGGGAAGGCATTTTAGTAAGCATTTGACATGACTTTCTTGACCTTACAGCTAATACAAACAAGGCCATAATGCAGCAAAGCCAAGGTTATGAAGGTTAATTCAACATGGAGCTTATACCACATCACAGCCACGCTTCTTCATCATGTCATATGTACTTTTCTTTCGCAGAAAATAAAAGCAAAAACAAAACTGACACGTTAATATCCAATTTATCACTCCAGCTAATCATACAGTTAAGTGTCAAACTACCAATAATTATAGAAAACACAGGGTTTCATTTCTTAACTTTATCCAAAGCACATTTTATTCCTTTAAAGAGAAAACACACAGATAAAACACTTTCGATCTAAACTAATTTTATAAATAAAACTTAAATCTGCTCTTTGGTCAAAATAAACTTTTCACTGTATATGTTTATAACATTTGATGATGAAATCCAGTAAAAATTATCTTCTGATATATCAAATAATTACACAGTAAGGACCAAATTAAGGTTGGTGAAGATCACTTGGAAATAAAGTTTCCAGACTTGTTCCAAACCTCAAATTAATTCATATTGCAGCATAATATAGAGTTGACCAGGAATAGTTGTAGTTCTCGCTATGACCATTTATGTTAACCACCAAAATAGCCATTATAATACAATTCCCTGTTCTTACTTTCACATTGTGAGGTTCAGAGTGCCTGTGGCCTACTAGACCATCTAAAGGATTCTTTAAAACGAAGACTCTGAAGTTGACTGTTTACTAAGAATGTTTGGCCATTTGAGCAGTGTCATTTGGAAATAGCTAATGGTATAAGATCACAGATTTCACTAATTTGATCTGTTGATTATTTTCATTTGATAGCCATAAACCACAGAATTTGGATTTTGATCTGTTATGTCAAAAAAGAAAAACGCTGTCAGTAGGGGAAGGATAGGTGGGTATTCTGTGCTGTTAATGAGGATCTAAATGAACAATCAAACAAAAGTTCCATGATAAGATGTCAGTAAGGATTTATTTTCAACACATTTTGAAGTCATCCGAGTACTTCATTGGCGCAGAATACCCACTTCTCCTTTCCCTACTGACCAATTACTGGTTGTTTCAACTCATGGGGCTGCAGCAGTTGTTCTACACATGGTCTATGTGTTGTATTTCACACAACTGAACCAGGTTAGAATAACCTCTTTTACCTATACCAGTAGTTGTTGGTTAAAACTATATTGTGCTTTTCAATTCCCCAGCGACTCATCCAAATAGAAAAACATATTATTCCATTTCACAGGCTCAGCTCTGATATACTCATATACTATAACACACTGTAAATGATCAAGAGATTTTACATACCATAGACACTAAATTGAATAAAAAAATGCTTATTTTATATTAATGTAAATAATATACTCTTATATGTACACGTATGTCCTATAACTTACCATTCAACTCGAATCTCCTGGAACGCTTGGTCCACTCCTGTCTAATCCGTTATCTCTCAGATAACTCTCTATTTGACCCTTTACAATCTGGTTTCCAATCTATACACTCCACTGAAATTGTCTTCTCTAAAGTCTCTAAAGATCTACTAACAGCTAAATCTAATGGTTACTAGTCCCTGCTGATTCTCTTAGATCTCTGCAGCATGCGACACTGTAGATCACCAGCTCCTCCTCACTATGCTCCTCTCTAGTGTGCTCTAAGACACTATACTCTCCTGGTTCTCCTACCGCTCTAATCCATCCTTCACTGTATCTTTTGCTGACTCTTCCTCTCTTCTTAAGGTACTGTCACACTAAGCGAGATCGCTAACGAGATCGCTAAAGCGTCAGCGATTTTATGACGCAGCAGCGATCTCGTTAGCGATGTCGCTGTGTGTGACATGTAGCGCGATGTGGCCCCTGCTGCGATGTCGCTGATCGTTCATGAACGTTCTGAGCCGTTTTTTGGTCGTTGGTGTCCCGCTGGTGAGCCTGAATCGCTGAGTGTGACACCCTTTATGAACGACTTTACCAGCGGCACAGGCGTGACTAGGTTTTCCCAATGACCGCAGAGGTCGCTATACAGATCACTGATCTCTGATGAGATCTTTGTGTTTGGAAGCTAACTAGCGACCATATAGCGATCGCACCAACGATCTCGCCAGGTCGTGTCGCTGTCGTGATCGCTGGTGCGATCGCTAAGTGTGACAGTGCCATTACCCTTACTGTTAAGGTTAATCAAGGTTCCTTCCTAGCCACCCCTTATCTTCTTGTACTTTGCCCCTATTGGACAAACAATCAGTAGATTCAGTTTTCAGCACCATCTCTAGGCTGATGACACCCAATTATTCACATTGTCTGCTGACATCAATACTGCATTACTACAAAATACCAGTGATTGTCTTTCCACTGTCTGTAACATTATGTCACCCTCTATCTAAAACTGAATCTGTCAAAAATTGAACTCCTTGTGTTTACTCCCTCCACTAATCTATATCTGTCCGATATTGCTATTTCAGTGTGTGGTAACGGTTCCACCATTACTCACCAGATAAAAGTTCGCTGTCTTGGTGTCATATTTGATTCAGAACTTTCCTTCACTCCCCAAATCCGATCACTCGCCCACTCCTGTCACCTACACCACAAAAACCTCTCAAGAATTCGACCTGTTCCTATCTTTGATTCTGCAAAATTTCTGTCTGTCACTCTTATTCATTCTCGTCTTGACTATTGCAACTCTCTGCTCTTTAGTTTCCCTGTTACCAAACTCTCCCTCCCTAATCCATCCTGAATACAGCAGTCAGGATCATGTTTCTTTCCAACCACTAAACTGATGCCTCTATACTATATCAGTCATTGCACTGGTTGCCCATCTGATACAGATTCAATATAAACTTATCTCTCTTTCCCACAAATTTCTTCATGGTTCAGCAGCACCCTACATCTCCTCCCTCGTTTCCGTCTACCACCCTGCTCATGCTCTCCGTTCTGCTAATGACTTAATACTAAAATCCTTTATAATCCGAACCTCCCATTCCCATTTCCAAGACTTCTTGCATGCTGCTGCAATTCTTTAGTGTGCACTACCTAGAACAATTTGGTTACTTTCCAATACCTACAATTCTAGGTGTGGCCTAAAACACATTTTTAGTCTGGCCTTTCATCACAACTCACTTATCTAACTATCCCCATTTTGTGCATCTAAAGTTTTCTTCAAAATCATGACTCTCACAGCATCTGTTCATACACCCTCCTTGCACTTAATAGCCCTCCTTGTCTGTAATGTACATATACTGGCTAGTGTCCGGTTCATGCAATGTTATGTTCATATCTGTATTGTACAATATAAGCACAATTTGTCATTTAAATTTTGTGTCTCCCCTATTTACTCATAGATTGTAAGCTTGCAAACAGGGTCCCCACTGGTATCTGAGTTACATTTATTCTGTAACGTTTTTATTATACGTACAAGTCCTCTCTAAAATTGTAAAGTGTTGCAGAATATGTTGGGGCTATAAAAATGAAAAATAATTATTATAAGTATTAATTCACATCTCAACTCGTAGGTGACTACATATAAACATTAATAACATATACATCACTTGACAGTGCATATGAATCCAAGTATTTTTTTTAAAGCTGGCAATCTCAAAAGACACATATTTGGAAATGTTGCACCAATGGGAAGTGTAAGTAAATGTATACAGTATCTGCATGTCTAGTATACAGGTGCTTCTCACAAAATTAGAATTTTATGAAAAAGGTAATTTATTTCATTCCTTCAATACAAAAAGTGAAACTCATACATTATATCAAGTCAAAAGAGTGATCTTTTTCAAGTGGTTATTTATGTTTATCGTGATGATTAAGGCTTACAGCCAATGAAAACCCAAAAGTCATTATCTCAGTAAATTAGAATAATTAACAAAAAACACCTGCAAAGGCTTTCTAAGCATTTAAAAAGGTACCTTAGTCTGTTTTAGTAGGCTCCATAATCATGGGGAAGACTGCTGACTTGATATATTTCCAGAAGGCAGTCATTGACACACTCCACAAGGAGGGTAAGCCACAAAACATCATTGCTAAAGAAGCTGGCTGTTCACAGAGTGCTGTATCCAAGCATATTAATGGAAAGTTGAGTGGAAAGAAAAAGTGTGGTAGGAAAAGGTGCACAGGCACATCGCAGCCTTGAAAGCATTGTTAAGAAATGGCCATTCAAAAATTTGGGGGAGATTCCCAAGGAGTGGACTGTTGCTGGAGTGATTGCTTCAAGAGCCACCACACACAGACATATCCAGGACATAGGCTACAAGTGTCGCATTCTTTGTGTCAAGCCACTCATGACCAATAGACAATACCAGAAGTGTCTTACCAGGGCCAAGGTAACCTTACCTGGGCGCTTTCTCAAACTGAACATGGACAAAACAGAATTCATCATCTTTTACCACCTCATTCTACCCCTCCACCAGACCTATCCATCAATGTCAATGGCTGCTCGCTTTCCCCAGTCCCACATGCTCGGTGCCTTGGGGTAATCTTCGACTCTGCCCTCTCTTTCATACAACATATCTAAACCCTCACCACCTCCTGCCGCCTCAAACTCAAAAATATTTCCCGGATCCGCTCATTCCTCAACCATGAAAGCACAAAAACACTAGTGCACGCCCTTATCATCTCCAGCCTCGACTACTGCAACTTCCTACTCTCTGGCCTTCCCTCTAGCACTCTGGCACCACTCCAGTCCATCCTACACTCTACTGCCTGACTAATCCACCTGTCTCCCTGCTATTCCCCAGCCTCCTCCCCATGCCATGCCTTTCACTGGCTTCCTATTGCCCAGAGGCTCCAGTTCAAAACCCTAACCATGACATACAAAGCCATCCACAACCTTTCTCCTCCATACTTCTGTGACATGGTCTCCCGGAACCTACCCACAAGCAACCTTCGATCCTCTCAAGATCTCCTTCTCTACTCCCCCCTCATCTCTTCTTCCCACAACCGCATACAAGACTTCTCCCGTGCTCCCCCATACTCTGGAACTCTCTGCCGCAACACATCAGAATCTCACCAACAACGGAGACCTTCAAGAAGAACCTGAAGACCCACCTGTTCTGACAAGCCTACAGCCTGCAATGATCCTCAGTCTACTGAACCATCGCACAACCAGCTCTACCCTCTCCTAGTGTATCCTCACCCATCCCTGTAGACTGTGAGCCCTCGCGGGCAGGGTCCTCTCTCCTTCTGTACTTGTGTGTCCCTTGTCTCGCACATGTTTATTGTACTTGTCTATATTTCCCCTTTTCACATGTAAAGCACCATGGAATAAATGGCGCTGTATAAATGTATAATATTAATTATAATAACTGGACTGTTGCTCAGTGTTCCAAGGTGTTGTTTTCAGATTAAAGTAAATTTTGTATTTCATTTGGAAATCAAAGTCCCAGAGTCTGGAGGAAGAGTGGAGAGACACATAATCCAAGCTGCTTGAGGTCTAGTGTGAAGTTTCCACTGTCAGTGATGGTTTGGGGATCCATGTCATCTACTGGTGTAGGTCCATTGTGTTTTATCAAGACCACAGTCAGCACAGCAGTCTACCAGGAAATTTTAGAGCACTTCATGTTTCACTCTGCTGACAAGCTAGCTGGAGATGGAAATTTCATTTTCCAGCAGGACTTGGCACCTGTCCACACTGCCGGAAGTACCAATACATGGTTTAAAAACAACAGTATCACTGTGTTTGGTTGGCCAGCAAACTTGCCTGACCTTAACCTCATAGAGAATCTATGGGGTATTGTCAAGAGGAAGATGAGAGACACCAGACCCAACAATGCAGATGATCTGAAGGCTGCTATCAAAGCAACTGGGCTTCCACAACACCTCAGCAGTGCCACAGGCTGATCGCCTTCATGCCATGCTGCATTGATGCAGTAATTGATGCAAAAGGAGCCCCGACCAAGTATTGAGTGCATTTACCAAACATACATTTCAGTGGGCCTACATTTCGGATTTTAAAAATCATTTTTCATCATTTTTCAAGCTGTGTTATAAAGTATCATAATTTACTGAGATAATGACTTTTGGATTTTCATTGACAGTAAGCCGTAATCATCAACATTAACAGAAATAAACAATTGAAATAGATCACTCTGTTTGTAATGACTCTATATAATATATGAGTTTCACTTTTTGTATTGAAGAACTGAAATAAATTAACTTTTTGATGATATTCTAATTTTGTGAGAAGCACGTGTACATACCAGAAAATCTCTGCACATTTATGCATTATATATAACCTACATGTATGTGATCAATTTCCATACAGCTACATAAATTTCAATATGACCTCCTTGGGATGTCCATTGATAGAGGGAAGAAAAGTTGAAAGTAGGGAAAAGAAAAGTAAAGTAATAAGTGCAGTCATGAAGTTCAGTATAATTATATGAATAGGTCTAATTCTTGCACATATTCTTTTCTTTTCCCCTACCCTTCTATTTTATGATGTGTATGTAGTTTATAACATTTATTAATTGACTATTACTTTGAAGGGTTTCCTTTTACTGAAAGCATTGTAAACCATGTTCTATCACTGAGCTCAGTAATATAACTGTCATGTGTCTGGGTTCAAACCCTTGAGCCTGCTGGCTTATTTATCCACTGAGCCACAGCAGTTACACCTTTCCTCCTGGTGTTTATTGTCTGTTATCCTTATTTTAGTCTTTTTAGATTAAAAGATGTTTTCATTTATTAATTTGTCAGCTTATTCACCTTTTTGATGCGGCTATATGTACTTTCCCCGATGGTATTTCCTGCAGGTGATATTCTCTATTTGATATATTGCCATTGTTTATGCCAGTTAGTGAAAGACCAGCTAGGGTTTATCTCTCTGTTGATTATGCTTTTCACCCTGAACCTATCTTCTGTTTATTGTTCATGAAGTAGGTGGCATATTCTCTAGCAACTTGGACATTATCTTATAATTTTGTATTTCATGGTTTGTTTTTATTCATTCTGTGATTTCTTTCTATCTCAGCACTCCTTCCCTTCTGTAGGTGGATTGCCCTCTGCTTTGCCCTCCGGTTCCCTAGGGGGAGCGTAAAGCCCTTGATGACCTTTAAAGCAGCATATGTCTAGTCTACCATCGTTTAGTCTGTTGTTAGGGCTAAACCAGCCCATGTAGGATCCACTAGTGACTGCGGGTACAGAATCTCTAGTCTGTACAGGAACCAGCTAGGTAAGTTGCAGTTTTTTAGTACTATACCTATTTTCCCATGAGAGTTGGTACACAGTCATAACAATAACCAGTTGTATGTGAAGAGGTAACTCTTCTGGGAAATTTCTATCATTTTGTATATAAGGATATAAGAGTTTTGTATCTGCAATATGTCTATACTCTACTAAGTATGAGAAGCACTTACAGTAAGTAGTTTGCTTATGTTGTTCTGACTAAGTTTACCAAAAAAGCTGTCTGTACTATAGGGTTAGAGGTGCTTTAACATCACTCTTAGCATTCACTCTTTAGGCATTTTTAAAGTACATCCTTTCAAAACTGTCTAGTATGGCACTTTGAATGCTGAATATTGATTTTTTGCCAGCTTTGACAATTCAGCTCTCTTTTTTCAATCAATTTTTTAGCCGAAACATTTAAACTTTATATAAATCTGTTGGGAAGTCAGGTGTAAGGCAGCAGTGCAAGACAGCTGAAAAGCAGATCACTGTCTAATGGGCTCCAAGGTAATTCAAGTCTCACTTTTATTGGATATGATTGCTGAAAATAATAAAAAGAAATAAAATGTCACAGAACTGCTAAGAAAAGGCCTTTAAAGATAAGAAAAGCTATAACATTGCCACAAGATATAAGGATGATTTATCAAAGCTGCAAATGAAGAAAAGTTGATGTATATGTGGCACATTCAAAGTGTTTGGACACTTTGCAAGTGTTTGGGAATTAGTATTCTCAAAGTGACAAATGATATTTCTCACTCAAACAAGCTGACACATTTGTCATAGTGACATAGCTTTCGGCCTTTCAAAGATGTATTTTCCCTTCTTGACTAAAATTTTAGATTTTTCAAAACAAACTTCCAAAACATAAAAATGCAGTATTTGACTGTTTCTAACACATTAATATTCATTATTGATTTATTTGTTTGATTAGGTTGTTAAAATAGTTTTAGACATATAGAAATGTATTAGTTTACTGTTGCCTATTCTAAAAATTAATATACAGTCAAATCAAATAAGTCATTGAAGACAATATATATATGATTATGTACCTATGCCATAGTATCCAAATATTGTTCTTGAAGCACTTCACTTTTATAAAGTGTTCTCTAAAATTTCACTTGATTGTCTAGAAAAGAGCATATTACCAAGATGGGTTTTCTATATGATCATCTAGAACAGAGGTGGAGATGGGTTTTCTAGATAATCATCTAGGACAGAAGTGGGGAACTTCAGAACAAGTTTTATGCAATTCATTTGAAAACAGTCTTAACCAGATAACTAATTTGAGGATCATTTCATAGGTTGAATGGTTGCTTAAGGAGACAAATACAAATATTGTCAGCTCACTCAAACTTCAATGTATAATAATCTTTATTTTTATATAGCGCTAACATATTCCGCAGTGCTTTACAGTTTGCACACATTATCGTCGCTGTCCCTGATGGGGCTCACAATCCATTCCCTATCTGTATGTTTTTGGAGTGTGGGAGAAAACCAGAGTTACTGGAGGAAACCCACACAAACACGGGAGAACATACAAACTCCTTGCAGATGTTGTCCTTGGTGGGATTTGAACCCAGGACTCCAGCGCTGCAAGGCTGCAGTGCTATCCACTGAGCCACCACGCTGCCCAGAATGTATCATGAACTTACTTAACAGTTCTCCAGCACTGATCATCTAGGTCAATCACCACAGTTTATAAAGACCAAAAAATAAGAAATACACTAAGCAAATTAAAAAGTTTATACACACAAAAACAAATACAAAACTATATAAACATTTAAAATTGAATACCTCAAACTAACATATACTGAATGCAGTGAAAAATAGGTAAATGCTTAGCAATAATCAGCAATGACGCAATAAGATAGGGAGGGATCTATGAACACAAGACCAGTTGTATATAAACATAACATATTCAATAGGTCACAGATGTCATCTAGGATGAGTTTCAAAACAAGGGATTTGCTTAGATATGCTCATTACTACTGTTTTTCTTCTTTTTTGGCCTTTGTCCTCTTTTGATACATGATGTAGCACCCTGTTGTACAATGTAGGCTGTGCATCTTTCTCTCCACCTTTGGTCATCACCACAGTTTTTGTGATGTTACTGGTAGGATTACAGATCAGCCAAGACTTGATAGTAGTTCTTCACAATCTCAGTGTTTGCATCTGACCAGCTAATGAGGAAACCAGAATACTAACTGATAGAAAGGTGAGCTTGGCAGCTAATCACTGTCTCCAGTAACCTAAGCAACTATGTCCTAGATTGTCAAAATTTGGCATCATACACTTAAGCACACTGGAATGCTTATTGGATTCCTATATTAGTCTTTTTCCTTGAAAGTTCTTCTGGATTATCTCCTGCTTTCCTTCTTTGGCCCGACTTTTTGATTAATGAGTATTCTCTGTCTAGTTATATGGCTGCATGACTGTTTAAGATCTGATTATTGAGAATGAATCTGATTCTTAACCCAGCTAATTTGTTTTTTTTTCTCCATAGATATGTGGCTATTCTGCAGACCCAATTTAGAAGCTCCTGCAGTGAAGACCAAAGATCGGTGCAGGGCTTAATGACTGAATGCCAAGTAGCTTGTTCAAATGGATCTTGGAATGCTGCCAACCAAAAGTTGAAAAGCAATAAAGGAACTTTTCTGATGAACATTGTTAGTAGAAGTTAATCTAGCAATAATAAAAATAAACAAGTGGTTGGTATGGTCATAATAACTTTTTATACAGTTATTCTTAGAGTAGTATAAGAAATGTCTCTGTCTGCTCTATGTAATAAAATATAACATATATATATTTGATTCAAGAACAGGGTTTCTCTTTTCATTTTTTAAATTCACCTCAACTTTTCTAGTAGTTTCATTTAAGGCTAAGGCTGAATGTTCGCAAAAATGTAGGTTTGTTTGATTAATACTGTAGTAAAGGGCATATAAAGTTAGAATTACTACTCTAGCAGTAGTAAAATGGAAAATAAAGTTTTAACAAGCTTTTTTTTCTTACTGAGACTCCATTTTGTTCACATACTGTAAGAAGAAATTATTTCCTGTAATGCCATGCCTTCCAGTTTGCAATTACACTTTCGCCCTTGGAATTTTCCAAAGAGCTGAAGCAGTAATGCTAGGAGCCTACATTATTGGAAATCTTGACTGGATTGCTAAAGTCTTAACAAGCTGGAACACAGACAGATAGCTTTCGTTTTGTACTCGGAAAAATACTGTGACATTCTATATTTTGTATTAGCTGAGACTAATGGGCTAAACCAGTTAGTACAAAGAAGACTCCTAAATTCTAGCTTAGGAACTATTTATTTTCAAAAAGATCCTTATGATATAAAATATGAGAGGGGCTTAAGTATGTTATATTATATAATAAAAAAACAAGAACAATATACATGAGTATGAAAAAGAGTATGGAAAATGTAGTGGCTGAAACCTTTGATAAGTTACTAATGCAATGTGGGATGGCACTTTAGGTATAATTAGGATGTAGTAGTCCTTGGTGGTAGAGTGCTTCCCTTTATGCACACCAGCAGCCTTCTGTGAATGCTCATGACATGGAATGTTAGCACCCTAGGCAAACTGCTCCTTTCACAAGAAAGAATGAAATAATATTCATTGGCAATGGGTCAATGTAAAGGACTGTTTGAAACATCCCTGATGATCTGTAGTTATCATGTTTATGTGTTTCACCTATAAAATTCTGTCCTGTTCAGAATGCAGGATTTGGTACTGGATGAAACCATAACTCTAGATGTCTTCTGCATAGCCTGAAGATCTTTTTGTATGTTATAAATGATTTCTTTTTCTCATTACGTATTAGGTTTCCTAGTGTTCTTCCCTCAATGTTTTTTTATACCACATCCTGAAAGGCTGATTTTTGTTTTATGAGTATCAAACCTCTTGAAAACATTGTCAACTTTTGAAATTGAATGCTAACGTTTGTGGAGGTAGATCTGTACTAGAGATGGATTTTTTTATGGTAAATTCGAATTGGAGAAGCAAATGACTTAAGATCTGCATTTTGGCAAATTATTTTTTTTTAAAATTCAAGAAAAATTAAATTCCACTTTAATTTATTTTCTGATATCTAGTCTGTACCCTTTAGACTACTTCTACTTACTAATTATAACATTTTTGTCTGGTCTGAAATCTATCTTGCTTTTGCCATAGTAAGAATGAAACATGGAGCAAAACTGGCCTATGTAAGCATCAAAACTGGTCTGTTTAAAGGGAACCAGTCAGGTTCCCCGTGCCCCTAGGACTACCAGAAGTTGTGTCTTTATAGCTACAGTGGTGTGAAAAAGTGTTTGTCCCTCCTGATTTCCAAATTTTTTGCATGTTTGTGTTAGGGTTCGAGTTCCCGCTGCTGCACAAGGTGAGTCTCGAACCAGTCCCGCTGCGGTCCCCCATTCATCTCCGGCCGCAGTGGAGCCTGCTCAGCAGAGACATCGGTCCCAGTGTCTTGCCCATTCCAATACTGTGCAGAGACTTGCTGCTGCCTCTACTGGATCTGCTATTATAGGCAGTGCTGGAGCAGACGTCTTTGGGACGAAGTCCTGCGTTTCCCCTTCTGAGCATGCCCAGGGTAAGATCTCTCATTGGAGATCAGGGGTCACATGTTCAGGTACTGCAGCAGCTCCTATTGGTCCGCCAGGAAGGTCCTGAAACTACATGTGTTTTGGAACAGTTTCTCATTGGTCCTTGTTTCTGGCAGGTCCTGTAGCTGTTACTATAAAAGGGTGGCATGGCTGGGCCGCCATGCGCTAATATCAACCGTTATATGCTTTGCGCCAGTGTGGTCATGCGTGTGTGTGGTTAGGGCTCGGCTGAAATAAGCCCCTAGAATACCGACTTAATCGGTGAGGAGTTTGGCATGCTAGCTGGTCAGGGCCGGTGTCCTAGATGCCCTAGAATACCGGCATAACTGGTGAGGAGTTTGATTGCCGTATTCAGGGCCTGGCGTTCAGACGCCAAAGATTGCGGGTGACTCCCGCGAGGACATTAGCGCATGATCACGTTCTATGTTTTCTTAGCAGTCAACTGTGTACCTGGGTGCCTGACAGGACACAGAAGTTTGTCTCAGTGGCTCTGTGACGTAACAGGGTTCGCTTTCAACGCTAAACAGTGCCCTAACGTCTTTATTTTGCGACTCAGTGGTGTTAAGTGAGTTCGCACACATCGCCATATAGCGCTGCGGCACTCCTTCTAGCGGCTCTGTGGAATAACAGAGTTCGCACATATTGCCACAGCGCGTTACGGCGTTTATTTTGGCGACTCTGCGAGATAACAGAGTTCGCTTCTTGCGCCATTTTACTAGCAGCAGGCTCCGCCTGCACGGTGGACCCCGGGCTGCGAACGCACCTCTCTACATCATATATTTGGTGCATTCCGCAGACCCTATCAGTTTGTCACACTTAAATGCTTCATATTACCAAGCAAATTTAAATATTAGACAAAGATTAAACAAGTAAACACAAAATGCAGTTTTCAAATAAAGGTCTTATTTATTAAGGGAAAAATAAATCCAAACCTAGAGGACTCTGTGTGATTGCCTCCTCCCTTAAAATATATATTAACAGTGGTTTATCACAGCTTTGGGAAGTTGGGTTCAAATACCCTAGCACAAGCAGGCCTGATTACTGCCACACCTATTCAAAATCAAGAAATCACTTAAATAGGACCTGCCTTACAAAAAGTGAAGGAGACCAAAATATCCTCAAAACCTAGACCTCATGCCGCGATCCAAAGACATTCTGGAACAAATGAGAAACAAAGCAATTGAGATCTTTCAGTCTGGAAAAGGTTATAAAACCATTTCTAAAGCTTTTGAAATGACACGTGTACATCCATCTTCAGAGAGATATAAAGATCTATTTATGTGTGTAATGTAATAAAGAGTCTGTTAGGCAGAGTATTTAGCTATGTAGACACAACTGCTGGTAGTTCTGGGGGCAGGTTCACTTTAGGTATTCATTTGTAGATTAAACACACTACTGCACTGAGAAGGTGGTGTGTTTCTAATTTCTAACTTACAGGTTAGTCTGATTTTTTTTCTATGAATTCAAACTGAACAAAGAGTGAAATAAAAAGTCTTACATATTATTTTCAAGTTTGTATTCTTTCTTTCCTGGTAATCTTCTATCTGTGTCTTGTGCTTTTTTGTATGAAATATTTGAGTTTACAAATATATAAATTACAGCAATGCCTAGTGACCCAATCACTGATGTAAAACTAACCAGGAAATAGCTGAAAGTACATGAATCCTTATATATGAACAGCAAGTGACAGATGTATGCTCAATAGCATATGTGCACCATCAAGGACAGAGTTACACTTCCAACAATCACTAAAACATACATTTACATGCAGACTCATACATTATACTTGTATACTTTTAAGTTGTGACTAGAGATGAGCAAATTTTTTGAAATTCAAATTTGACAACTTCTCTGAGTCTTCCCCAAAATGTTATTTGCTGTTAATAAATTTGAGTAAATTTCAAAGCTGGAAAACTTGCAATTGCTTATAAATTACATGTGGGGGAGAGGAGAAAGAAAAAAAGAACCTCACTGACCATTAATTTACACTTTACTGGTGTGGAAGAGAGGACCCTGCAGATCATAATAGCTGACACTCTACAGGAGATAGATGTCTCTATTGACCATAAGAGCTTACACTCTACTGAAGAGATATACTTACCCAGTGACTCTGGAAATAGAAAATTACTTTGCTATAATAATTGTGCTTCACTGAGAAACGTTGATATAAAATGAGAAAGGTACTGATCATCACTGTACATGGTATGTTGATCCACTAGATGCTGCAGCTGAAAGGCAGATAGGGGAAGCATATGTGGCAATGCGAAATGATGTTTGCCTACTCTCTGATACTTTAGCTTCGTGGGGAATGGTGCCAGGCAAGATTTTTGATTTTTTGCAAACCGCAAATCAATACTCAATGTTAGGGTCTGCGGAACGCACCTAATAGATATAATAGAGAGGTGCGTTCGCAGCCCGGGGTCCACCGTGCAGGCGAAGCCCGCTGCTAATAAGATGGCGAAAGTAGCGAACTCTGTTATCCCGCAGAGTCGCAAAAATAAACGCCGTAGCGCGTTGTGGCAGTAAGTGCGAACTCTGTTAATCCCAGAGCCGCTAACGGGATGCCACAGCGCTATATGGCAATAGGTGCGAACTCACTTAACTTCAGTGAGCCGCAAAGTAAAACGCTAGGGCGCTGTCTAGCGTCATAAGCGAACCCTGTTAAGTCACAGAGCCGCTGAGAAAAAGTACAGTGTCCTGTCAGGCTCTCAGGTACATGGATAATTGCTAAGCGAGCATAATACGTGGTCATGCGCTAATGTCCTCGCGGGAGTCACCCGCAATCTATGGCGTCTGAACGCCAGACCCTGAATACGGCAATCAAACTCCTCACCGGTTATGCCGGTAATCTAGGGCATCTAGGACACCGACCCTGACCAGCTAGCACACCAAACTCCTCACCGATTAAGTCGGTATTCTAGTGGCTTATTTCAGCCGGGTCCCTAACCACACACACGCATGACCACACTGGCGCATAGCATACAATGGTTGATATTAGCGAATGGCGGCCCAGCCATGCTACCCTTTTATAGCAACAGCCACAGGACCTTCCAGGAACAAGGACCAATGAGAAACCTGTTCCAGAAGACTCGTAGTAACAGGGCCTTCCTGGCGGGCCAATAGGAGCTGCTGCAGTACCTGAGCATGTGACCCCTGATCTCCAATGAGAGATCTCACTCTGGGCATGCTCAGAAGGGAAAATGCAGTACTTAGTCCCAAAGACGTCTGCTCCAGCATTGACTATAATAGCAGATCCAGGAAAGGCAGCAACAAGTCACTGCCCAGTAGTGGAGTGGGCAAGATGCCTGGACCGACGCCTCTGCTGAGCAGGCTCCACTGTGGCCGGAGATGAATGGGAGACCGCAGCGGGATGGGTTCGAGACTCCCCTTGTGCAGCAGCAGGAAATCGAACCCTAACATTACCCCCCCTTCTCTGGGCCTCGCTGCGCTCAAAGGCAGCGATGAGCTGCAGAGCGTGAACATGCTCGGCAGGCTCCCAGGATCTATCTCAGGCCCATAACCCCTCCAATTTTTTGCCTCGTACCACCTTGCACCCAACAATGGCGTTCACCTCATGATCGTCGGTAGATGAACCCGACGTCCCAGCAGATGACTCGGAAAACCGGGAAATGGCCACGGGTTTCAAGAGGGACACGTGAAAGGTGTCAGTGATACCAAGGCGAGGCGGAAGGGCCAAGTGGTAAACTACCGGGTTCACCTGCTCAAGAACTTTAAAGGGGCCCAAAAAGCGAGGTGCCAACTTGGTGGACTCTACCCGTAGCCTGATGTTTCGGGCAGAAAGCCTCACTAGGTCACCCGGAGCAAACGTAGGAGCGGGGCGCCGATGGGCATCGGCCGAAGACCTCATCCTCTCTTTGGAGGCCTGAATGGCATCCTGAGTGTGGTCCCAAATGTCCCGTGCCTCCACAGCCCAGTCTGCCACCCTGGAATCGGCGGAAGACACGGGCATAGGCACTGGTACCCGCGGATGCTGACCGTAGTTCAGGAGGAATGGGGTCTCTCCGGTGGAGTCAGCCACAGCATTATTTAGAGCAAACTCAGCCCACGGTAGCAAGGATGCCCAGTCATCCTGCCTGGCAGAGACAAAATGTCGCAAGTATGTGACCAAGGTCTGGTTGGCCCTCTCTACCAACCCATTCGTCTCGGGATGGTATGCAGAGGAGAGATTCAACTCAATGCTGAGTAAACGACACAGCTCTCTCCAGAACCGAGACGCAAATTGGGGATCTCGATCACTAACAATTTTGTCTGGCATACCGTGTAGGCGGAAAATATGCCTAATGAATAATGCTGCCAAGGCCCGTGCAGACGGTAACCGTGGTAACGGCACCAAGTGCACCATTTTGGAGAAGTGGTCGGTTATCACCCAGATGATGGTGCAGCCCCGAGACTTGGGTAAGCCAACCACAAAATCCATCCCGACCATCTCCCAAGGCCTGTCTGCCACCGGTAAAGGAAAGAGTAACCCAGCTGGCCGTTGTCAAGGGGACTTATTCTTGGCGCAGGAGACGCATGCCTGAACGTATTCCTGATGTCACGGACCATATGTGGCCACCAGTATGTCCTCGCCAGCAACTCAGATGTCCTCTTTGCCCCAAAATGTCCACCCACCCTGGACGAGTGTGCCCAAGAGAGAACCTCCGGTCGCAAATTGATGGGCACAAAAGTCTTGCCCGGAGGCACAGACTCAAGCGAAACCGGGGCTACAGTTCTTAGGCTCTCTGTGGGGACAATCAGCCGACGCTCCTCCTTCACCTCCTCAGAGGACACCACCGAGCGAGACAGAGCATCAGCACGAATGTTCTTCTCCCCTGAGAGAAAATGGAGGGTGAAATGGAATCGGGAGAAGAACAGGGACCATCTGGCCTGACGGGAATTTAGCCGCTGGGCGGTCTCTAAATAGACCAAATTTTTGTGGTCAGTGAACACTTGGAAGGGAAAGCGAGCCCCCTCCAGGAGATGTCTCCACTCAGAAAAGGCCAACTTCATGGCTAGCAACTCCCTATCCCCAATGGAATAATTCCTCTCCGCAGGTGTGAAGGTCTTGGAGAAGAAGAAGAAGCAAGGATGTTTACGACCTTGAGCATCCTTTTGAAAAAGGACTGCTCCAGCACCAACGGACGAGGCATCTACCTCCAATATAAAAGGCTTATCAACCTCGGGACGATGTAGGATAGGAGCGCTAGCAAAATGGGACTTGATTGAAGTAAAGGCCTTGGAGACCTCCTCTGACCACAATTTGGGATTGGCTCCTTTCTTGGTGAGGGCTACCAAGGGAGCAACCAAAGTAGAGAAGTGGGAATGAATTGGCGATAGTAATTAATGAACCCCATAAAGCGCTGCACCGCTTTAAGAGAGTGGGGTTCTTGCCAATCCATTACAGCCTGTAGTTTGGCAGGATCCATAATCAATCCCTGAGTGGAGATGATATAGCCCAGGAATGGCAAAGACTCCTGCTCAAACACACACTTCTCCAACTTCGCATATAAGGAATTTGCCCGCAAGAGGTCGAAGACCCTGCAAACATCTCTCCGGTGGGTGTCCATATCTGGAGAAAAGATGAGAATGTCATCCAGATAGACTACCACAGAGGTGGCAAGCATGTCCCGGAAGATGTCATTTACGAAATCTTGGAAGACGGCTGGAGCATTACAGAGCCCGAAGGGCATCACAAGATATTCGTAATGTCCATCTCTGGTATTGAACGCCGTCTTCCATTCATCCCCCTCACGGATGCGGATCAGGTTATAGGCACCACGAAGATCCAGCTTAGTAAATACCCTTGCTCCCCGGAGCCTATCAAAGAGCTCAGATATTAGGGGCAAAGGATATTTGTTCTTAAGGGTAATGGCGTTAAGACCCCTATAGTCTATACACGGTCGTAATTCTCCATTCTTCTTCTGCACAAAGAAAAATCCTGCCCTGCTGGTGACACTGACTTCCTAATAAACCCTCTGGCCAGATTTTCCTGGATGTATTGTGACATGGCCTCGTCTCAGGAAGAGAGAGAGGATACACTCTTCCCTGAGGGGGCTCCGTTCCAGGAAAGAGGTCTATAGGACAGTCATAAGGGCGATGAGGCGGCAGAGTCTCCGCTGCCTTTTTGGAGAATACGTCTGCGTATGAGCGATAAACCTTGGGAAGGGAATCAAGATATATGGGTATCTCCGTTGTGGATACCTGAACGTCCTCTCTGAGACATTTGTCTCTGCAATGATCACCCCAACCCAGTATTCTCCCAGAGGACCACTCAATATGGGGAGAGTGGTGGCGAAGCCAGGGTAATCCCAACAAAACCTCATCTATTCCCTCAGGAAGGACAAAAAGGGATATATTCTCCTGATGTGAAGGAGACATAGACAGAGGTAGAGTGACAGTCTGGTGGGTGATTTGTGAGGGCAGGATTGCTCCATTCAACACTCTCACCGATATTGGCTTGGCGAGCGTCACCAGCGGTATGGAATGGCGAGAGGCAAAGGAGGAGGACATAAAATTCCCCTCTGCCCCAGAGTCCACACAAAGCTTGGCGGGATGGGTGGATGAACCTAGAGAGATTAACCCTTTAAGGAGCATCTTCGGAGCAAAATCCCTCGCGTCTAATGACCCTGCACCCATGGTCACGGAACATGACCGTTTACTTATTCTCTGGGGACATTGGTTGGCATAATGTCCTGACTGCTGACACACTCTACAGACCACGGATACTCGAGTGGTCCGAGACTTAGATCCCACTCGAGTATTCTCCACGGTCTCTGGGGAGTCAGACGCCCGAACGGGAAATTCCAGAGGTTTGGCAAAGGTGGGTGCCAGCCGAAACCTCTGCCTACACTGGGTCCGCTCTAACCTCCGCTCGTGAAAACGGAGGTCGATGCGGGTAGATATAGAAATGAATTTCTCCAGTGTGGCAGGAATCTCCCTGGTAGCCAAAGCGTCCTTTACATGGTCTGCCAGTCCTCTCCAGAACACTGGAATAAGAACTTTATCTGGCCACTCTAATTCAGAGGCCAAAGTCCGAAATTGGACTGAGAACTGGCTGACCATGGACAAGCCCTGTGACATTGTCAGTAGTTGGAGTGCCGTATCGTGCGTGACCTGAGGTCCTAAAAAGACCTTTTTCAAAGCCTCCAAAAACCGAGGAGCACTCCGCACCACACGATCGTCACGCTCCCACAGCGGTGTTGCCCACTCCAACGCTCTGCCCGAGAGTAGAGACAGTACAAAACCCACTTGTGCCCGGTCCGTGGGGAAACGTGCAGCCAGAAGCTCGAGCTGTATAGAGCACTGACTCACGAATCCCCGACATTGCTTGCTGTCACCGGCAAACTTGTCAGGAAGCGGGAGGTGGGATAATGTAGGGACAGAGGTAGCAGAGGACAAACTGGCTGCAGCCACGCTAGCAGCCTGAACAGCGACTGCGGTAATATCCACAGCTGAGGTTGTGCGCTCAAGAGCCGCCAACCTTCCCTCCAGCTGCTGGATATACTGCCTTAGACGCTGGTCATCCGCCATTTTACTAGCCAGACCCTGGCGCTAATATTATGTTAGGGTCTGCGGAACGCACCTAATAGATATAATAGAGAGGTGCGTTCGCAGCCCGGGGTCCACCGTGCAGGCGAAGCCCGCTGCTAATAAGATGGCGAAAGTAGCGAACTCTGTTATCCCGCAGAGTCGCAAAAATAAACGCCGTAGCGCGTTGTGGCAGTAAGTGCGAACTCTGTTAATCCCAGAGCCGCTAACGGGATGCCACAGCGCTATATGGCGATAGGTGCGAACTCACTTAACTTCAGTGAGCCGCAAAGTAAAACGCTAGGGCGCTGTCTAGCGTCAAAAGCGAACCCTGTTACGTCACAGAGCCGCTGAGAAAAAGTACCGTGTCCTGTCAGGCTCTCATGTACACGGATAATTGCTAAGCGAGCATAATACGTGGTCATGCGCTAATGTCCTCGTGGGAGTCACCCGCAATCTATGGCGTCTGAACGCCAGACCCTGAATACGGCAATCAAACTCCTCACCGGTTATGCCGGTAATCTAGGGCATCTAGGACACCGACCCTGACCAGCTAGCACACCAAACTCCTCACCGATTAAGTCGGTATTCTAGTGGCTTATTTCAGCCGGGTCCCTAACCACACACACGCATGACCACACTGGCGCATAGCATACAATGGTTGATATTAGCGCATGGCGGCCCAGCCATGCTACCCTTTTATAGCAACAGCCACAGGACCTTCCAGGAACAAGGACCAATGAGAAACCTGTTCCAGAAGACTCGTAGTAACAGGGCCTTCCTGGCGGGCCAATAGGAGCTGCTGCAGTACCTGAGCATGTGACCCCTGATCTCCAATGAGAGATCTCACTCTGGGCATGCTCAGAAGGGAAAATGCAGTACTTAGTCCCAAAGACGTCTGCTCCAGCATTGACTATAATAGCAGATCCAGGAAAGGCAGCAACAAGTCACTGCCCAGTAGTGGAGTGGGCAAGACGCCTGGACCGACGCCTCTGCTGAGCAGGCTCCACTGTGGCCGGAGATGAATGGGAGACCGCAGCGGGACGGGTTTGAGACTCCCATTGTGCAGCAGCGGGAAATCGAACCCTAACACTCAAAATGTTAAAATTTTTTGGAAATTTGCCTCACACTCAATGCTCCTTGAATTAATCTGAAAAGTGAGAGCAATAAGTTTTGCCTCGAAGTTTGAAACCTGCCATTGTCAAGGTCCAATGTTATGTTTTGGTAGCTGAGGAGAAATAGCAAAAATAGCCAAAGTAGCAATACACCAGAGAGGCTGGAAACTACTGGGTTGCAGAACCCTAAACTAACCGCAACACTAGAAGTAGCCGTGGAGCGTGCCTACGGTGATCCTAGACGCCTCGTCACAGCCGGAGAGATAGCTACACCTAAAGGCAGAAAGATGAAAGCTAAATGCCCCATAGCAGAACCCCAAAAGAAATAGGAAGCCCCCAAACATGTAATAGCGGTGTCATGTATAGTGTACAGTTCCTATAGCGTCTTGTGCTTGGGTGCGAGGAAAACACAGAAGACACAGGTTGATATGAAATGACTTGTATTACTTCATACAAGCATGCTGAAAAGTTCACACAGTTTGCAGGAACAGCGACAGGAGACACAGCAGGCCAGAGTAACTTCAAGCTTTACAATAACTCTCCAAGCAGGTTCAGGATCTCTTCTCTGTACCGTAATTCCTCTACAAACATGGATTCACCAAACAGCAGGTTTCCAGAGTCCAAAAGTGTTCCAAGGTTCCTCAGTAGGGAATAGCTGGAGTACAAGTCCAAGGCTTCCAGGAGTCAGGTCACAGACTGACTGAGGCTTGATTCAGGAGCACTGATTGTTCAGCTGAGGCTGCTTAAGAAGCAAGAGGGAAGAATCAGGGCGGGAACATGAAAACTGGAAACTCCATATTAACTGAGGGCAAGAGCTGCAGAAAGACAGAAAGCAAAATGGCCGACGGAAAACTGAGTTTCAAGGAACATGTCAACAGAGACAAAGAACCTTACATTACTCCCCCCTTAGGGACAACCTCCGGATGACCTCAGACCAGGCTTGTCAGGGTACCTCTGATGAAACTGGCGGAGCAGGCGAGGAGCATTTATATTATTGACTGGTTGCCATGAGTTGTCCTCCACTGGGTAGCCCTGCCATTTAATCAAATATTGCAACTGATTTCTGTACAACCTGGAATCTAGAATCCTTTCCACCATAAATTCTTCCTGACCATCGACCAGCACTTGGTCAGGGCAAGGAGAAGAACGTCCAGGAAACGTATTGGGTGTTGCAGCCTTTAGTAGGGATACATGAAAGACAGGGTGGATTCTCATAGTTCTGGGCAGTTGAAGACGACAAGCAACAGCACTTATAATCTTACTGATCTTATAAGGTCCAATGTACTTATGTCCCAATTTAGACGATGGAATCTTTAATTTAAGATTTCTGGTTGACAGCCAGACCAAATCTCCTACCTTGAAAGCTGGTGCAGGTTTACAAAATTTATCTGCTGCTTTCTTGTACCTTTCCTGAGCCAATTCTAGATTTTCCTTTAGAAGATCCATATTCTTTTGTAAAGAAGTGATTCTTTCAGCCACTGCCGGCAAGGGCGTATCTATGGGAAATCGAGGAAGAATGTTAGGATGATAACCTAGATTGGAGTAAAAAGGAGACTGCTTAGTGGAGTCACTCTGAGAGTTGTTATAAGAGAACTCAGCCAGTGGAAGTAGATCCACCCAATCATCCTGTAGGTGGCAGATAAAACAGCGGAGATACTGCTCCAGGGTCTGATTGGTTCGTTCTGTCTGTCCATTAGTCTGGGGATGAAAAGCAGAAGAAAGGTTTACTTTAATGTCCAATGCTGCACAGAAATTTTGCCAAAACCTTGAAGTGAATTGCACCCCTCGATCCGAAATGACCTCATCCGGTACTCCATGTAAGCGAAACACATTCTTAATCATCAAGTCTGATGTCTGTTTTGCAGTGGGTAAGCCGACACAAGGGATAAAATGAGCTGCCTTTGTTAGACGGTCAACCACCACTAGAATGGTGTTCTTCCCTTGAGAGGTTGGTAACTCCACAATGAAGTCCATAGAAATGGATCCCCACGGGCGCGACGGGGTGGGAAGAGGTTGCAACAGACCAGTTGGTGAGGAGCGAGGTGTTTTGCATCTTGCACAGACTTCACATGAAGTGACATAGTTTAAGACATCTTTCCTGTAAGTGGGCCACCAAAAGAAACGAGAAAGAAATTCTTGTGTCTTTAGAATTCCCCTATGCCCGGCTATCTTGAAATTGTGGATGAGTTGCAATACTCTCAATCTGACTGTTTCAGGTATATACAGACGTTGTCCCTGAATCCACACACCATTCTTAAAGACAAGACTTACGTCCCTTGGGGGTTGAGCCAACAAAGAATCCGCATGGTATGCTTCCTTGATGTCCTTAAGTAGGTCTTGATTATGAATCACTCCCAGGAATCTAGAGTCAGGAAGAATAGTCTAAAGGGTATGCCACACTAAACAATATCGCTAACGGGATCGCTAAAAAAGTCACTATTTAGCGATCCCGTTAGCGATGTTGTTCAGTGCGGCAGCTTCCAGCGACGAGCTTCCTGCTGTGATCTCGCTCGTCGCTGGAATCGCTCCGGACCCTATTTTCTCGTCGGCGCTCCCGCTGGGTAAGTATTATCGCTGAGTGTGGCACCTTTTCTTAGCGATTTAGCGGTACTTTTGTACCGCTAAAGTCGTTAAGAAGATCGCTAGCGGCGATAGCGTCGTTAACTATATCGCTAAATGTGGCCGATTTAGCGATATAGAAACAATCCCGCTAGCGATCTCATTAGTATGCAACGCTAACGAGATCGCTAGCGGGATAGCTTAGTGTGGCAGTACCTTTAGGAGGAGTAAGTGGACGTGTCTCTGCTGAATGAATCCTAGAGAGTGCATCAGCCTTTCCATTGCGCGATCCTGGTCTATAAGAAATGACAAAATTAAGTTGGTTTAGGAAAAGATTCCAGCGAGCCTGGCGAGGAGTCAGGCACTTAGCCGACCTGATAAATTCAAGGTTACGATGGTCTGTCAGGACAACTATTTGCTGTGCAGCTCCCTGAAGAAGGTGTCTCCATTCCTTGAAGGCGGCAATAATGGCCAACAATTCTCTATTGCCCACATCGTAGTTCCTCTCAGCCGAAGACAACTGCTGGGAAAAGAAGGCACAGGGATGCAAGACATTCTTCTCACCTGTTCTCTGAGAGAGTATAGCTCCAACGGCACAGTCTGAAGCATCCACCTCTATTATGAAGGCAAGCTCGGGGTTGGGATGTACTAAGATAGGTGCGGTGGTAAATTTATCCTTTAAACAGGAAAATGCTTCCTGAGCTTGCGGGGTCCAGGAGAACCTAGACTGTTTCCGGGTAAGTTGGGTGATAGGTGACACTACCTCAGAAAAATTCTTAATGAAACGTCTATAGAAGTTGGCAAACCCGATGAAACGCTGCACCTCCTTCACATTTCTAGGAATTGGCCAATCCTTGATGGCTTGGGTCTTGCTTCCATCCATACTAATCCTTGCGTAGATAGTACATACCCCAGAAATTGAATTTCGGTCCTATGGAATTCACATTTTTCAAGTTTGATGTAGAGATGGTTTTGTCTTAGGCGTTCTAAGACCATTCTCACATGTCCATGATGTTCCTCTGTGGAGTTAGAAAAAATTAGAATATCATCCAGATAAATCACCACAAATGTATCTAGGAGATCCTGAAGATATCATTCACGAAGTGTTGGAAAGTGGCTGGGGCGGTACTCAGGCCAAAAGGCATAACTAGATATTCAAAGTGTCCATAGCGTGACCTGAAAGCAGTCTTCCATTCATCCCCAGGTCTAATACGGACCAAGTTATAGGCCCCACGGAGATCCAGTTTAGAGAAAATTTTGGCATGCCGCACTCTCTCCAACAACTCAGGGATTAAAGGCAATGGATAACGGTTTCTAATAGTAACCTTATTGAGTTCCCTATAGTCTATGCAGGGTCTCAGAGATCCATCTTTCTTCTTCACAAAGAAGATGGGTGCACCTGCGGGAGATGAAGAGGGGCGTATGAAGCCTTTGGCTAGATTTTCATCTATGTAGTCCTTCAAAGCTTTTAGCTCGGGCCCCGCTAGGGGGTAGATCTTACCAAAAGGTATCTCGGCTCCAGGCAATAATTCGATTGGACAATCATATGGACGGTGAGGAGGAAGCTGATCAGCGTTCTTCTTGTCATATAAATCCACATAGTCCTGGTATACAGCTGGTAGTTCAGGGACTGACATGGTTCCCTTAGGAACAGAGCAAGCTGAAACTCCTTGACTCATCTGTTTCTCCGGAAAGTGTAATTCCTTGGTCTCCCAGTTAATCGTAGGATTCTGCGCCTGCAGCTATGGTAGCCCTAGAATAATGGGAAAGTGGGGAGAAGAGATAAGCAAAAAAGACATTTTCTCCTGATGATCTTTACCCATAAGGACCCTCAAAGGCTCTGTTTCTTGATCCACTGGTCCAGAAGTCAGTAGAGAGCCATCCACAGTCTCCATCTGTACTGGAGTAGCTTCTTCACTGAACGTATCCCCTATTTCAGAGCAAAGGAGATATCCATAAAATTTCCACTTGCTCCTGAGTCGATCATAGCAGAGCTAGACACCCAGACTGAGTCAACCCAGAGTTTGATGGAAAGGAAGCAATGAGAACTGTTTCTTTTACAACTCAGCTGGGACACCGCTGAGGAAACTTGAAAAATTGCAGCGTTTATACCGTCATCGTCCCCAGAACTAACAGAGTTTAAGTCCGAGAAATCAAGATTTCTTGCAGCAGATCTCTCTGGAGCCTGAGGCTCGGACATGACAGAGCTCCTCTCGCAACACTCACAGTGAATGACTGCTGCAGTAGTCTTATGAGAACGGCTGGGGCAGTTTATAATGAAGTGCCCTGACTTACCACAGTAGAAACATAGATTTTCCTTTATACGATGTTCTTTGCGTGCATCACTAACCCGTCTTTGTAAAGAGTCCACCTGCATGGGTTCAGGTTCTGGTTCCCTTGTGATCCTACTCAAAGGTTCCTTAGCTGAGGAGGGAGGTAGTAAAAGGTTAGTGCGATTATTTTCGAACCATCTCTCTTGTCTGCGTTCAGTCAGACGAGCATCAATACGGATACAATAGTTAATAAAGTCACCTAACGCAGTGGGAGGGTCGGCCCGAGCAAGTTCATCCTTAATCAGTGGAGACAACCCCTTCCGAAAAATAGATTTTTTAGCGGAAGTGTCCCAAGTGGTATCAAGAGCCCATCTCCTGAAATCCAGGGCATATTCGGCTACTGAACGCTTACCTTGGCGCAAAGTTAACATGGCTGCTTCAGCTGTTGCACCTCGATTGGGGTCATCAAACACCTGCCCCATGGCTGAAATAAAAGCATCAAGGTGATTCAAACAATCATCCTCAGTCTCAGTCTCATGTGGGGGTTTGCCCACATCAAAGCCTTATTGGTAAGCAACATGATTATAGTAAGCACTTTGGATCGTTCAGTGGGAAATTGTGAAGCATGTGCAGAGAAAAATAAATTGCATTGATTAATAAATCCCCTGAATTTCTCACGTTCACCGCCAAAACGAAAAGGAGGTAATTTGGGGATCCCAGAACTCGGGGTTATGGCAGGAGCCTGGGCTCGTTCCTCTAGAGCCTCAATCCTGGCTCGCAATTCCTGGGTAGTCTGTCCAAACACTTGCAAATTATGATTAGTGAGGTCCTGTAGGCTTGCAAAACGGGTTTTTAAAGTCTGTACATCTGAAAGGATTGTATCAGTCACTCCGCAAAGTTCCTTTATGCGGGCCTCCATCTTCCAGATCTTTTAAGGCAGAAGTGCTGGAAGGAGAAGAGGAAAGGAAAAAAAAAAAAACAATAGTGTTTACCTGTGGTAACACTCCAGAGTAAAATTTTAAGGGAATGCGCTCACCTGGAATGGTTGTGAGAAGTCACAACCACTGTCATCACATAAGGTATTAAACGGACATCTGATATCCACAGTCACAGCAGACACGGCTTTCCCAGACCCAGTAGACACTAAACATCGGCTCCTGAATCTTGTCATGTATAGTGTACAGTTCCTATAGCGTCTTGTGCTTGGGTGCGAGGAAAACACAGGAGACACAGGTTGATATGAAATGACTTGTATTACTTCATACAAGCATGCTGAAAAGTTCACACAGTTTGCAGGAACAGCGACAGGAGACACAGCAGGCCAGAGTAACTTCAAGCTCTACAATAACTCTCCAAGCAGGTTCAGGATCTCTTCTCTGTACCGTAATTCCTCTGCAAACATGGATTCACCAAACAGCAGGTTTCCAGAGTCCAAAAGTGTTCCAAGGTTCCTCAGTAGGGAATAGCTGGAGTACAAGTCCAAGGCTTCCAGGAGTCAGGTCACAGACTGACTGAGGCTTGATTCAGGAGCACTGATTGTTCAGCTGAGGCTGCTTAAGAAGCAAGAGGGAAGAATCAGGGCGGGAACATGAAAACTGGAAACTCCATATTAACTGAGGGCAAGAGCTGCAGAAAGACAGAAAGCAAAATGGCCGACGGAAAACTGAGTTTCAAGGAACATGTCAACAGAGACAAAGAACCTTACAAGCGGTTAGACAAGAAGAAAATACGAACACAGACAGAAAATAGAATGAGCAAACGCTGGGTCCCAATTCTGTCTAGATAGAAAAGTATAGGAAAGAATTCTGACTGCAACCTAAAAAACCCTGACAAAAATACCAACACTTCTGATTAACAAAAAAACCTGAGATCACACAATCTCTACCACCTAAATCAGATCTCTGGTGTAACACACAGCAATTCAGCAAATAAAAAGTGACACAGGAAAAGAGCAAAAGTGCAAACACAAACTGAGCACAAATGCAGCGCAAGGCCCCAAAAGGGGACCAGGCTGAAGTCTACTGCAAGGCAGCAAACAAGCAAGGAAAATCCAACCAAAGGAAAAAAAACAGCAATTCACTTATCTGAATGAAAGCAGGAATGCAAGCTGAGCTCCAACCAAGACCTGGAAGAACAATTGCTTACCGGCAAGGCTGATGGGGGTTCAGGTCACTTATATCAGACCATTCAGACCCAGCTGAAAGCCATTCAGCAATTGGTTCATTACCCTCAGCAACCACCGGAGGGAGCCCCAGCTCCGAAGTCACCTCCAACGTGTTCACAACAGTCCAAACCTTTAAAGGGAACCTGTTGCCAGAAGAAATGCTATTAACCTGCAGATAGGATTAATATACAGGTTAACAGCGTTATTATACCTGCCCAGAGCCTGCACTTAGTGGAAAATGCAGGCAGCATTACTGGCTCGGTAACAGGAACGAGTTCAGTCACAGCTCTGAATATACAGAGCGGTGGTTGTAATCATGCACCTGGCCATGACTGACACTGGCTTTTCTATCATTCAGGCTGAGAGCGTAGTTATTGCAGTCTCTCAGTGTTCACAGAGCGGTGGCAAAAGCCACTCTATCGACGCCCCATGACTGAAAGCTGAACGCTATTGGGGTGAATAAAATTAATTTACTACTAGCGCCAGGCAGGTTAATAGCTCTATTAATCTGCAGATTTACCCCATATCTCCATGTTAATAGATTTTTTATGGTCACAATTTCTCTTTAAGAATTAATTGGTTACTCATAAAAAAATCAAGATCTTTGAATAAAAACAGATTACAAATTATGTAACAACTTTACACTAACTCACAGAAAAATCCTAACCCCATATGAAATATAGAAATCAAATAAAAGCCCCTATAAAATACAAACCTCAGACCATTAATACAGATCATTAAATCAATAAGGATACCAATATAAAAAGGCTCCAATGAAATCCAAAAGTAGCAACAAAGTACAAAACACACTCCAGGACAGAAGACAAAAATAAATATAGACCTCAGAGCAGACACTCTGAGCAATACAGACCCCTAAATAAATGAGGTTATCAGAGTTAAAACACATTTTATAATTACAAAAGAACCCAGACCATGCAACCTCATTAAATACAGGTTACAGCCCCCAAAACAAATACAGACCTCCCTGATCAAACCACCTTAACACAATACCTAGATCTTGTGATGGTGTATAAATCACAAAGCATTGTTTGCGCTTGGAATTCACTCCTGGTTTTGGCTTGGTATTTTTCTAGAATTCAGAAGTTAGAATCGCTGCCTTTTTTTTTTGTCCTTTCGAATATTCTAAAATTCCCAGAATGTCTACAACTGCTTTATGGTTTTCATTGTTATTTTAAATAATAATAAAAAACATGAGCTCTTAGAATCTGTTCCCACCGAGACAGGTACAGTCTGAAGTAGTCACAGCCAGAATGTGCAGTGAGCGTTGGTAGAGACAGAAATGGTTCATTTGTTGTTAAAATGGATACATTTAATATGGCACATGTTGGGAAGAATTAATTAACTGTAGCAAAATGGTTTTGCAGCTGCTTCTCTCTGCTGGAAGCCTTGCTATTAACTATCATACTTATAAACACAATGATAATTTGAAAGCCTCTAAAGTGAGATGAGGAAGGTGCAGTATATGTTTAATCACTTTCGATCCTGTACTGCTCTATGCACAAAACAGTTTACCCATTTGTGTCTTTGCTTCTTGTTATTTTCATTTTGTAAATTGCTGAAATGTGCTCGAACATGGCAGACACTTAGCAAAATTGTACACTTTTGGTAAGTGTTTTGATTTCTCATTAATTTGTAGTGGATGTTCTAAAGTGCAACATGATTTATGCTTGAGTAATAATAACTTCCATAATGTTCATCTAAAAAAAGACATGATAATATTGGGAAATGCCAAGAGCTCTACCCCCTGCCAAAGTTACTAACTGCTTTCAACTTGATAGTCGTAAAAAGATGAAGCCGGGCAACTTGCATTAAATCCAGGAATGGTGAAGAACTTAGAATATATTAATGATAAATTCATATAAAAATGTAACTGTGCATGTATCATTTCAGTATAAATAACCATATGTTTGAGATTAAACATAAGATGTATCATTTTTATGGACCTTAAAAACATTTCAGCTCAGTGTAGTTGACAAGGCTCAGTGGGCACACATTGCACCCGCCGCGTATTACAGATCCTGTATAGCAAACATGAAAAAAAGTAGAGTAGATGGTGGTGTTTTCTACAGTTTTTCCCTCTAGCTATAAGATTAAAAAACTGACTTAAAAAGATGAGGATTTTAGATGGCTGTCGAGTTACAGGCATAACTGTGTCTAGCTTATAAGTGAGATAACAGCTGAGAGGCATTTTACGTGGCATTTATAAATGGAAACATAAATGTGATGATAGCTATTAGCAGACATACAAAGGTAAAATTTAGGTAAAAGTGAAGTGTTTTAATTTTTCATAAAAATATGTTGCATTAATATTTTTTGTTTTGAATCTGAGAATAATTTCACAGTTAGAAAATGTCAAGAATTAAGACTTTGTCAATAGTTCTATTTCATTTGATGGCAAGAACTGCACAATATTCAAAAGATGCTATCTCATCATTAAATATTAATTTAATCAGATCTTTCAAAATTTAAAAAATGCTAAATGTTAAATATTGCTACTGCTAGATATAGATACTGTTTTCTGACAGCTGCAATTTGGTCATGGTTTCATCACCAGTACTTGCTAATTGCCCATGTCTTTAGCCAATCACTCGTTATCTGAGCTCCTTTTGATTTTAGTCTGCAAAGGTGTGTTTTTATTGTTCATTACACTACTTACTTTTGTCTGCTGTCTGTCCTGACCTCGCCATATTACAATTCATGACTGGAGATGATCGAATTTGTTTGGATTTTATCCCAGAATCTGATTTTGACATATTCATGCCAGGCGCGGGGCTGTGCCTAGAAACCCGCTGTGTACCTTGGATACCAGCGCCCTGATGCAGGGAGCTGGTATCCAAGGTACACAGCGGGTTTCTAAGCGCTGCGCGGTGCCTGGAAACCCGCTGTGTACCTTGGTTACCAGCGGATCGCTGGTCTCCCGCCTGTCACACGCAGCGATGCGTGCCTGTCAGAGGGAAACCAGCGATCAAAAAAAGGTCCTGACATTTCTGCGACGATCAGCGATACCCGGCAGGGGGGCTGATCGTCGCTGAATGTCACACACAGCGATATCGCTGGTGAGCTCGCTGCTGCGTCACAAAACTAGTGACTCAGCAGCGATCTCGGTAGCGATATCGCTATGTGAGACGGGCCCTTAAGCGATGTTACCCGCAGTGTCGCTGTCCCAGATCGCTGCCTGAGCTGCCTGTTTGGCAGCTCAGCAGCGATCATGTAGCGATACACCAGCGATCCTGACAAGTGCATATCGTTGTCGGGATCGCTGGTGTATCGTTATGTGACACCCAGCCTTTACTCTCCTGTCAGGCAGGAGAGGAACTCATTCATTTGGGGTTTACTGTGAGGCTGCAGCATTAGCTGCGGTCCCTGCAGTAAACATTAACCCTTTCTGAAGGATTACACCGTGGGACCTGACTGTGCATGGGATAGGTAAGAATAATTTTGCTTTTTTATTTTATTTTTATTACAGGAAATGGTTTTTGCAGTAAAATAAAAGATGGTCAAAAACATGTGTCTTTATTTCATTAAAATGATTTTTAATTAAAGTGTGTGTGTTTTATTTTTATTTCATGCAATAGGATTAATAATTGATAGTTGTCTAATTGACAGCTCTCAATTATTAACCTGGCTTAAGGTCACCTTTCAATAGCAAGGTGGCTTTAACCCCATATTAACCCATTCGCCACCGCTACAGGGCAATGGGAATAGACGGGCAAAGTGCCAGAAAGGGCGAATCTAATTATAGATTTGTCTTTCCTGGGGTGTCTGGGGGCAGATGTTAGTAGCCGGGGGGGGGCAAAAATAATGGTCCCTCTCTGGGCTATTATTATCTGCCCCCACTCACTGGCTTTGTCTGTCTGGTTGCGAAAATAGGGCGGGAGCCCACGCATTTTTTTTTCAGCAATTTTACACCTCATATATATATATACATGTCATTGAATTTGTGACACATATATATATATATATATTTATATTTGTAGTTCATACACTTCTACATAGTATAATAGCCGCTAATTCAATTGCCGGCTTTTGTGAAAATGCAGAACCCGACATGAAATGACACTTGGTGTACATAGGGTTAACCATGTCTTTTCATGTCCTTTGCTATCTAATTTGCACAAACAATTAAATCAGACTATGTGTGCAAAATTTCACACCTGTAGGGGTTAATTAAAGGTGTAAATTCGTAGCAAAAAAGTCCGTTTTTTTTACAACGAATTTACACCTTTAATTAACCCCTACAGGTGTGAAATTTTGCACACATAGTCTGATTTAATTGTTTGTGCAAATCAGATAGCAAACGACATGAAAAGACATGGTTAACCCTATGTACACCAAGTGTCATTTCATGTCGGGTGCTTCTGTCTTTTCACTGAAGCCGGCTTTACCGGCAATTGAATGAGAGGATATTTTACTATGTAGAAGTGTATAAACTATACATATATGTATATATATATGTCACAATGACATGTATATATATATATATGTATTCTATGAGTGTATATTTAGTGTTTACAAGGAAAGAATGGGGTTTTTTTTAGTTGCGATATTTTGTTCCCATAGACTTACATGGGACTTCCGGTATCGGTATCGGGTATCGCCGATATTTTAGTGATATCGGCGATACCATTCCGATTCCGATACTTTAGGATATCGGAAAGTATTGCTCATCTCTAATCTCTTCATTTGGTCAGTGTATTTAGAGAATATTGTAGGACAGCAAATCTAAGCTTTGCCTTGATTGTCAGCTATAAATCTGCATCATTCATAAAATAACCAGTTTCTTACTAATTATAGTTAAGATACTAGCTCCGGAACCATTTAAAATTATTACTTTTCACAGGTCTCGATGATATGTCAGATGCAGAAATGAATGAATCAGTCAAAATTCAAATTCGCCTGCACAGGTTTTTCCAGGAAATTTGATTCTCGGAGAAGTTATTCCCTGCAAATTTATAATCCCTTATGTTCTGGGATCTCTCTAGACCATAGAACATAATGCAAATAATGCATAAAAAATTAAAGTAAAAATTTTATACTTCTTCATTGCCCGCCTCTCCGGGGCGCTCCACTCATCACAATCACCCATCCAGTCCTCATATCTTTAGATCACTCCCTCTCATGCTGAAATCCCTCAGCAGCTCACTTTAAGCCAAGATTACCAGCTCTTATGAAGCCTGGAAGGATTTTGTGCAAGTGCACAGAAGGTCATGACATCATGACGAAAATTTTAAGTACCCTGCTGGAGATGTTGTACTATGATAAACTAGTTAGCAAGTACACAATAAAGCAAACTTTGTGTTTTGTAAAAATGTCCCATGATATATATTCTATACACCATGTACCTGATTCATTAAGACTGTTATTTAATAGGCAAGGATGGATGAAGGTTACAATAGTGTAAAACATTTTGCGCACTTTTCAGCTACTTTGCACCTTTGTAAGAAATGAATTCTAGTTAAGGACTAATGTACATCCCAATTATAATTTATGCAATCTTTGTGCCAAAAGTTATAATTAATTTGGCAATTGGCCACACCCTCATGGATAAGCTCTGCCCATTACTTAAAAAGCTGCCCGAGTTGTCTGGTATTGGCATAAAAATGCAAAAACTGAGAATTGCACAAACATTTTGCAACATTTCAATCTGATTTATAGAATAATTCTGGCAAAAGAAACTGATGAATCAACCCCCCTGTTTCACTGACATTTTCCTTAAAAATGATTGTCTCAATAAAATTGTACTGTTTGACTTTAGTCATTAGTTTAGTACCATAAAAAATAATACATATGGTGACAAGAAGGTTAAAATTGTAATTTGTGGGAATAAATGTGCATTGTAATTTATGACTTTAGCATGGGAGTCTCCATTGATGGCACAAATTGATGCCTAGATAATTTTGATGCTGGCAAATAATATAAATAGTAAATTGTAAAATGTGGTTACAATAGAATAATGTGTAATAACGCATAACATTTCTTTTATTTTTCTAGAACAGCATTATTATTAGCATGTATTATCTAAAGTGTCGATTTATTCCCAAGAGGTTTACAAATGGCACTTTAAATGACTCACTCTGTAAGTGAAGACCTCAGCTTAAAGCTATCAGGAACACTTAGTTAACTTTCATTTACATGTACTTAAATGTACAACTATTTCGATTACTACCAATGTAACGTACAGTAATTAAACTGCAGATCTACACCAACTTGCTGCTATAAAAAGCTTTAACATTTAACTTTTATAAAAGCACCTTTACTGTTATTACACTTCTAGCAAATTATCTCAATGGCTTTACAGTGCACTTTCATATATCATATATAACATTCTGCATTTTGTTTCATTATAACTAAGTATTATGTCATCATTTGAAAATACACACGTTAGAAGTATAACTAGCTAAAAGTCAAGAACTATGATCTAGATCGGTGTTCCCATATTCCAGTCCTCAAGAGCCACTAACAGACCGTCTCTTCAGAAGTTCCTTAGTATTGCCAGGTGATGACATTATCACCAGGGCAATACTAAGGAAATCCTTAAGACATGGCAAAAAAAAGGCAAACTGGGAAAAAGGAAGAGAGCACAATAGGGTTTTAAATGTTAAAACAACACATAAACCTAAATGGATCTGCTCACATGATGGTGTTGCAGCAATGCAACATGTAACAAATGCATATATCAGCTGCTGTAGGACAAGAGTCCAAAGGACTTAGAGAAAGAGCATATCGGGGTGAAGTGACACTGGATGTGCTGCTGATAATTATATTCAATGAATATTTTCCTTACAAACTTTATTTTAACAGGTTTACAAAGTCAGTGCATTTCGAGGTCAATGCAGGACCTCTTCATCAGGACCTAGGTTTTTGTCCTGATGAAGTGGTCTTGCGTTGACCTTGAAACACGTTGACTTTGTAAACCTGTTAAAATAAAGTTTCTAAGGAAAATATTCATTGAATATAATTATCAGCAGCACATCCAGTGTCACTTCACCTGGATATGTTCTTTCTCTAAGTCCTTTGGACTTGTGTCCTGCAGCAGCTGATATATACATTTTGATATTGATTCATATTTTATGCAAGACGCTGAGAACAGTTGAGTGTTTGCCTTCTCCCATAAACTACAAGGGATAGGGCAGCAATCATGCATTGCCACTTTTTTATTTCATCTATTCATTACCTAGTAGATGAAAAGGTCACACATATTGCCACACAGTGTACCATTAATATTTACCCATCTCTATGGTGTTACCAGACAATCATGTACTCCCTACTATGGAAATACATATAGGCAGCTACACAGACACTGTCAAGCATTTATTTGACCATATGGATGAGGGGTGCATAGAAAGGCTTTGGCTTTTCTTTATCTCTGATTTCTGCTACAAGTAAACTTTTTGCACTTGCTGGGACAGTAGGGACATATTGATATGTTGAACATATGAGCCATTATCTCTTCCTACTCATAAGCCAAACATATTTCACCAAAATATGAAAACACTTTAAATATTTTAACAAAATTAAAACATTGCTATATAGGCAGCTACATTTTTATATAACACATAATGCAGCCAGTAACTGTAAATCTCTTCTGCATAATTTGGAATTTTCTAATTTAATGCACTTTATTTCTCCCAAGGCTTCCTTCATTGGATCCTTTATGTGATGTGATATCATTGGACTATGAGCTGTGCTGTAAGCTGCAAGCTAATCAGACATCACACCTGTTAATCATTTTCATTGTGTATTGTTTCATTGCAGAAAACTGCAGCTGCATCCCCCTCCTCACCTGTTGCTTATTTAAAGTTTTATACTATGATTGTTTCAAGGATATTTTAAACATTTACGCAGATGATGTAGGCTATTGTAGGCACAACTTTCCACATATCAAATGTATTTGAAAATTGAATGAATTAATATACATATTACTATGCATAAGAAATTATTATGGCAAGTATATTTTACAGGGAATCTAAGCTGGATTTTACACCTCAAACAACAGTATTTAAATAAGCATGCACATTTTTCAAAGACAATTCCACAAATAAATTGACATGGTCAGTCCATTTGTCATGTATAGTGTACAGTTCCTATAGCGTCTTGTGCTTGGGTGCGAGGAAAACACATGAGACACAGGTTGATATGAAATGACTTGTATTACTTCATACAAGCATGCAGAAAAGGTCACACAGTTTGCAGGAACAGAGGCAGGAGACACAGCAGGCAGTAACTTCAAGCTCTACAATAACTCTCCAAAGCAGGTTCAGGATCTCTTCTCTGTACCGTAATTCCTCTGCAAACATGGATTCACCAGACAGCAGGTTTCCAGAGTCCAAAAGTGTTCCAAAGTTCCTCAGTAGGAAATAGCTGGAGTCCAAAATCCTAGGTTTCCAGGAGTCAGGTCACAGGCTGACTGAAGCTTGATTCAGGAGCACTGATTGTTCAGCTGAGGCTGCTTAAGAAGCAAGAGGAGAGAATCAGGGGCGGAACATGAAAGCTGGAACCTCCATATTAACTGAGGGCAAGATAGCTGCAGCAAGACAGAAAGCAAAATGGCCGACGGAAAACTGAGTTTCAAGGAACATGTCAAAAGAGACAAAGAACCTTACACCATTCCTCTATTACTAAGGCAGAGATATTTCAATCACCTGGCTCGGTGCAGGGAGATGGTGGTCAGGGGTGGCACCGGACAAATATCGCTTTTCCTTGTAGTCTTCGATATACCAGGCTTTTATTCATGCTGCTCATGGTTTTGGCAGCATGAATTCACTGACCGGTTTCCTTTAAGAAATCAAGTAGGTCAGTAGAGCTCATAGGTCCATTTTACATTTTTATTTGTATTTCACAATTTAGAACTGCTCAGTATTACTACAGTCATGGCCAAAAGTTTTGAGAATGACACAAATATTAATTTTTACAAAGTCTACTGCTTCACGTTTTCTAATGGCAATTTGCATATACTCTAGAGTGTTATAAAGAGTGATCAGCTTAACAGCAATTACTTGCAAAGTCAATATTTGGCTAGAAAATGAACTTTATCCCCAAAACACATTTCAACATCATTGCAGCCCTGCCTTAAAAGGACCAGCTAACCTCTTGTCAGTGATTGCTCCATTAACACAGGTGTGGGTGTTGATAAGGACATGGCTGGAGATCAATCTGTCATGATTAAGTAAGAATGACACCACTGGACACTTTAAAAGGAGGCTGGTGCTTGGCATCATTGTTTCTCTTCTGTTAACCATGGTTATCTGTAAAGAAACACGTGCAGTCATCATTGCAATGCACAAAAATGGCCTAACAGGTAAGAGTATCGCAGCTAGAAAGATTGCACCTCAGTCAACAATCTATCGCATCATCAAGAACTTCAAGGAGAGAGGTTCCATTGTTGCCAAAAAGGCTCCAGGGCGCCCAAGAAAGACCAGAAAGCGCCAGGACCGTCTCTTAAAAGTGTTTCAGCTGCGGGATCGGGCTACCAGCAGTGCAGAGCTTGCTCAGGAATGGCAGCAGGCAGGTGTGAGTGCATCTGCACACACTGTGAGGCAGAGACTCTTGAAGCAAGGCCTGGTCTCAAGGAGGGCAGCAAAGAAGCCACTTCTCTCCAGAAAAAACATCATGGACAGACTGATATTCTGCAAAAGGTACAGGCAGTGGACTGCTGAGGACTGGGGTAAAGTTATTTTCTCTGATGAATCCCCTTTTCGATTGTTTGGGACATCAGGAAAACGCCTCATTCGGAGAAGACAAGGTGAGCGCTACCACTAGTCTTGTCTCATGCCAACTGTTAAGCATCCTGAAACCATTCATGTGTGGGGTTGCTTCTCAGCCAAGGGAATCGGCTCTCTCACAGTCTTGCCTAAAAACACAGCCATGAATAAAGAATGGTACCAGAATGTCCTCCAAGAGCAACTTCTCCCAACCCTCCAAGAGCAGTTTGGCGATCAACAATGCCTTTTCCAGCATGATGGAGCACCTTGCCATAAAGCAAAGGTGATAACTAAATGGCTCAGGGAACAAAACATAGAGATTTTGGGTCCATGGCCTGGAAACTCCCCAGATCTTAATCCCATTGAGAACTTGTGGTCAATCATCAAGAGACGGGTGGACAAACAAAAACCTAAAAATTCTGACAAAATGAAAGCATTGATTGTGCAAGAATGGACTGCTATCAGTCAGGATTTGGTCCAGAAGTTGATTGAGAGCATGCCAGGGAGAATTGCAGAGGTCCTGAAGAAGAAGGGTCAACACTGAAAATATTGACTTGCTGCATTAACTCTTTCCAACTGTCAATATAAGCTTTTGTTACTCATATGTTTGCAATTATTATATTTCTGTCTGTGATAAAAACATCTGTCAAACACACATAAAAACCAGAGGGCAGCAGATCATGTGAAAATATAATATTTGTGTCATTCTCAAAACTTTTGGCCATGACTGTACAGTGAGAATATAAAAATATTAAAGTTTTCTTCTTAAATTATCTATGGTATATTTACGAATAGTGGTATAACCAATTAAGACATCATGAGCAAAAGAAGACTAAATTAAAAACTAAAATATGTCATCAGTTTGACCTTTTCAAGTTTAATTAAGGTATTTCATATTAAAATGTTCTCATTTCTGAAAAGTGTACTTAATTGAAAAGATGTAAAGATAGCTTAAGAAATGATAGAATATCAAAGTATTATTGCAAGTAAATAAAAGAAGCTTTGAATATTCCATGATTCATTAACCATTATTTAGTTCAGAAAACTAGATTTTTAAATTCTGACAATTATAATGATGAAGTTTATGGTGATAAATTCAGTAAATAGGCAAATTGGTATTTGGATTTGCCTAGTTTGAGGTACACAAAGAATATATTAGTTTTAGAAATCATGTAATTTTTAAAGAGCTAAAAAAAAAATTAAAATTATTTAGCATTAGCCATATGTTTATGCTTTATATATATCTAAAAAAAGAAGGTTGAAGGGACTTAGATAAGACAATCACGTGAAAAAAACATGAGTTTGTCCTGTCTTAGAATTAGACAACATTGATAAATATGCCCAAATGAGTCAGAGTGTGTCTATAGCTGGCATTAGTTCATGTGGCTGCTGTAGGCTCCATCTCTAAATGCTACTACCAGGCAGCATCTGTATTAATGTACTGGAGACAAAATTAAAATTATCTGTAAATAGAAAATAACACAAAATTAGAAAAGGAATATGTTTTACTGTCTGGCTTTATATATAGGTGATACTTTTCCTTAAAGGGTTTGTTCAGTCAAAAGCGACAAGTCTGAAGTCTCCCTATGTGACTGCTGACTTGTGAATCAGCACACGCTCTTGGTGGTGTGAGGATTCTCCATTGTCAGTTCGAGAAAAGTGTAATGCGCGAGGTGTAAACAGTTGAGTCAAATTCTGTTCGAGAGTATATATATCGCATACTTGCGGACATATGACCGCCATTCCTGGCGCTAACACTGGAGAATCTTCAAAACAAGCAGTTCGTGCATTGTGAGGATTCACGAGTCTACAGTCACATAGAGTGACTACAGACTTGATATTTTAGAGCAGATAACCCCTTTAAACAGGAGTTATAGGTAAATTCACAGAATGTGTGTTATTAATAATACCATAATTTATGCAATAGCATTGTATACCCTCGTCATTTATCATTAATAAATTATATTACTAACAGAACAATATAGCTCTAATACCAAATGTATTTTTGAATTTACTGATAAGAAGCAAGAAGTGTTAAGATGCCTCTTCAATGACTCAATATTGTGAAACGAACTATCTCAAGAAAGGGTTGTTTAACTATCATCTTTCAGCGCAATCAAGCTGCTGATCACCGATGAATGAGTAAAACGCTCAATCATCAAGTGAAATGATCTTTAGAGCTCAACAAAATATCATCATTCTCGGTAGCATCAAATTTCCTCTTTTGAGTAATTGAGAAGGGGGCAGATTATTTTTTTACCTTGACCCACTCATGAATTCTTTGGTACTTTGGTGGGCTAGTTTGACTCTATGAAAAGCTCTAGAGTATCCACAGTGTCATTTTTTACAGTGTTAAGACAACATTCAGATTGGGGATGAAAAGTAAAGATTCATAGAAGACAATGTTTATACAATTATTAGGTATCAGCACAACGAATCTAAGAGTTAGATATAGTTAATTCAATGTGACAGGAACAATAAAAGAAGACCCAAAAACTGTTTATGCAGATGGAGGAGTAAAGTACACAGAGCTTCATATCATTTATCTTTGCTGACTTTTTTCTCTGCCTCCCTGCAAGTCTGCCTGGGGCAAGAAACAACTACCTACTATGTTGTAGTTTCTGAACAAAAAGTGCAACTCAGAAAAAGACATTAATGCCCATTTAAAAGATATTTGTTCAGTTTATGCCTACAGCACAATTTCTCATAATTGAGACTGAAATATTACATAATAATAAAAGATATTACTTTAGGAAATGAAAAAATATGCTGAGTTGTAATGTCTTCTAAAGATTGTATTTTTAAGTTTTCTTGCTCTTTGACAACTTTACAGCAGGAGAATTGGAATGTCAAAAGATTCGTTCATTTCTAATCACAGCACATAAGTGACTATATAATGCATCAACTGTGATTGAACTTCAAGCTTGTTATAAATCAAATAAAAATAAAGTTCAAGAGAACAGACTGTTATAGACCCAGCAATCAACACATGCTCACTAATGAGATTTACTGGTAACTCATTCTATGGCCAGCTATGTACTGTGCAAGCAATGCATAAGTATAGAGAATAATTTGCTCAACTTTAACTCCTTGGACTCATGCACTATTTATACACAGTGCTGAAGTTGCCAAACATGTAGAGCATTGGATTCCAACTATTTTTACTTTGAAAATCACATTCTGCTCTCTTTGAAGAATGCATAGAAGCCATATCTTGACAAATGATGGATAACTGGGCATTAAAATGTTTGTACTGGTCATTAAAGGGGTTTACCTACTTTGCTCACATTTTCATCAGAAAGTCAAGCATAACATCTAGCGATACCTACACGGACGGGTGCATGCATGATCAGCAAATGTTGTTCACCTGCCCTATTCTAATAAATGAGAGAGGTGTGTGAACATCTCACTCGAGCACCCACACTACTCAGTGCATACCCGAGCACCCCAGGCAAACTCAAGTAAGGAACACTTGCACTCATCATCACTAATTGTCTGTCAGAATACACTGGAAGCATCTAGGTATATAGTGTTAAAGAAAATAATAACCTAAAAATGTGAAATAATATTGTTTCACTACTCCTAATCTAAATAGAATGTTACATCATAATACTATTATTAATATAGAAGAAAAGGATTGGTTTTCTTGAGACAAAGATTAATAAAATTTTAAAAATAAAAAAATGCCACATTGTAAAAGCCAAGATAAGCTTCTTCCTTAAGGGGATAATAATGTAAAAAGTTACTGAAGGTAACATTTTTTTGAACAACAGTATTTCTCAATATTAGAAATCCTAAAATTAGTGTTTGCTGTTCTGACAAACACTGGTCTGCGTCATCTTTATACGAATATGTATATATATATATGTTGATATATATATCATGGTTACATACATTACATACTCTAGTTTTGGTAAACCGTAGTGATGGGCGAACTAGTGGATGTTTGCGTCCAATGAGTTCAACCCATCATTTAAACAAGTTTGGTTTCGAGTACCAGAACAGTACCCAAACTCAAACCCGAACCCAGATCACATTCAGTTAAATTGAGAGCCCTAATATCCATTGCTTGCCACGCTGTCATATCCGTGACAGCGCGGCACACATGGGCTCTGATCAGCGGTAACATGACAGCATACGAGGCAACAGCTGAGACCGGCAGTAAAAAGGTTACCGCCGGTCGCAGACATCGACTAATGAGACAGTACTATTCTCATCATCCATCGGTGATAGCAGTGAGAGCATGTGTAAGATGATAAGAGTATTCATCAAGCGGTGCCTGTGCTATAAATAAATAAATAAAAATGATATGGGGTTTTTTCTATTCGTGATCACCAGCGCAGCCAAAAATGACAGTTACAGGCTGTAAACATCAGCTGTCAGATTTATCATGGCTGGTTATCAAGAATAGAGCATGATTACATTCCGTCTCATTACGAGTGCGAGCCAGCTGGCATTGATAGCGGTCACAACACTGACATCAGCTGACATCAAGCCCAGGAGTTAGCAATGGAAAGGCATCTATAAGACACCCCCATTACTAACCTCAGAGTAAGTTTTGAAATAAACACAGCAAGAATAAAATACTTTATTTGAAATAAAGACACTGACTCCTTTATTTGAAATAAAAGTAAAAAGCAACATTATGCTCATTTTTATGCCTAATCTTTTCACACTCATGTCTCCTATAAAATACCAATATATTAAACAACCATATTCCTCACCTGTCTGATGAGAGGATAATCTAGTTGTCCCGCTCATCTTATTTACTCCTTGGCGAGACTCTTATGCTGCATAGCATGCGCAGCTCAGTGTCTCTGCTGGTTGCCAGGCTGAACGTTCGATTCATTCCAATGTTCACCATGGCATCTAGATGTAGCGGAGCTAATCTTGTCAAGTGATACTTGATCTAGTCGGTCAGGTGAGGAATATTTTTGTTTATTATTTTTTCTCTTTTACAGGAGACATGGGCTTCAGTGAATTAGGCATAAAGGTGAGTATAATATTGACTTTTGTTTCAAATAAAGCAGTCAGTGTCCTTATTTAAATTAAAGGACTTTATTCTGGCTGGGTTTTTTTAACAATTGTACTATGAAGTTGGTAATGAGGGCGTCTCATAGATGCCTCTCAATTACTAACCACCGGGCTTGGTGTCAGCGGAAATAAAACAGTTGTCATCAACCCCAAACCTATTACCCCACTTACTACCTCACTATGGCAAGTAGTGTTGAGCGATACGATACTGCAAATATCGGGTATCGGCCGATATTAGCTGTATCGGGCTTTCGATTCCGAGTACCGATATGTTCGTCATATCGGATACCGGAATCGGATTTGTCACTGTCACTGTGAGTGTCCGTCGGTCGGGTCTGTCAGGAGTCAGCGGCACTTACCTGGCAGAAGATCTCCCGCGGTCACGCCCTGGACTGCTTGATGGCCGCCATTATCTTCTCCCTGGCGGTCACATGCAGTTTTTCGCGATAACTACAGTGACTGCAGGGTAATCCCGGCCGTAAACCAGTCCGATGACGTCACTGCCGGGGAAGCAGGTAATCAGCTGTGCTGCGCCAGGATGACAGGCTCTGCCTGCCTGCCTGCCTCTGATGTCATTCTGATGTAGCAGAGCTGGATCGTCGTGGGACACTCGTTACTATGGACTGCGTCAGGACAGGTGGTATACTGCTGTTTTTTTTTTTCATTTTTTTACAGGAGATCGATGGCGTCGCAGGATGAGACTGTAATAAAAGTAATGAAAACTGTGTTGTTTTTTTATTAAATTAAAAAACTTTTTTATGAACATTCACCCGTCCGGGTACATCAACAATTTAACTATTTACATACAGGGACCCTGTCCGGGTTATTTATAATTCTTTGGCAGGGGTGTTCCAGGTACCACTTGGTACTCTTCTGATGCTTGCCAAACATCCGAGACACCAAGGACCACCAGGACCTGATGACGTCGTGTGGCCTGTACAGTCAAGTCGTGACCCGCTATCTGTGTCTGTGTGGCCACCTCTTTCGTCTCCCTCCGGGTCTGGAACCCTATGTCCCGGACTGTACGAACCCCAGGGGGCCTAACAGGCGCCGGGTACGGGCCAGCTATCATTATCATGTCCATAGCTGGGGCTGCTGAGGAGACCACTGAGGGAGGCTGGGGAGATTTACGGCGTGGGGTGGGCACTTGTGCAGAGGCCTGGATGTGGGAGGCTGAAGGCTCCGACGGTCTCACAGGTTCCTGACACTCTGGGGACCAGGGGTCGCACCTGGTGACATTTAGGGCATACCATCCATTGTAACCCAGTGTCGGGTGTAAGTTACCAAGTCTCCTGGCAACAGGTCCCTCCCCGGGTGTCCTTCTGGGAGGTGAGTCTCCACGTCCCGCCGGGTCACAAACACTTCTAAATAAAGTCCAGGCTCCTGGATGAAGCCCCAACCAGCTTTCAATTTAAAGCTCCGTACTGCACCCTTACGCCGCGGCTCCCTCACCGTACTTTTATCTTTTCTCATCCGGTCCTTATCTGCCTGGTCCTTCTCGATGTGACGTTGGCGAAGCTTCTGGGATTCGCGCTGCTCCCTTTGTCGCTCGGCTTCTCTCTCCTGACGTCTCCACTCTTCCTCCTGACGCCGGTTGTAATTCTCCTCCACCAGCATCTCCATGTCTCCACCATCAAACTGCAGCTTACGATGTCCGGTTTGCAGCAGCTCTCCAGGCGCCCGACAGTCCTGGCGGCGCTCACCTGCGGAGGAAGCAGCCGGCTCTGGAACAGATGACAGTCGGGGCTCCGGTACAGACAGGTAGACCTCTGGTGCCTGCGCGGCCTCCTCCATGAGGATGGGTGTCGCTTCTTCTGTCTCAGCGACGGGGGCAGACAGCGGGATCTGGGGTGCTGCCGGTGCAGCGTTTTTTGCAGGAACGGGTGCCTCCACTGCGACAACGTCAACCGGATCACATTGCAAGGGCTGGGATGCCCGCACGGACTCCTCTACTAGAACGGGTGCCTCACCTTCCGGTACAGACACTTCAGGTAAGAGGGATTGGCGCCGCTCCAAGTTTAGTTTTAGGGCACGCCAGCTGGCTTCCATCCTGGCGACCTCCTCCCGGTGCCGGGCCAGGCCTCTTAGGGTATCCTCCGCTTCTTGCAGCGTAGGAGGGTTTCCAGGCCGGGTGCCCAACGGTGGTTCCATGGCGATCGGGTCGCTTCCGTGGGGGGAGAGCTCTGACTGCTCCATCCCTTCACACTTCTGCTCGTGTCCATTAGCCATCTCTGCCAAGTCACATGTGTCATTAGCATCTGGAGAGGGCCCCTATTTTGTAGTGAGGCGGGACCTTCGTGTTAGTTTCCGCACACTGAGGAGGATGAGGAGGCGGAACTCAAGAGCTGTGGGGCACGATCTTACATTGCAGTACCATTTAGAGTGGTCGGCCATCGTTTTCGCGCCACTGAGTGAGTGTACACCCATGAAGAGCACGCCCTTCTTCTTCACCAGTGCCTCGTCGTGACGCAGATATGGCTGAAAAATGGCAAATACATTCTCTGATGATTTTAGCAATTCTCAAGCACAAAACCAGTTCAATTCAGGCACACAGGACTCGCTTATAGCGAGCTACAGAATCCTGTTTGTGACGCCCAAGTTGAGTCGCACAGAGCCAGAGGTTTTGGGGGTACTCGGCACCGAGCCCGTCGACTTCTATGGGGTATGTCACGGCTTTACCCGGCAATTGAATCAGAGTCTATTTTACTATGTAGAAGTGTATAAACTATAAATATATGTATATATATATATGTCACAATGACAGGTATATATATATATATATATATGTATTCTATGTGTGTATATTTTGTGTTTACAACGAAAGAAAGTGTTTTTTAGTTGCGATATTTTGTTCCCATAGACTTACATGGGACTTCCGGTATCGGAATCGGATATCGACGATATTTAGTGATATCGGCGATACCATTCCGATCCGATATTTTTAGATATCGAGCAGTATCGCTCAACACTAATGGCAAGTGATAAGAGTCGGGTAAAGCACCAGAATTGGCACATCTAATAGATGTGCCTTTTCTGGGGTGGCTGTGGGCTGCTATTTTTAGGCTGGGGAGGACCAATATTCATGGCCCCTTCTCAGTCTGAGAATATCAGCTCACAGTTTTTTCGTGCTTTACCTTAGTTGGCTGTCAAAATTGTTGGGGATCCCATGCATTTTTTTAATCATTTATTTAAATAGTTTTTAAAAATGGTGTGGACCTCTCTATTCTTGATAACTAGCCATGATAAAGATGACAGCAAAGGACTGCAGTCTGCAGCTGTTGGGTTGGCCTGTGATGGTTACCAAGAATAGAAGAGAACTCATGTAATTTTATTAATTTATTTATTTATAGCACTGGTTTCGGCTGATAAATACTCATAAGCTTCATCTGCTCTCGCTGCTATGAACGGCAGTCGGCGTACGCTGATGAAAGTAGTACTATCTCATCAGCTGATGCCTTTGACTGGTGGTAACCTTTTTGCCACCAGTCACAGCTGCTGACTCACATGCTGTCAACTGACAGCATGGGAACTGAAGCTGTCTGACCAATGGTGATTAACTTACCGCCAATCAGAGCCGTCAATATTTTTTGCACTGTCAAAAAGATGACAGCCTGGGAAACAGCCGATGTTCATGGAGCTGAACCCAAACAGTAACATAGACTTCCTGGAGATGTCCGTGTCCAGGATCCATGCATGGACTCTAGGTGTTTTTTGAAGAACCCAAACATTTCTGTTCAGGTTCGCCATCACTAGTAATGGGCCCAATGGTATTGTGAAAGAAATAAAATACATAATACAGAACACATACTAATATAAGACATTTACTGCAGCTCATGAGGTGTCGTCCTGTTCTTTCAATATTTAGAATTGAGAACCCTCAGTAGAGATGAGCGACTTTGCCACCGGGAGGGTCGAGTCGGGTTTCGGACCACCCGACTTTCTCAAAAGTCGAGTAGAACGAAATCGGCCGACTATCGGAAAAAGTCGAAAGTCCGACTGAAACTCGACCGAAACCCAATGCAAGTCAATGGGGAAGAAAAGTCAGCAGGAAGTGAAGGACAGTAAACACACCTACAGTGCCCATTTCAATGCCAACGACATCAATTCTTATTACTTAAGCTTGTAGACCTTAATTTACTTTATAATAATAGATACGCATTGAAAACTGGGGGTTATTTGGCTAAAGTTGTGAGGGGGGCAGGTCTTGCTCCAGGTTTTCTTGGGCCCCGGGCCAAAGAGTCTCAGTGGGCCCCTTTAACACATACCACAATTCATGATGCTCCGATACGGCACAGAAATATAGGTATAGTACAAGGACAAATACTTCACTTCTTACATTACATGAGTGAGATCTATTTTAAATCCTACAATAGCTCAAAAACCGGACAGTAAATTCCTCCAAACAGTATTATCGCCACCACATAGTGTGCCATACAGAATAATGAGCTCCATATATTGCTCCATAAATAATTTGTCCCATATAATGTTCCATACAGTATATGATGAGCTCCACATAATGCTACAGTATATGATGCTCCCCATATAATGTGCCATACAGTATAGGACGGTCCCCATAGAGTATAATGAGCCCCACATATTGCTCCATAGTACAGTATAATGAGTTGCATATAAAGCTCCATACAGTATATGATTGGCCCCATATATTGTTCCATACAGAATGGGCTCCATATAATGCTCCATACAGAATAGGCCCCGAATGTGCTCCATATGATGCTCCATACCCTATATGATGCCCCATAAATAATGAACCCCATATGATGCTCTAGTATATGATGGGCCCCATTGATGATGCTCCAGTGTATGATTGGCCTATATAATGCTCCATATATAATGGGCCTCATATGATGCTCCAGTGTATAATGGGCCCTGTATATGATGCTCCAGTGTATGATGGGCCCCATTTATAATGCTCCAGTTTATGATGGGCCCCATGGATGATGCTCCAGTGTATCATGGGCCTATATAATGCTCAATATATAATGAGCCCCATTTATAATGCTCCAGTGTACAATGGGCCCCGTATATGATGCTCCAGTGTATGACGGACCCCATTTATAATGCTCCAGTGCATAATGCTCCCCATATATTGCTCCAAACATTAAAAAAATTAAATACATCTCCTCGCTGGGCACTGCTCTACTCAGGACTCCTCAGCGTCGCCATCTTCCATCTCTCTGCACTGTGAATGTTAAGGCATAGGGCGCACAGACGTGACGTCATTGCGCTCTCTGACCTGAATGTCACTGTCAGGAAACGCGGAAGACATCACAGCGGTGGAACATGGAGAGGTAAGTATTGCAAGTGCTGGGGCCCTGAGCAAGCATGGTGGGCCCACTTGTGGGCGCCGGCACTGGCACAGGGCCCCTCATAGTACGCCGGTGTCTCTGACTGCAAGTGGGCCCCCCACCTGCTCGGGGCCCCGGCACTAACCCAGGTGTGCCAGGTGCTGATGCCGGCCCTGGGGGGACATCCCAGTTAGGGAGGTAGAAAAACTGGCATATGTTGAGGTGTAGGCTGGACGTTCAGCAGCTGCAAATGGAGGAATTGGAGGAGGCGGAGGAAGACAAGGACAAAGCGAGCCATTTTGCTGGCAACCTATGTGTCATCAGGGGAAGGTGGTACAAAATCCTTTGAAACACAGGCATGGTTCATTTTAGTGAAAGTGAGATCACCAACATTTTGGGTCGACAGCCGGGTCCTTCTTTCTGTCAGGATTGATCAAGCAGCACTGAAGACTCTTTCTTATAGCACACTACCAGCAGGGCAAGCGAGCTCCTGTAAGGCATATTGTGCCAATTCAGGCCAGGTGCCCAATTTACAGGCCCAGCAGTCGAAGAGGAATGAACTGTGAGGAGAACATCGATAGGGGAGGAGAGGTAATTTTGAACCATAAATAATCCCAAAAAATGGTAATAGGTAGCGGCGCAAGTATATAAGTGCTGGATCAGCTGCAAGTACAAACAAGCCCCCTACCACAAGGAGGTAATAGCAAACGTAAGCAAAGAAATATTAAATGTACTCACGCTGTGAGACAAGCACAAATCATGCAATACTGATCTATAACAAGTACCTGTATTTCTGCAGAGTAGTTTCACAGACTAAGATGTGGTAGTGGTCTTTTCAAAGTAGTATCAATTGGATGCCCTGTAGTTATGCAGGGTCGTTTCACAAGCAGAGATATGGATGCAATGTATATCAGTAATAGTATCGATTGGATACACTAGATTGAAAGAAAGTGAAAACAACTGGAATCATTGAGGCAGTAGTAAAAACAGGGGGGGGAAAGGATGCGCCATTATAGTTGATTAAAATTGGCTAAAAGTGCCTATAAATGTTCCCTGAAAAGAGAAAAGTAGAGTAGTGCGATAAATATCAATCGATTTTCTGCTGTGCAAGTAGGCATTCAATGGATGCACTATACAGTACCAAGTGCTAAGTGCATATATAGATACAAATTGCCATTTGTAAAGTGCTAAGAGTGCAAAATAAGCCTTTACAAAACACATATGCATACCAACTAAAAGGTACCAGATACAATAAAGTGCTGGTAGTGCTGGGTGCTCAAAAAATATGAGCAGTGATTATTAAGTATAAGCGATACCTTTAGTTGAGTAAAAGGGTACTGGTCAATCCGTTCTAAAAATAAGGTCTTTAGCTTAGAAGGCGGTGGTAGTGTTTAGTTCATCCAAAGATAAGAAGTAGGTGGGTGGAGGAGCACTTTCTGCCAAATCCACATCCCTCCAGTCACGCACAAACCCTGTACCTGACCTTGGCAAGCCAACATTTTCTCTTGCCACCTGAGAAGCATCCTCCTCCCCAAAATAATCATCCCCTCCTCCTCCTCCTCCTCTTCTTCCTCCACCTCATCCAGGGCAGTTCCCTGAGCAGACAATGCCTGACTGTCATAAAGGCTTCCCTCCTCCTCTTCCTCCTCCTCCTCCGCTGAAGATGCCTGATCCTTAATGTGCATCAAAGTTTGCATGAGCAGACGCATAAGTGGGATGCTCATGCTTATGATGGCGTCATCTGCGCTTACCAGCTGTGTGCATTCCTCATAACACTGAAGGACTTTACAGAGGTCTTTCAGCTTTGACCACTTTGCACCCGACAACTCCATGTCTACCCTCAAACTGCCTGCCCGTGTATTCTCCCACAAATGAATTACAGCCTGCTTCTGTTCGCACAGCCTCTCAACCATGTGCATGGTGGAGTTCCACCTTGTTGCAATGTCTATGATTAGGCGGTGCTTGTGGAGGTGGAGCGATCGCTGCAGCCTCTGCATATGACTGGAGTCTACGGGCGAGCGACGGATGTGCGAGCACAGTCTTTGCACCTTATGGAGCAGGGCTGGTAACTCCGGATAATTATTTATGAAGCACTGCACCACCAGGTTCAAGGTGTGAGCCAGGCAAGGTATGTGTCTGAGTTTTGCCAGGGCTATGGCCGCCACAAAATTACTGCCGTTGTCACTGACTACCTTGCCTGGCTCAAGATGTAGACTGCCCAGCCATGACTCAGTTTCTCGCTGCAAGTAGTCAGCCAGTACCTCCGCGGTGTGTCTGTTGTCGCTCAAAGACATCATCTTTAAAACAGCCTGCTGACGCTTACCACTAGCGGTTCGATAGCGGGACACATCATGTGCAACACTGGCAGCTGCGGATGGAATGATTGTGCGGCTGCGCTCTTTCGACGACCTTTCGCTTCTGGAGGAGGAGGGTCGAATGCCTACAGCCAACTGTTGCCTATACTGTGGGCTAGGCAACACTGTCCCACTGCCGCTGTCTCCTGTGGACCCTGCATCCACCACATTAACCCAATGCTCAGTGATGGACACTTAACGGCCCTGGCCATGCATACTGGCACATGCACCTTTCCACTCACTGATTGTTTGTGCGCGTGGACAATGCGGTCTTTCACATGTAGTTGGAGGGCAGGGATGGTTTTTCTAGAAAAGAAATGCCGACTGGGTAGGTCATAGCGTGGGACAGCGTAGGCCATGAGCTCTCGGATTGCTGCGCTTTCAGCCAAATGGAAGGGCATCATCTCTAATGAGATCAGTTTGACAATGTAGGTGTTCAAATCCAGTGTACACGGATGAGAGGATGAGTACTTTCTTGTCCTACTCAGAGTGTCTGCCAGGGTGAGCAGGACTTGAGAGCTGTATATGGGGGAACTAGCGGTGGACATGGCGGACTGAGAGGGGGTTGGTGATGGTGGTGGTGGTGGTGATGGCCTAGATTCAGTCTTTGGTTGCAAAAACATTGTAATTCCCTGACTGCTTTGGCCTTGCGACGACACCTCAACATTTCTTGCTGGTAGTGTACTAACCGGTGGGCTTACAGTGGGGGGAAGCGATGTAGCGTTGCTGACTACCTTCAGTCGGAGCAGGTGCACATGTGCTACCTGAGGTATTATAGTCCGTCCACGCTTGCAAGTGCATGGTGTTTAAATGTCTACGTATGCAACTGATATTCAAATTTAAGAGATTTTTCCCTCGGCTAAAGGTCCTTCCGCACTTCTTGCAGATAACTTTTGCCTCTTCAATAGGATTTTGGTCAAAAAAGTGCCACACTGCACTCTTCCCATTATGGGATAAATTTTCAGGGCTTGCACGCTGTGCTAATTTGACCATCTGGCCAAGCTGTCCTTCAACTCTTTTTAGTTTTTTTAACACATTTTTGGACTGCTACGGGCCTGCCAGATAACCTGCCAGATAACCACAGCTGCGATGTCGATGCCTGCTGCGGATCCTCCTCCTCTTCTGAGCTATTGCCAGCGGCAACCACTTCGCCAATGGATGCCAATCTGGGTCAACAACTGGGTCATCCATCACCTCCTCTTCAATTTCATCTGCACTTTCCTCTGTGTCACCGTGTAAGGTGGTATAGTATGCGGGAACGGGCATCTGAGTTTCATTAGGGTCAGATTCTGGCTCAGTGGACTGCGAGTGCAATGTAGTGATCTGGGTGAATGTACCAGCAGTATCATATAGCAGCGGCTGTGCATCAGTGCACTCCATGTCAGATTCATCTTGGACTGGGGAATTCAGGATTTGACTTGATAACCCAGGCATGGTATGTGAAAAGAGCTCCATGGAGTAATCTGAAGTGTGGCCTGCCACATCCTTCACTTTTGGTGGGGGTGAAGGACACAAGGAAAGGTGTTGTTCCTGACCAAGAGCCCGCACTGATGACTTAGTGTTTGCATTTTTTGAAACTTCAGAAGAGGAGGCGATAGAGCTGGAGGCTGTTTCGGCAATGTAAGTCAAAACCTGTTCCTGATGCTCCGACTTTAAAATCGGTTTACCTACTCCCAGAAAAGGAAGCCTTCCAGGCCTTATGGAGCCAGACAATGACACAGGCTCAACACCTCCTGCCTTAGGTGCTATTGTGCTTTTGGCACTACCAACAGATGCACCACCACCACCATCAGTACCAGCTGGCCCCCCCGCCCACATCTGCGGCCTCTTCCACCATACTGCCTCATGTTTGGGAAAATGTACCAAAAATACCAGCAGATATATGGTACTGTATGAGGAGCGTACAGCTGTATGCAGTGTAGGGAAAAATTTAAATTTCCGTATTTATTTCTGGAGTCACACACAGACGCTCACTAAGTATGGATTTGACCTAATACAAAGAGCAGATATACGGTACTGTATCAGAAGCGGACAGCTGTATACAGTTTTGGGGAAAATTTCAATTTCCGTATATATTTCCAGAGTCACACACAGACGCTCACTCAGTATGGATTTGAACAGAATACAAAAAGCTGAAAAAAGGTACTGTATCAGAAGATACCAGGTGTATAAAGTGTAGGGGAAAATTGAAATCTCCGTATATATTTCCGGAGTCACACACAGACGCTCACTCAGGATGGATTTGACCAGAATACAAAAAGCTGAAAAAATGTACTGTATCAGAAGATACCAGGTGTATATAGTATAGGGTAAAATTGTAAATCTCTGTATATGTTTCTGGAGTCACACACAGACGCTCACTCAGTATGGATTTAACCAGAAAACAAAAAGCTGAAAAAAGGTACTGTATCAGAAGATGTATATAGTGTAGAGGAAAATTGAAATCTCCGTATATATTTCCGGAGTCACATACAGGTAGTCAGCATGTATTTGTCCGTGATACCAGCCGGTACATGGTGGTGTATGAGGAGCGCAAAGCTCAATACGGTGTGGGAAAAAATGAATGCTCGGTAACTGTGCAGAAAAAAAGAATAAAAGTATTAGTGCTGTGTAAAAAGCAGTCTGCACAGCAGTGTACACACAGCAATACAGCTAGCTGGCAGCCTATTAACCAGCGCTGCTGCACACAAGAAAATCCTCCCCTGTCACTGGCATGCAGCCTAATAACCAGCGCTGCTGCACACAAGAAAATCCTCCCCTGTCACTGCACACCAACTGTGCAGCACAATTACTATCAGCACAAGCATATAATAACTTCTTCTATCTTTACAGCCCTAACTCTCTCCCTACTGATAAACAGAAACCTCTCCCTACTGTTAAGATCGGCAGAAGTAAAATGGCGGTGGCGGTCAGGGCTTTTATAGACACTATGACGCCCACCAAAGCAAGCCAATCACTGCAATGCCCTTCTCTAAGATGGTGGTGGCCGCTGCCCATGTCATCTTGTTGCCAATAGTGTACGTCCTTGCTCATTGGCTGAAAAAAGGCACCTGAAGCATTCTGGGAAAACCGACTTTGGCGCTCGGGTCGACGACCGCATGGCCAACTTCACGCTATGGTCGGCTTTCGATCGGCGAAACCCGACTTTGGCGAAAGTCGGCGACTTGTGAATCTGACCGACCTGTTTCGCTCAACTCTAGTCCTCAGTGGTTGATATCGTTTAATGGCTAACAAAAAAGATGGTAACAAATTGCAAGCTTTCGACACTACTCACCTGAGTAGTCTCTAAAGCTTGCAATTTGTTACCATCTTTTCAGTTAGCCATTAAAAGGTAGCAACCACTGAGGATTCTCAATTCTAAATATTGTTCGATCTACTGGCTAACACAGCACAAAGATATACATCTGTCCTGTTCTTTCCTAATTCAAGGTTGAATTATTTGCTCAGACCACCTTATTGTTAAAATATGATATATTTTATAGAACTACATTATAAGATTCAGCTAACAATTAGGTGTTGTCATTTTCATGGTTCATTTAACCTGTTATTAACTAAAATGCTAGTGCCTGTTGGCAGCTCTCATAAAAAGCAACATTTATGAGAGAACGACAATTATCTATGCAGTGTTTCCATGGAAACCCAGCAGATTCAGTCTGATATTACCGGTATCCATGCATAATATCGCAAATTTAAAGGTGAAACCTCATCCAAATTTAAAATTATGAAGTTACACAGTATGTAGCTATGTAGAACAGCTTTTTGAAACAAAGATCCTTAAATGTTTACTTATCTTGAGACATTGTACTGTAACTGTTATTTACAGTTCCAAGCTAATGTTTTTTTCACAGAAAATACTACTGTTTACACAAGCAAATTAAGGCAGCACTCTGGCATTTTTTTTAATATTTCACTGCCAGAGTGGCATAACTAACCCATGTTTCCTTACACTATTATTACATTTATCATCTGCTGTCTTCTACTCTTCCCTGCGCTACTCCAGTCCTGCTCCTCTATCTTGTAAATACTGCTCCTGGCTGACCAAAAATCAGAGGTAACGCAGTAAGCTCTCAATGTAACATCTTTAATAGCCTCGTTCTGGCTCTCATAGACTCATATTGAGTTGTGACTTTGAGCTCACCCAGAAAACACTGGGAGGTCACAATCTGCAGAAGACTGGAGTAGCATCAAGAACAGAAATATATGGTGCCTAATAAGTATATTACAAGAAGCGGGGAACTTACATTATTGATACCACTCTGTCGGTGAAATAAAAAAACAGAAAAGAATGTTGTACTAAGACTGTTTTCTTGCCTAATTCCAGCAAATCTATGCTGAAAAAAATATGTATTTAATAATTATTTTATTAATCTATATATTTATTTAAACAATATCTTCTAGGAGTGGGAAAAAGTAGAGGAAAAAAACACACTCACCGTCCTTTCAAAAGTTTCTTCTTTATTGTAGGATTAAAACACAGGGTTTGCAGGGGTTAACGAAATGCTTGCAGGACGACAGCCATTTCTCACCGACTGGTGCTTCAACAGGTCTTTGTGTCCTTGTGGTGAGAAATGGCTGTTGTTTTAATGTTTAATTTTGAAATAAAGAAGAAATGTTTGAAATGATGGTGAGTGTATTTTTTCCTCTACTTTTTCCTGCTATGGTGTTCATGCTATTTTATATGCACCTGTGTTACTGCAAGGTCAGGTTCACTGCTTATCCCATGCATTAAAAGGAGTGTCTGTGAATGGAGAATGTACATATCTTTGCTGCATATCTCCTAGGGGTTGTGTACAAATATGTCCGGCAGACAAGTGTGGCTGTAAAGCCAAGGAAAAAAAAACCTTATAAAAATACCTTTTATTTGCTTACATTTATAAACACAGACATTAAAAAAATAGCCGTGTCAGGTTGGTATGAACATACCTACATATCAATTCTTGAGAAAAAATCTAAGCAAATAGATGGTGCCTTAACTCTATATATATAATATATATATATATATATATATATAATAAATTTCAAAGGTAGGATGGAATATTTGAATTTTGTTTAAAATGCTTCATAGTTGCTAATCATTGAAAATTCCTGAGAAATGAGCATTCCAGACACAAGAACCCTTAAGAATATTGTTAAACACCTGCTAGTCTTATGCACTATCTGTAAGACTTGATCCATGGTATTTTATAATTCATCTCCGTTGACATAATTGCTGTACCTTGAGGATGTTGAGCCTAATCCTTATAAAACATGGCAGACACAGCTACAATTTCAGGGATTTGTCAGGATTACCACCCATCCAGCAACCTAATGATATTGGGACATATTTAGCATTGATAAACAGTGAGGTATGAAATATACAGTACATTTAAATTTATTCTTATAATACAGTTCTACAAGTTTGTATTATTTTTTAAATATTACAGTAATGGTACTTATATTGAAGCAAATGCAGTAAAAACAATTTCTTCTGCTTGCTATTTTTATTATAGTATTCTCACTATACTATAATAATAATAATAAGAAGAAGAAGAATACACTAAAAATAATAGTAATCATCATTATTATTATTATTATTGTTTTCACCATTTTAGTTTGGCTTATTATGGTGAGATAACTTTTCCAAGGACTCATGCACATAACTGTAATATGTGAAAAAAGAAAGACAAGTGCTTCCTATTGAAATTAATTTTAGGTATACATGAAAAGACAGATTATCCATATGTACATGCATTTTCAAAATTGTTGGTACCCCACGTTTAATGACAGAAAAACCCACAATGGTCACAGAAATACCTTAAATCTCACAAAAGTAATAATAAATCAAAAATGTATGAAAATGAGCAAATGAAAGTCAGACATTGCTTTTCAACCATGCTTCCACAGAATTTAAATAAAATAAAACTCATGAAATAGGTCTGGACAGAAATGATGGTACCCCTGAAAATAATGTGACAAAAGGAACATCAAGGTGTGTCCACTAATTGGCATCACAGGTGTCTACAATCTTGGAATCAGTGAGTGGGCCTGTATAGAGGGCTACAGATACTCACTGTGCTGTTTGGTGACATGGTGTGTATCACACTCAACATGGACCAGAGGAAGTGAAGGAAAGAGTTGTCTCAGGAGATAAGAAAGAAAATTATAGACAAACATGTTAAAGGTAAAAGTTATAAGACCATCTCCAAGTAGCTTGATGTTCCTGTCTCATTATCAGGAATACAGATATGAGTTTGTATATTTGTTTTCAGCTGCAGATGAAGGAAGGGAGAGACAGTCATTACTAGTGGGTAGGCGGAGCCCACATAGGATAAACACACCTCAGATTAAAAAGTGTTGACCGACGACTCCAGCTATATAGGGCTCCTCCTACTCCAGCTCTCCAGTCTAAAATTTGAGGTTCACAGAGGATAGTCGCTGCTGGAAGCAGCTCCTCAGAAGATTTTTTTATTTTAGTCGGACAGAAACTTGGATCACCAGAAGTGGTCTAGAGGTCTCAGGGGTCTCAGCGCTGCTGGACTCCCACCTCTCCCTTGGCGGATCTGTATTACCCTATAAGGTGGTCCCTGCAGAACCCTGCCGGCCCTGGGGGATGAGGATTGCTTCCCTGGCGGGGACGCAAACCGCGCTTCTGGGGTCACTGCGTTCCCCGCCCTGGGGGGGACTACGGGCAGCGCCACAAATCTCTGAGGGGTCCCTGTGGCGCTCAGCTGGGTGAGTACTCCACATTTTAATGTGTTTGAGTGCTTCAGCGGCCGCTGCGGCAGCCGCTGCTACATGTGTTCATGTGTGGTGATTGCGTACTTTTGTCCGCAGGTGGATTGCCTGCAGGACATGGGAGCGGAGAGCGGAGTGAGTCGCGCACTTCTTTTGAAACCGGCGGGGGGCGTGGCTTCGCGCTCTCCCATTTTTTCACGGGCAGGAAGCGCTCTGAGCGCGCGCCTTGTCCTGCCTTTTTTCTTCCGGTTTAGATCTCTCTAGCGCGGCGGCCATTACTGACGGCCTCCTCACTTTCCGCTCTCCCCGACCGACCGAAAGGAGACACTACACCACGGCCAGCTGGGTGAGTCGCCTCTACCTGTCAGGGCAGAAGCTTGACCCCCTCAGCGCAGGACTAGGTATTGTCACACAGAACGCTCCCGCTGCGATCACAATAGCGACGCATAGTTTTGCGATCGTTTTTCTTTTGTGATCGTTTTTTATGTCGCTAGTAGCTTCCACGGTGGGCGATCTCATTGATGACGCATAAGTGGTTAGCGATCTCTTTAGCGACTTTGGTATTGCGATATACAATTGAGCGCAATATGTTAGCGATCTCGTTGGTGTTCTTGTTTAATGTGGCATACTTTTGAACACTGTCCTGCAGCTGTTACCTCATAAGAGGCACCTGCGGCTCGCACACCCTTTTCATTAAATAAGGGTTGTGGAGAGTCTGCAACATTAACCCATTCTTTGGTGGTTAACCCTTTTTTGGGAGACAAAAGCTGGGGTAGCTCTCTATTTAAGAAGCTTAACCCTTCAGCGTTCATTTTTGCCTTTGAAATCCACACTGTTCTGGTGCTGACAGGTTTTTACCTGCCATATACTGTGTGAGGGCATGTCGGATCAGGGTCCAGGAGCGGACCGTCTCCCAGATCCGCTACAGGATCAGCCTCGCGTATCTGACACGCAGACCTCGACGGCGTCAAGCGCAGCAGTCGGAGGTTACAGTGACGCCAAAATGGATGCCCTCGCTCGTTCTATTCATGGCCTGTCTGACCTTCTAGGTTATTGGGTGTCAACTAGATCCTCTCATGGCAGGAAGCGACACAGGCCGGTGCCATCTTTCTTGCGTAGCGACTCAGAGATTTCTGATATGGAGGGTTCCCCTCCAAGCTCGGATGGTGAGATATTCGGATAAAGAGGAGGATCGGCAGGGACAATCTGCCTCTCTTTTGAGCCGTACAGAGGCTTTTATTGGAGCCATGAGGGAGGCGTTACAGTTACCGGAGGAGGTAACTAGACGTCCTGGTAAGTCGGCCCGGATGTTTCAGGAGCCGCATAGGTCGCGATCAGCCTTACCATCTCTGGATGAGCTTAATGAGGCAGTGGAGAAGGAACGCCTGTGTCCAGATAAACGTTTTCAGGGGACACGGTTTTTCGAGACGCTGTATCCGTGTACTACGGAGTTGATTACTAATTGGATTCCTTCTCCTGAAGTGGATGTCCCTTTATCCCAGCTTAGCAAATCCTCATTACTTCCTGTTAAAGGGAAGGCGAGTCTGCAGGATCCGCTGGACAGAAAAACGGAGATGGCGGCGAAATCCATCTCGAGGCCGCGGGTCATGGATTCAGAGCTGTGCTAGGATCCATGTGTGCTTGTAAAGCCTACTTGAGCTGGTTAGACCGTCTACGGACGGCGTGGCAAGATGGATCCCCACTATCCGAGGTAGAGGGGCTTTTCAAGTCATTGGAGAATGCAGCTCGATATGGCAGTGATGCAGGTTTGGATACTGCCTCCATGCTGTCCATAGCACAATCCTCGGCGATCACAGTCAGGAGAGCTCTGTGGCTTAGACAGTGGACCGGAGACGCGGTTTCCAAGCAAGGTTTGCTTTCTTTAGCTTACAAAGGTGGTCAGCTATTTGGATCTGGCCTCACGGAGCTGATTGCCAAAGCAAAGGCAAAAGAAACGGCTTTACCGCAACGAAGAGCTGTGGCTTCTACGTCTGGCAGGCCTAGTGCCGGTGGTAGTCGGCGGTCCTTTCGGTCCAGGGGACGGTTTGGTCAGCCCTCTTGGGGATCGGGTCGTCCCTCTTTTTCGGGAAAAAAGAGCGCTCAGAAATCTCGCACTCCCTGGAAACAGAGCTTCCGCCAAGACAAGCGGGAAGCTGACAAAAAGCCCGCTAAAGCGGACTGACGCCAGGGTCTCACTCGAGGGCTCTCGAGTGGGAGGTCGCCTGATCCAATTCAAGCCGACTTGGGCTTCCCGCGTGTCGGACACCTGGGTGACGCGGGTCGTGTCGGCAGGCTACTTCATAGAGTTTCTTTCTCGACCCCCAGACAGTTTTTGCCTATCCCGCATTCCGTCAGAGCCCGGGCTAATTGCCGCTCTACTACGGGAGGTTGATTCCCTTCTACAGAAGGGTGTGGTGGTACCAGTTCCACCGGAGGACCAAGGAAGAGGTTTTTATTCCAACCTCTTTGTAGTCCCCAAAAAGGAGGACAAATTTCGTCCCATTCTGGATCTCAAAAGATTAAATCGGCATGTCCGCACCCAGAAATTCCGCATGGAATCACTTCGCTCCGTTGTGGCTGCCTTGTCACAGAACGATTTTTTGGTGTCAATCGACATTCGCGACGCTTATTTGCATCTCCCTATCGGAAGGGCCCACCAACGCTTCCTGCGTTTTGCCATAGGTCAGGACCATTACCAGTTTGTGGCCCTGCCATTCGGTCTGGCCTCAGCACCCAGAGTTTTTACAAAAATTCTGGCTCCTCTCATGGCGATTCTGCGAAGACAGGGGATTACGATTCTTCCCTATCTGGACGACCTTTTGATTGTGGCGTCCTCAAAGGAGGAGGCGGTGACGGCTCGCGATTTATCCCTTCAGCTCCTGGAGGACTTCGGGTGGCTGATCAATTGGGAGAAGTCGTCCCTGGAACCGTCGCAGTCAATCCTGTTTTTGGGAATGCAGTTCGACACAGTACGAGCAGTGGTGTCTCTGCCCTCAGACAAGCAAGCGAGTCTTCTTCACCATGTGCAGGGTATGAAGTCTGCGACAGCAATGTCCCTTCGAAAGTGTATGCGCCTTCTGGGTTTGATGGTGGCGTCAATGGAAGCAATTCCGTTTGCCCAATTTCATTCCAGGGCTCTCCAAATGCTCATCTTGAACCGTTGGGATCGATCACGGTTTTCACTGGATTGCAGTGTCATCATCTCCCACAGGGTGAGAGAGTCGCTAGAATGGTGGTTACGTCCGGAAGCGTTATCCCTGGGGAAGTCTTTCCTTCCTCCAAGGTGGTCGATCATAACCACCGATGCCAGCCTGACGGGCTGGGGTGGTGTCTGGAATGGTCTTTGGATTCAGGGGGTATGGTCATTGGAAGAGCCGATCAACATCCTGGAATTGAGGGCAATTTTCCTTTGCCTCCAACACTGGACGGTCCCTTTAAGCGGTCTACCAGTCCGAGTGCAAACAGACAACGGCGGTCGCGTATATCAACCATCAAGGTGGAACGAGGAGCTTCAGGCTCATGATGGAAGTGTCTCGAATCCTGGTATGGGCTGAGGCCAGGTTGCCAGCCATCTCTGCGATTCACATTCCAGGAGTTCAGAATATCACAGCGGTCTTCCTGAGTCGCAAAAAGATGGATTCTGGAGAATGGAGTCTTCATCCGGAAATTTTTGCGCTGCTGTGCTCCCGTTGGGGAACTCCCCAAGTGGATGTGATGGCATCCAGGCTCAATGCCAAGTTACCGACATTCATGTCCAGGTACAAGGACTCGAAGGCTGTGGCGGTGGATGCTCTGGTGGCTCCTTGGGACCATTTCAAGCTAATTTATGTGTTCCCGCCGATATCCTTACTTCCTCTGGTTTTGCGTCGGATCAGACTGGAGAGAGTCCCAGCTATATTGATAGCCCCAGATTGGCCAAGGAGGACGTGGTTCTCGACGCTGGTGTCGCTTCTGGCAGCGCCTCCACTTTCACTCCCTCTTCGCCCGGACCTATTAACCCAAGGGCCCGTTCATCACCCGGACCTGAAGTCTCTGCGTTTGACGGCGTGGCTCTTGAGACCGAAATCTTGACCCGTCAAGGTTTTTCAGCCGAAGTCATTGCCACTCTGCGAGCTGCCAGAGGTCCGGCTACCACTAGAATTTATCATAAGACTTGGGAAGCCTTCTTTTCGTGGTGTTCGGGTTCTTCTAGGAACCCGAGGAGTTTTTCCATTCCCAATTTGTTGGCCTTTTTGCAATACGGGCTGGACAGGGGTTTGGCAGTTAGCACTTTGAAGGGGCAAGTTTCTGCTCTGTCCTTGCTATTTCGGAAGGCTATCGCTTCGCATAGGGACGTACGTTCCTTTTTTCGCGGAGTAACCCGTCAGTCTCCGCCGCGGAAGGCGCCTGTGTCTCCCTGGCGGCTCAATATTGTCTTGGAGGCTCTTCAACATGGGCCTTTTGAGCCTATGGACTCTGTTAGCCTTTCTTTGCTTTCTTGGAAGGTTGCCTTCTTAGTGGCGGTCACTTCTTTGAGAAGGGTTTCTGAGTTGGCGGTTCTCTCTTGCTCGCCTCCTTTTCTGGAGTTTCTCCCAGATCGCGTAGTGCTTCGCACACGTGGCGACTTTCTACCTAAAGTAGTATCGCAGTTTCATGTTAACCAGGATATTGTGTTGCCCTCGCTCTGTCCGGAGCCAAGGAATGCGAAAGAACGAGCCTTGCACACATTGGATTTGGTGCGGGCTTTAAAGTTCTATTTGTCCATTACTCAAAATTTTCGGAAGTCGGATTCTCTGTTTATGATTCCAGCAGGTCGTCGACGTGGGCAACGAGCTTCCAAGGATTCTATAGCTCTTTAGATTCGGTCGGCCATTTTAGAGGCTTACCGACTTAAGGGCGAACCCTGCCCGATTAAGATTCAAGCTCACTCCACAAGGGCTGTGGGTTCATCGTGGGCTTTTCATCAAGGAGCCTCGGCAGCTCAGCTCTGCCGGGCGGCGACCTGGCGTTCCGTCCACACATTTACAAAATTTTATAAGGTGGATGTTAGTGCTTCCACTCATGCGGCCTTAGGTCGTAGGGTCCTGCAGGCGGCTGTAGTTTAAAAGTTCTTGTGAACTTATAGTTAGCGCTATTTGCGCATTTATCTAGGTTGTTGGGTATCTGCCTTTTTTGGTTTTTTGCCCACCCTTATTTTTGGACTGCTTTGGGACGTCCCACTAGTAATGACTGTGTCTCCTTTCCTTCATCTGCAGCTGAAACACGGATTTTGGTAAGAACTTACCTGTAAAATCCTTTTCAGCGAAGAAGGAAGGGAGACACAGCTCCCTCCCATGGCAGAAGTGTGTTGTTGTGTTTTCAGATGCGGCGTGACCCTTCTCTGATAGCGATTATCTGGGCTGAGGTCGGCGCGCTAAGGCTCTGTTCCAGCATTGCCAGCTCATCGCAGTGGTCAGGTTCAGTGAGTAGTACCTGGACTGTGTGGTTGTTTCGGCTATATGCATACTAATTCGATTTCCTTTGCTTATCTTTTGAAGGCATCACACCTCCCAGGTCTTTAACAAATTTCCTACTATAGTAAGCGTCTAATGTGTCTTTCTTATTATTCCAAATGTAATCTTGCCTGAAGAAGGAGCTTTTGCGCTCTGAAAACTTGCGAACATATAATTTTCTGGTTAGCCAATAAAGGTATCACTTTAAGAATGCTCTTGTCTTAATTGGACGGAGAAGTATTCACATCGATTTTTCTGGCTAACACGGTACCACAATATAATATATTTGGCCATTGTATGGCTAGAATCCTGCATTTTTTAAAGGCTCTCTTTCTTGTTTTTCATATTCTCAAAATTAGTGGGAGAAAGCTAACTCCTGTAATGTCTCCTAAACAGGAACCTGAAGGGTAATGTTTCTCCTTATGGATTGTGACATGCCAGTGTAAGGAGACTTACAGGCCATACAATGCTTACTTTGAGAAATTAAAAATGCAAATTGTCTCTTTAGAGAAGAAGAGGACTTGATCTTGAAGTCCAACCTATTGGAAGTACCAATCCTAAAGGTCAATATCGATCTTTTAACAAGCCTTGCCACATGACTTATTAAAAAATGATTTTTTGGTGTAGTCTCCTAAAGAGATCACACAGAAGCAAGAAGGACTACTACTTCTTTCTCTGAAGGCGGAAATGAACTAAGTTATAACAGTTGTTTGAAGCTGCAGCACAAGTCTGTGTGTCTCATAATACATACAGTAATAGGAGATGTAATCTGATACCTCAGTGACCTTGCAGTCCTTCTTTCTTTGGCAAAGATGAATTTGAGCTTTTTTTTAGAATGAATAGCAAGGTCAGGAGGCAGTGAAGATGGTTACAAGTAACTAATAGGTGGATTGGAAGCATATTTCTTTGATCAGATACATTACCAAGTTTCTTATAGTTATTTGTATTTATTGATTTACGTGACATTTGCTGAAAATACAGTGACCCCTTAATATACAGGATAAAAACTATGGACTTCTTTACCATAAATTATGTCTGTGGTGGGATCAAACCTGTTCACAATTTTCATTTTTTTAGAATTTATTTATGCCTCTGGGAAGTGGAAGTATATTTTTAACTTTCAAATTTTTATACTAATTTTTAACATTTTATTTTTATTTTTATCAGTACCCTCAACTATTATATTGCACCTACATTATTCTGCAAAATTGTTGTATTGCAGTCTGCTGTAAATTTGATGATCGCCTGTCAAGTCCAGCTGCAGACTGTAGAAGCCTGGTACATATAAATGCCTTCAGTCAGGTGCCGTGACAATGTCTTTGTCATACTGAGATTGACCCCTGGTTATTACTTCTTAAATGAAACAGTCACAATTGACATAGGCAGTGAAAGGGTTAAATAGCTGGGATCAGGGCTAGCTCCCATCACAGAGACTACATTCAAATGCTACTGTATTCAGTGGCTCACACCTGAGGGGTATAGAGTAGGCTAAGCATCAGTGTTCTGAGCTCTCTCCATGCTTGCAGTACACAAATCAGTGATTCCACAGATGTCAACAGGGGGTGAACCATTGTAAGGGCTATACTGTATATATAAACATGTCTATAAAGATGTTTCGATCCATTGTAATATAATACCTACAAACTAAAAAAAAATTCAGAGAGGTCCATGTATAAAAATTTTTTATCTGCTGGGCTTCAGCACATATAGGACATCGGACATCTTTCTGTAATCAAAACAAATGTAAGCATAACTTTTAACCCCTTCATGACTTGCGCCGTACATGTACGGCACATGTAGTGTCCCTTCCTTTGATGTGGACTCCAGTGCAGAGCCCACATCTTTCCTGGCACATGTCAGTTTTTGAACAGCTGACATGTGCCCATGACAGCCACGGGTAGAATAGCGATCCATCTGCGGCTGTTCACCCGGAAATGCTGCTGTCAATCTCTGACAGCGGCATTTAACCCCAGCATGCATATTGGGGGCCTTTTAGGCCCCCATGCTTACTTTTTTGCTATTATCTGCAAAATTACTTAAGTTAGAATTTTGAAACTCCAGGTAATCCTCAAGTATGTCGTTGTTGGTTAGTATCCAGTTGTTCATATAATTTTTTCCATAGGCATTTCGGTGTAACAATGCTTTTTTGGGGAAAACCTCCATGCATTTATCATGCTCTCAGTAGTGTTTGTGTCTCAAGTTACTTTACTTGTACTCAGTAATGCTGGTGGAGGGGCCAGGGTGTGGATAATGCCATATGAGGATGTCATGTGATTTTTGAAGGGAGAGATAAGGCCAAGACATCATCTCAGGTCCTTCTGAACACAGTAATGAGCTGAGTAGAGAGTAATGAGGACAGTATACACTATGAGCTAATTGTGAAGGACCTGAGATAACATGTTGAGAGGAAGTCTGACTCAGTTTCAGTTTCTCTGATTCTAAGAATCCTGCAAAGGGTAAAGCTATTGAGCTACAGACATCCAGAGAATTGTACAACATCTAAAAGAAAGTATAAAAGGTAAGAGATGCTGTGGGTGAGAGGAGGGAGGGGGCACTTTACACTTACAGTGTGTCATGCACAAGCAAAGAGTGGACAACCCTCATTGTGTTCATTGTTTTTTCTTTTAGTTTGCTAACATTTAGTCAGCAATGGCACAGTCTTCCTCCAAGTGTCTGAGTGACCAAGAGATTGAAGCAATTGTCTTTCAAAGTGATAATGAAAGTGAACTATCTTTGTCCGATGACGAGTACCTGCCACAAGAGAATCAAACATCCTCAAGTGATTCTTCTGATGATGAAGAAGTGAATACAGTGGATCCTCAAGAAGTGATAAGTAGAACATCCAAAACAAATGTTTTTTGGCACAGTAATCCTACATTAGTTGGACGTACTGCAAACCATAATATTGTGAGACAGGCTCAAGGAGCTGTGGGAGGTCCCAGTTACTTTTCCCCTAAAGACGTATTCTGTACTTTTTTTTCTGACAATATTGCAGAAGAGGTCCTTTTATGTTCAAACCTAGAAGGAAGACGTATCGCTTCTACAAAAAATAAGTCCTGGAAAAATATCTCAAAAGAGGAACTTTATGCATACATTGGACTTTTACTGCTGGCAGGGAGTCAAAAATCGTATGATGTTCCAATACGAGAATTATTTCTGAACCCGCTTTCTGGTCCACACTATAAGGCGACAATGTCAGTGGACAGATATGAGGAAATTAGAAGACACATTCGATTTGATGATAAGCGAACACGTGCATTGCGGTTTGAAACAGACAAATTAGCCCCTATCAGTTATATCTGGAACATATTTATCAAAAATTGCACCAAATTTTACAATCCTAGTACTAATGTTACAGTAGATGAGCAACTTGTACCGTTCAGAGGACGCTGCAAGTTCATACAATACATGCCCAGCAAGCCAGCCAAATATGGAATCAAAATCTTCTGGATGTGTGATTCTGCAAATTATTATGGCATAAATGGCGTAATCTACTGTGGCAAAGAGGTTGGCACACCAGTACAGAAGGATCTGGGGTCTGAAATTGTCAAAACTCTTGCTGTTCCAATATTCAATTCAGGTAGAAACATTACCATGGACAATTATTTCAACAATGTTGAACTAGGCAATTTTCTGCTTTAAAAAGCTATTACACTTGTTGGTACTATCAAGCCAAACTGATGAGAAATTCCAGAAGCACTGAAACACAATCGTCAGCGAGCACTTTATGAGAGTGTCTTTGGATTCAATAACAAAGCGACTATGGTATCTTACAAAGCGAAGAAGGAGAAATCAGTGATTTTACTCAGTACCATGCATCACAATTGCAGTATTGACAGCAATGACAGAAAATTAAAACCATAAATCATCCTGCATTACAATAAAACAAAAAGAGGTGTAGACAAAATGGATGAGATGGTGGGAGAATATTCATGCAAGAGGCAAACAAAACAATGGCCTGTAGTACCTTTTTTCAAATATGCTTGATGTAGCAGCCCTAAATTAATTCATCATTTATACAGAAACCTATCCAGAATTCCATGCATGGAGGAAGGAAAGGAGATCCCTATTTGTGAAGGACCTTTGTCATGAACTTGTAATGCCTCACATGATACAGCGAAGCGACGTGAAAGACTTGCTAAAGCAAACTAAAGAAGCAATGAAACAGTGTGGCGTACAGTTTCAGATGATTCCAGGGCCAGGAGAAAGAAAAAGAAAGCGCTGTTTCATGTGTCCAAGAAACTTAGAAAGGAAAACTGAGAGATTTTGTTCAATTTGTAAGGAAAATGTCTGCAAAGAACATTCTTCCGAAAAAATAACTTGTCAAAATTGTTTGGAAGACTGATATAATAGGAAAGAAACATAATAGAAATGCAGCTGCAGCTAGTTTGGTATAGATTTCTATGCATTTTTGTGCGTTTTTTCATATGTTTGTGTGAAATTTTGAAAAAAAATAATTTGGGGGCTTTTTTTGGTGAAAAATGATAATTAAAATTTTGTTTACTAATCATATTTTATTTAGCAGTTTTAAAATAAACTTGTAAAAGTTATATAAGTGTGTTTTTCCATATGATTTGCATGGGTGCCTAAAAGGCCCCCAATACGTTAATATGAAGATTTCTGATGTCACGCATACTAGGGTTAATGTGATGGCGCAGGCAGCGTGTCACTAATCTCCCCATCTGCCCCATGTCAAAGCCTTTGCTTCTTCATTTCCCAAACCTCAAACCTGTTGTTTATTCCCAAAATAGACTTACATTTTGGATAACTTGTTAAAAGCTATTGCTTCTTCTCTTTCCAAACAACAAATTTGTTTCTCTTTACAAAATTTAAATGATTCTGTGAATCACCTGTTTTTAAGTCATTGCTTCTTTATTTTCCAAGCTGCAAACATTTTTCTTCTCTCAATATTAAGAGGTAACTTTTTCATGGCTAGATAGTCACCTTTGATTCTTCATTTTTCAAATAGCAAACCTGCTACTGATTCCAAAATAGTAACAATTTTTGAACATCTAGATAATATGCCATTGAGTCTTTTCTTTCCAAACAGCAAACCTGTTGCTGATCTATATTTTGGATAACTTTTAGAAGATTTACTAGAAATCTGGAGCTTTAGTCTTTAAAAATCAACAAACTAGTTACTATTCCCCAAACTGATAATTTTTGGATGCATGTGAGCCAAAACAAATGGCTTCTTTGGTTTATACTGCCTATATACAGTACAGACCAAAATTTGAACACACCTTCTCATTCAAAGATTTTTCAGTATTTTCATGAGTATGAAAATTGTAGAATCACACTGAAGGCATCAAAACTATGAATTAACACATGTGGAATTATACATTACACTTTACAAAAAAGTGTGAAACTACTGAAAATATGTCTTATATTATAGGTTCTTCAAAGTAGCCACATTTTGCTTTGATTACTACTTTGCACGCAGAAAAGGTGAACGGATGGACTCTACATGCCTGGTTCCCACCATGAAGCATGGAGGAGATGGTGTGATGGTGTGCGGGTGCTTTGCTAGTGACACTTTTGGGGATTTATTAAAAATTGAAGAGGTGAGCGGTCCAGCTCACCCAAACCATCTCGATTGGGTTCAGGTCTGGTGACTGTGGAGGCCAGGTCATCTGGCGTAGCACCCCAACACTCTCCTTCTTGGAAAATAACCCTTACACAGTCTGGAGGTGTTTGGTGTCATTGCCCTGTTGAAAAATAAATAATGGTCCAACTAAACGCAAACCGTATGGAATAGCATGCTGCTGCAAGATACTGTGGTAGCCATGCTGGTTCAGTATGCCTTCAATTTTGAATAAATCCACAAAGTGTCACCAGCAATGCACCCCCACACCATCACACCTCCTCCTCCATGCTTCACGGTGGGAACCAGGCATGTAGAATCCATCTGTTCACCTTTTCTGTGTGCAAAGCAGTAATCAAAGCAAAAGGTGGCTACTTTGAAGAACCTAGAATATAAGACATATTTTCAGTTGTTTCACACTTTTATGTAAAGTGTAATGTATAATTCCACATGTGTTAATTCATAGTTTTGATGCCTTCAGTGTGATTCTACAATTTTCATAGTCATGAAAATACAGAAAAATCATTGAATGAGAAGGTGTGTCCAAACTTTTGGTCTGTACTGTATGTAAAAAAGTTTCCACTGGTTACAAACATATATGCAAAGCAGTATCTGATGAGGTCTCTAATAAGGCTGTGTTTAAGAGTGATGCACATGTATTTTCTGGAGTTTGCACTATTGTAACATGTGGCAAATGTTTTACTACAAACATATATATATATATATATATATATATATATATATGATATATATATATATATATACATATATATATAATATTATTTTTAATTTGATGGAGCTGGAAAATTAGAATTTTTAAAGAATTGCTCAGCTTTATAGATATTTCATGTTCAGCTATAATAGATTATGCATGTACATTGGCATGGTGATTTACAATGATAGAAAAAGCTGGAAAAAATCTATGTATCATGAAAAATAGAAAAGTTCTGCCTCTGCAATGCATTTTGTTGAATCTAGAATTCAATGCCATGAATGTTTTCATTTCTGCTTTCTGGTGGAATATCCTTTACTTTTATCTTGGTAATGCAGATGTGATCACAGAGATATAGACAGTCATACTGGGAATAATTTATGCACAGCATGGAAATTACAAGTATTAGTTGCCTTCAAACACTTTGCCATAGGCAGCTCAGCAGTTTCCAGTTCTTATCATTAGAAATTTGACCATAAAATGGTTCATTACAAAATGAAGGTTGCACACGCTGGTTCACAGTTACTCTATGAGCTATTTTCTTCAAAATATTGTTAGAGAACTGGGGTGTATTGTACTGTCCTCTACAGGTAAAACACATAGTAAAAAGTCTTCTGTGAAATAGTGAAAATAACACATTTACAGTATACAAAATAAATGTGTTACTTATTCTGTATTTACACTGCAAGATAATCATAAGAGTGTTATTGCATTAATTTTGTTGACAAATATCTTGCCATTTAAACAACCTGCTAATAACCTGATGAGCAAAATGCTCATTCATTGGATGAGATGATCTTGTACAGATTGTTAAGCGCACATCATTTTCTATGGTATGCCTGTCTAGTCTGTCTAAACAAGCACTAAAATCCTTAATGACCAGAGGTATTTTTGGTTTTGCATTTTGATTTTTTCTCCCTTTCTTCCCAGAGCCATAACTTTTTTTATTTGTTGGTCAAAATGGTCATGTGAAGGCTTGTTTTTTGCGGAACGAGTTGCACTTTTGAAAGACATCATTGGTTTTACCATGTTAATGGGAAAAAAATTCCCAGTGTGGTAAAATTTCAATAAAAGTGCAATCACACACTTGTTTTTTGCTTGGCTTTTTTTACTAGGTTCACTAAATGCTAAAACTGACCTGCCACCATGATTCTCCAGGTCATTACGAGTTCATAGACACCAAACATGTCTAGGTTCTTTTTTTACCTAAGTGTTGAAAAAAAATTCCAAAGTTTGTAAAAAAAAAAGTTGCCATTTTCAGAGACCCATAGCATCTCCATTTTTTCGGGATTTGGGGCTGAGTAAGGGCTTAATTTTTTGCACGCCGATCTTATGTTATTATTGATACCATTTTGGTGTAGATAAGATCCCCAGTTATTGCATTTTATTACAATGTTGCAGCAATCAAAACAATGTAATTCTAGAATTTTGATTTTTTTTCTCACTACACCATTTACGATTGGATTATTTATTTTTATATATTGCTAGATCGGGCGATTCTGAATGCGACAATACCAAATATCTGTATATTTGAGTTTTTTATTTTTTTTTGGAATGGGGCAAAAGGGGGTGATTTGAACTTTTATTTTTTTTTTTCAATGTTTTTAAATACATTTTTTTTTACTTTTTACTTGCTTCAATAGTCTCCATGGGAGTCTAGAAGCTGCAGTTGTCCAATCGCCTCTGTTACATATCATATGCATTGAGCTACTTGAAGAGGAGATGTCCTAGTTAATGGAGTTGTTTTGTTGTTGCACTTTGGAGATCCCAGTTTGGTTTTATTATATAAGTACTTGGCTTCTGTGTAGTCCAGCTGCATGAAAACGATCAGAACCATCATGTTTACTGGTTACAGTGGATACTTGTAAAGGGGTTGTTCAGATGAAGAAAACATTTTTAAATTTGTTCTCAACCAAAAAAATACAAATTTTTAATGCATTTTATGATAAAAGGTGCCCCAATCATCAAATATTAATGCTACCCAGGGTTCCTAGAGATTCACTTATTGCCAGACCATGACACAGGGGAGGATTTCCATTTTGGCTCATTGTCAGGGCTGTGTATAATGGAGTATAACTAACTGGCTATCTATACTAGATAAGCCAGCCTCTTTCTTTGTATATGTACTTGTCATAACATGAAAGCATGCTTTCTTAGCTAATAAATCAATCCTTTCAGCCAGCTCAATTCACAGGCAGAACTATTGACATGCTGACATAGGAATTATTCTCTTGTGTCAAGCAAAAGAAAGAAATGAAGAAGCCCGAATCTGAGACTACACTGAAAAGGGTTGATCGGAGCATCTTTGATAATAAATGTAATAAATTAGTTCAATCTATGTACATTAGCAACATATCTTAGCCTTTTTTTATCTCGCCAACTCCTTTATTTCCTGGAAACCATTAAAATTGTAATATTTTAAATAAATTGAATTTAGTACTTTGTACTGCAGCAAATTTCAGGTAAACTTTGCACATATTAAGCTATGAAACCATAAGCATGTTCTTCCAAGCACAACTGTTACGAGGAGTTATAGTACTATACACTGAAACATGTACTTCTGGATTGTACTAAAATTAATATACCATTGTGCTTTCTATCTGAATTATCAACATATTTAACAAAGGAGAAAACATTTCTGTAAAATACGAAAAGGCGCCACAACTTTTTGATCAATTGTTTCCAGCATAACATTATTTTTTTACTACTGTCAAATCTGCCACAAAGGTTTTTGAAAGTCAGCTGTAAACACAGAAAATAACAGCCTTCCGTGCCAATGAAAGTTTATTTTGCACGTCTCTAGTTTTACATATTTAATATTCAAGGGTTCGTACATTACATTCTAAAACAAAGCATGCATGGAAAGCACACTTGAATATGAAATGTATTATAAAATTAGAATACTCAAGTTATTGTAAACGATTAATAGTGACAGATACTGATATTGTAATTGTCTTGATAATCAACAGGGAATTATGCAAAATTCTTAATATGAACAGCATAATGTGTGTGCATTTTTCTGGTAATTAACCCCTTCATGACCCAGCCTATTTTGACCTTAAAGACCTTGCCATTTTTTGCAATTCTGACCAGTGTCCCTTTATGAGGTAATAACTCAGGAACATTCCAACGGATCCTAGCGATTCTGAGATTGTTTTTTCGTGACATATTGGGCTTCATGTTAGTGGTAAATTTAGGTCGATAATTTTTGCGTTTATTTGTGAAAAAAATGGAAATTTGGCGAAAATTTTGAAAATTTTGTAATTTTTAAATTTTTAATTTTTATTCTGTTAAACCAGAGAGTTATGTGGCACAAAATAGTTAATAAATAACATTTCCCACATGTCTACTTTACATCAGCATAATTTTGGGAACAACATTTTTTTTTGTTAGGAAGTTATAAGGGTTAAAAGTTGACCAGCGATTTCTCATTTTTACAGCAAAATTTACAAAACCATTTTTTTTAGGGACCACCTCACATTTGAAGTCACTTTGAGGGGTCTATATGGCAGAAAATACCCAAAAGTGACACCTTTATAAAAACTGCACCCCTCAAGCTACTCAAAACTACATTCAAGAAGATTATTAACCCTTCAGGTGCTTCACAGGAACTAAAGCAACGTGGAAGGAAAAAATGGACATTTTAATTTTTCCAACAAAAATTTTCTTTTAGCATCAATTTTTTCATTTTTACATGGGTAACTGGATAAAATGGATCCTAAAATTTGTTGAGCAATTTCTCCTCAGTACACAGATAACTCATATGTGGTCATAAACCACTGTTTGGGCGCACGGCAGGGCTCAGAAGGGAAGGAGCGCCATTTGACTTTTTGAATGGAAAATATGCTGGAATATTTAGCGGTTGCCATGTTGCATTTGGAGAGTCCCTGTGTGCCTAAACATTGGAGCTCCCCCACAAGTGACCCCATTTTGGAAACTAGACCCCCTAAGGAACTTATCTAGATGCTTAGTGATCACTTTGAACCCCCAGGTGCTTCACAAATTGATCTGTAATAAAAAGAAAGTACCTTTTTTTCACAAAAATTTTATTTTAGCCTCAGTTTTTTCATTTTCACATGGGCAACAGTATAAATTGGATCCTAAAATTTGTTGGGCAATTTCTCCTGAGTACACAGATACCTGATATGTGGTCATAAACTATTGTTTGGGCGCACGGCAGGGCTCAGAAGGGAAGGAGCGCCATTTGACTTTTTGAATGGAAAATATGCTGGAATATTTAGCGGTTGCCATGTCGCATTTGGAGAGTCCCTGTGTGCCTAAACATTGGAGCTCCCCCACAAGTGACCCCATTTTGGAAACTAGACCCCCTAAGGAACTTATCTAGATGCATAGTGAGCACTTTGAACCCCCAGGTGCTTCACAAATTGATCCTTAAAAAAAAGAAAGTACTTTTTTTCACAAAAAAATTCTTTTAGCCTCAGTTTTTTTCATTTTCACATGGGCAACAGTATAAATTGGATTCTAAAATTTGTTGGGCAATTTCTCCTGAGTACACAGATACCTCATATGTGGTTATAAACCACTGTATGGATGCACGCAGGGCTCAGAAGGGAAGGAGCGCCATTTTACTTTTTGAATGGAAAATATGCTGGAATATTTAGCGGTTGCCATGTCGCATTTGGAGAGTCCCTGTGTGCCTAAACATTGGAGCTCCCCCACAAGTGACCCCATTTTGCAAACTAGACCCCGTAAGGAACTTATCTAGATGCATAGTGAGCACTTTGATCCCCCAGGTGCTTCACAAATTGACCCTTAAAAAAAAGAAATTACTTTTTTTTCACAAAAATTTTCTTTTAGCCTCAGTTTTTTTCATTTTCACATGGGCAACAGGATAAATTGGATCCTAAAATTTGTTGGGCAATTTCTCCTGAGTACACAGATACCTCATATGTGGTCATAAACCACTGTTTGGGCCCACGGCAGGGCTCAGAAGGGAAGGAGCGCCATTTGACTTTTTGAATGGAAAATATGCCGGAATATTTAGCGGTTGCCATGTCGCATTTGGAGATTTCCTGTGTGCCTAAACATTGGAGCTCCCCCACAAGTGACCCCATTTTGGAAACTAGACCCCTAAGAAACTTATCTAGATGCATAGTGAGCACTTTGAACCCCCAGGTGCTTCACAGAAGTTTATAACGCAGAGCCGTGAAAATAAAAAATCATTTTTTTTTCTCAAAAAATGATTTTTTAGCCCACTATTTTTTATTTTCACAATAATGGTTGTGAATATATAATAATGGTTACAGGAGAAATTGGACCCCAAAAGTTGTTGTCCAGTTTTTCCTGAGTACGCTAGTACCCCATATGTGGGGGGAACCACTGTTTGGGCACACGTCAGGGCTCGGGAGGGACGTAGTGACGCTTTGAAATGCCGACTTGATGGAATGGTCTGCGGGCATCTTGTTACGTTTGCAGAGCCCATGATGTGCCTAAACAGTAGAAACCCCCCAAGTGACCCCATTTTGGAAACTAGACCCCGCAAAGAAGTTATCTAGATGTGTGGTGAGCACTTTGAACCCCCAAGGGCTACACAGAAGTTTATAACGCCCGGGCATGAAAATAAAAAAATCATATTTTTTCCACAATCAGGATATTTTAGTCCCCAATTTTTTTATTTTCCCAAGGGTAACATGAGAAATTAGACCCCAAAAGTTGTTGTCCAATTTGTCCTGAGTATGCTGATATCCCATATGTGGGAGAAAACTACTGTATGGGCACACGTCGGGGCTCGGATGGGAAGTAGTGACGTTTTGAAATGCCCACTTGATGGAATGGTCTTTGGGCGTCATGTTACGTTTGCAGAGTCCCTGATGTGCCTAAACAGTAGAAACTCCCCACAAGTGATCCCATTTTGGAAACTAGATCCCCTAAGGAACTCCTATAGATGTGTGATAAGCACTTTGAATCTCCAAGTCCTTCACAGAAGTTTATAACGCAGAGCCGTGAAAATATAAAATCATTTTTTTTCCACAAAAATAATTTTTTAGTCCCCAATTTTTTTCCCAATGTTAACAGGAGAAATTAGAACCACCAAAGTTGTTGTGCAATTTTTCCCGAGTACGCTGATACACCATATGTGGGGATAAACCACTGTTTGGGCATACGTCGGGCATGGAATAAAGGGAGCACTGTTTGACTTTTTGAACGCAAAATTTGCAGGAATCAATGGTGGCGCCATGTCGCGTATGGGGACCCCCTGATGTGCCTAAATAGTGGAAATCCCTGAATTCTAACTCCAACCCTAACCCCAACACACCCCTAACCCCAACCCTAACCTCTACACACACCTAACCCTAATACAAACCCTAACCATAACCCTAACCCCAACACACCCCTAACCCTAATCCCAACTCTAACCATAAACCTAACCACAAGCCTACCCTAATTCCAACCCTAAACCCAAAACACCCCTAACACTTATCCTAACTCTAACCCTAACCACAAACCTAACCCTAATCCCAAGCCTAACCCTAATTCCAACCCTAACCCAAATTCCAACCCTAACCCTAATTCCAGCCCTAACCCTAATTCTAACCTTAACCCTAATGCTAACTCTAACCCTAAGGCTGGGTTCATATTGCGTTTTACCAGCCCGTTCAACACTTAGTGTTGACCGGCTGGTAACGGTATAGCATAACACGATCGCGTTATGCTATACCCGCTAGCGCAGATGAATCAGGAGATGATTCATCTGTGCTAGCGGTGACGGAGCCCAGACGCTGCAGCCCGTGTCCGAGGCTCCGTCACTGAATGACGGCACGTCGTGAGGATCCCCAGCAAAATCCGCCGAGGATCCCCAGCAAAATCTGCCACGGATCAGCAGCAAAATCTGCCGCGGATCCGCAGCAAAATCCGCCACGGATTAGCAGCAAAATCTGCCGTGGATCAGCAGCAATATCCACCGCGGATCAGCACCAATATCCGCCACGGATCATCAGCAAAATCAGCCGCGGATCAGCAGCAATATCCGCCGCGGATCAGCAGCAATATCCGCCGCGGATCCGCAGCAAAATCAGCCTCGGATCAGCAGCAAAATCAGCCGCGGATCAGCAGCAAAATCCGCCGCGGATCAGCAGCAAAATCCGCCGCGGATCAGCAGTAAAATCAGCCTCGGATCAGCAGCAAAATCCGCCGCGGATCAGCAGCAAAATCCGCCGCGGATCCGCAGCAAAATCCGCCGCAGATCAGCAGCAATATCTTCCGCGGATCAGCAGCAAAATCTGCCGCGGATCCGCAACAATATCAGCCGCGGATCCGCAGCAAAATCCCCCGCGGATCAGCAGCAAAATCCGCCGCGGATCAGCAGCAAAATCAGCTGCGGATCAGCAGCAAAATCCGCTAGGAAAAAAAAAAAAAGAAATTCTTTATTTTTTATTTGTCCCTATCTATGATAAAGGGGGGTTCATTTACTTTTTTTTATTTTGATCACTGTGACAGTTTATCACAGTGATCAAAATACATTTTTGAACACTGGGGGGCGCACTGCGCATGCGCCGGCTGGCGGGCGCACTGCGCATGCGCCCGCCATTTTCCAAGATGGCGGCGCCCATGAAGAGGCCAGGCGGACGCCGGGACCGATCCAGGGACATCGGTGGACCGGGAGAGGTGAGTAGGGGGGTCGGAAGGTTAGGGGGGGGATCGGAAGGTGGGGCAGCGGAGCAAAGGAGGAGGGGAGCAGATAGTGACCATCTTTTGGTGGCGGCGGCCGATCGCCGCCGTGACTACGTGTGGGGGGGTCTGGGCTCGGTGTCCAGCCATGGCAGATGCTATTGCAGCATCGGCCATGGCTGGATTGTAATATTTCACCAATTAAATTGGTGAAATATTACACATTGCTCTGATTGGCTGTTTCACTTTTAACAGCCAATCAGAGCGATCGTGGCCATGGGGGGGTTAAGCCAACCCCCCTGTGGTGAAGCACAAAGGGTCCTGTAACTGCGGTCGGGTGACCTTTGAGTGACCCCGGTCACCCGGCCCGCAGGAACGCGATCCTTTCATGACACAGGGTGTGCGTCATAGGTCGGATTGGCACCGACTTTCATGACGCATACGCTGTGTCAAAGGTCGGGAAGGGGTTAATTTGATCCTTTGTAATAAAAAAAAAGCATCATAAATTTGGCAAAATTTTTGCTATTTCCGTTAAATTTTCTGTAAATTTTATTTTTCTAAATTACTAAAATGGTAAGTGAATTATAAGTTAACCCCTCTCTGACATTAGACGTACTATCCCGTCCATAAAACCCGTGCCATTCTGACCATGGACGGGATAGTACGTCATAGGCGATTAGCTGCGCTCCCGGAGGGAGCGCAGCTAATCGCCGCCGGGTGTCAGCTGATTATCACAGCTGACACCCGTGACTGTGTGTCAGGAGGCGGTCACGGACCGCTCCCGGCACATTAACCCCTTGCACACACGCGATCAAACATGATCGCGGTGTACTGGGGGCACAGGGGAGGATCGCGCAGGCAGGGGCTCCCTGCGCGCCCCCCTGAGACCCTCAGACCAGCGCGATGTGATCGCGCTGCTCTGAGGGCTTCCTCCCTCCCAGGACCCGGATCCAAGATGGCGCTGGGGTCCTGGAGGGAGGCGGCTTCCTCAGTGCCTGCCGAGAGCAGGCATGAGGAAGCGTCCTGCACTGCCTGTCACATCGCTGGTGTGACAGAGTGCTATGCACACTGTCACACCAGCGATCTGATGAAATACAGTGATGTCCCACCCTGGGACAAAGTAAAAAAGTAAAAAAAAGTAAAAATAAACATGTGTAAAAAAAAATCCAAAAAAAAAAAAAATAATTCCCCAATAAATTCATTACTTATTGTAAATAAAAAAAATAAAACAATAAAAGTACACATATATGGTATCGCCGCGTCCGTAACGACCCCCCCTATAAAACTGTCCCACTAGTTAACCCCTTTTGTGAACCCCTTAAAAAATAAAAACGAAGCAAAAAATCAGTGCTTTATCATCATACCGCTGAACAAAAAGTGGAATAACACGCGATCAAAAAGACGGATATAAATAAACATGGTACCGCTGAAAACGTCATCTTGTCCCGCAAAAAACGAGCCGTCACACAGCATCATGAGCGAAAAAATAAAAAAGTTATAGCTCGCAGAATAAAGCGATGCAAAAATAATTATTTTTTATATAAAATTGTTTTTATTCTATAAAAGCGCCAAAACATAAAAAAATTATATAAATGAGGTATCGCCATAATCGTACTGACCCGAAGAATAAAACTGCTTTATCGATTTTACCACACGCGGAACAATAAAAACGCCTCACCCAAAAGAAATTCATGAATTGCTGATTTTTTGTTCATTCTAACCTCACAAAAATCAAAATAAAAAGCGATCAAAAAATGTCACGTGCTCAAAAATGGTACCAATAAAAGCGTCACCTCGTCCCGCAAAAATTAAGACCTCACATGACATTGTGGGCCAAAATATGCAAAAATTATAGCTCTCAAAATGTGGCGATGCAAAAAACTACTTTTTGCAATAAAAAGCGTCTTTTAGCGTGACAGCTGCCAATCATAAAAACCGCTATAAAATAGTAAATCAAACCCCCTTTATCACCCCCTTAGTTAGGGAAAAATAATATAAAATAAAAAAAATGTATTTATTTCCATTTTCCCATTAGGGTTAGGTTAGGGTTTCGGCTAAAGTTAGGGTTAGGGTTGGCGCTAAAGTTAGGATTGGGTTTTTAGGTTGGGGGGATTTGGTTTTGGGGGGGGTTTTTTTTAGGGTGGGTTTTGGTTTGGGTTTTTTGGGGGTTAGGGTTGGGAAGGGGGTTTGGGGGTGTTTGGGGGATTAGGGTTGGAGTTAGAATTTGGGGTTTCCATTTTTTTTTGGCACATGGGGAGGCTCCCCAAAGTCCCCATGGGTCTGATCTAATTTTTCCCCCAATTCTGCTTTAAAAAAAGTCAAAGGTTTTGCTTTTTTCCCCTTTGAGTCTGCCATTCACCCAAACAGCAGTTTACCCAAAAAAATGGGGTATCAGGGTTTTCGGAAAAAAATTTGGGGCCATAATAACTTTTGGGTCAATTTCTTTTTTTATTTGGGGGAAAATAAAAAAATTTTGGGTGCAAAAATTTTAATTTTTTGGGGGAAAAAATAATTTTTTTTTATTTTCATGCCCCCGGGGGAAACCCAATAAATTTGTGTGAAGCATTGGGGGGTTTTTAAAAGTGCCCCCCAAGATCTAGATGAATTCTTAGGGGGTTAGTTTTAAAATTTTGGGGTCACTTGGGGGGTTTTTTTTCCCGGTTTAGGAACATCAGGGGCTCTGCAAACTAACCCCAAAAACCCAAAAAGGGTCTGTTTTCCAAAATTTTCATTATTCCCCCTTTCCGTGCCCTCCGTGCCCCCCAAACGTTTCCCCCCCATTTATGGGGGTACAGCGTAAAAAATGAAAAATTAAAAACCCCAAACTTTTGGGGCCAATTTCCTTTTGGGAATGTGATTCTTAAGATTTTGTATTGTTTAGCTGTTAAGACCCCTGGTAGCCGGGGAAAGCTTAAAATTTTGTTACCTTTTTCAGTTAGCCAAAAAAAGGTAAAAACCCCCTTTGAGGACTCTAACCCCTCAAATATTTTTTTGGGAAATTTTAAAAAAATTTTTGGAAAAAAATTTATTTTTTCACACCAGGTTTTTAAAATTTTAGGGGAAAAACATTTGGGGGGGTTCCCCAAAGTGTCACAGTAGAATCTAGATAATTTCCTTAGGGGTTTTCTAGTTTCCAAAATGTTGTCACTTGGGGGGGTTTTTTCCATTTTTTGGTTTTACTTCAGGGGCCCCCGAATGCGATTTGCGCCAAAATTTAAATTTCCCGGGGGACAAATTTGGGTTTAAAAAAGTCAAACGGCCCCCCTTCCCTTTTTCCGACCTTTTCCCGTGGCCCCCAGATTTTTGGTTTTTCCCCCCCACATGGGGGGTTCGGCGTACTCAAAAAGAAATTTCCCCCAAACTTTATTCCATTTTTCCTTTTAAAACCCTTTTTTTAAAAATAAAAATTTTGTTTAAAAAAATATCTTTTTTTTTGACAAAAAAATTTTAAATTTTTCTTTTTTCCCCTTCCACATTGTTCCCCCTCCTGAAAAAACCCTAAAGGGGTTTAAAAAAAATTCTTTTTTTGTTTTGAGCCCCCTTGAGGGGGGGAAAAAAATTTTTGGGGTTTTTTTTTTCTGTCATTTAGCCCCTCAAAATTTGGACTTCAAATGTGAGGTGGCACTAAAAAAGGGTTTTTTGTACTTTTTGTTGTAAAAAAGGGGGAAATCACTGGGTCAAACGTTAACCCTTAAAACTTCCAACCAAAAAAAAAATTTGGTTCCAAAAAAATTTTGCTGGATGTAAATTTTTCATGGGGAAATGTTATTTAATAACTATTTTTTTGGGGCCCCTTTTTCTCTTTTTAAGGGGAAAAAAAATTTAAAAGTTTAAAAAAAATTTTTAAAAAATTTTTAAAATTTTTCCCCCAAATTTTTCCTTTTTTTTTTAAAAAAAAAAGCGGTTTTTACCCCAAAAAATTTTACCACTATCATGAAGTAAAATATGTCACAAAAAACATTCCCCAAAAATCGCGAAGATCTGTTAAAAATGTTCCAAATTTTTTTAAACCCCTTAAATAGACAGTGGTAAAAATTCCCCAAAAAATTTACCCGGTCATTAACGTGCAAAACCCCCTTCGGATTTTTAAACCCCCCTCTGACTTTTGAGTACTATCCCGTCCAAAAAAACCTTTTCCTTTTTGCCCGGGGGGGGATATTTTTTCTTGGCCCCCAGCTGCGCTCCTTGAGGGGAGGCAGCAAAAACCCCCCCCGGGGGGGTCAGCTGATTATCACAGTAAAACCCCGTTAAAATGTGTGTGGGCGGTCAGGAAAAGGGCCCCCCCGGGACTTAAAACCCCGGAAAAAGCGATCAACATGATGCGGTTTTTTTTGGGGGGCCCGGGGAGGATCGGGCAGGGGGGGGCTCCCTGGCGCCCCCTGAAACCCCTTTGACCAGCGCGATGTGATCGCGCGGGTTTTGGGGGTTCCCCCTCCCCGGCCCCCCGGGTCCAAGATGGCCCCGGGGTCTGGAGGGGGGGGGCCCCTTTCCCCATGCCTCCCCGAGAGCGGGGGTGAAAAGCCTGAAAACCCTGCCCTAAACGATCGGGTTTGGGGCAGAGTGCTGGGCACACTGTCACACCAGCGTTTTAAAAATTTCAGTGATTTCCCCCCCTGGGACAAAGTAAAAAATTTTTAAAAAAAAAAAAATAAACATGTTTTTAAAAAAAAACCCCAAATTTTAAAAAAAAAAAAAAAAAAAAAATATTCCCCAATAAATTAAAATTTTTCCTGTAAAAAAAAAAACAAAACAAAAAAAAGTACACATATTTGGTTTTTCGCCCGTCCGAAAAGCCCCCCCTTTTAAATTTTAAAATATTAAAAACCCCTTTTTTTAACCCCCTTTTTAAAAAAAAAAAAAAACGAAAAAAAAAATAATGCTTTTTCATCATACCCCCCAACCCCAAAAAATGGAAAAAGGGGGAATAAAAAGGGGAACCCCATATAAATAAACAGGTTTCCGCGGGGGAATTTTTTTTTGGCCCCAAAAAAAAAAGAGCCCCCACAAAAGCATCTCATTTAAAAAAAAAAAAAAGTTTTTAGCTCGCAAAATTAAAACGACCCCAAAAAATAATTTTTTTTTAAAAAAAATTGTTTTTATTCTTTAAAACCCCCCAAAAAAATAAAAAAATGATATAAATGAGGGTATCGCCATAATCGTACTGCCCAAAAAGAAAAAAAACTTTTTATCAATTTTACCAAACGCGGAACAATAAAAACCCCCCCCAAAAAGGGGAAATTCGGGGAATTGGGGGATTTTTTTCATTTAACCCCCAAAAAAAATAAAAATAAAAAGCGATCAAAAAATGTCACCCCCCAAAAAAAGGGAAAAAACCCAAAAATTTTAAAACGTTAACTCGTTACCGCAAAAAATAAGACCTCACATGACTCTGTGGGCCAAAATATGCAAAAATTATGCTCTCAAAATGTGGCGATGCAAAAAACTATTTTTGCAATAAAAAGCGTTTTTAGCGTGACAGCTGCCAATCATAAAAACCGCTAAAAATAGTAAATCAAACCCCCTTTATCACCCCCTTAGTTAGGAAAAATAATAAAATAAAAAAAATGTATTTATTTCCATTTTCCCATTAGGGTTAGGGTTGCGGCAAATATTTTAGGGTTAGGGTTGGCGCTAAAGTTAGGATTAGGGTTAGGGTTGGGATTAGGGGTGTGTTAGGGTTAGGTTTGTGGTTAGGGTTGGGACTAGGGTTAGGGGTGTGTTGGGGTTAGGGTTGGAGTTAGAATTGGGGGGTTTCCGCTGTTTAGGCCACATCAGGGGCTCTCCAAATGTGACATGGCGTCTGATCTCAATTCCAGCCAATTCTGCGTTGAAAAAGTCAAACGGTGCTCCTTCACTTCTGAGCTCTGCCATGCGTCCAAACAGTAGTTTATCCCCACATATGGGGTATCAGCGTACTCTGGACCCCAAGAGTTATTGTGCAATTTGTCCTATTTCTTCTGTTACCCTTGGGGGAAAAAATAAAATATTGGGGCGAAAAAAATTCATTTTTGCAAAAAAAAAAAAAAAAGATTTTTTATTTTTACGGCTGTGCGTTATAAACTTCTGTGAAGAAACTTCGGGGTTCAAAGTGCTCACCACACATCTAGATAAGTTCCTTGTGGGGTCTATTTTCCAAAATGGGGTCACTTGTGGGGGGTTTCCACTGTTTTAGGCGCATCAGGGGCTCTCCAAATGCGACATGACGCACCCAGACCATTCCATCAAAGTCTGCAATCCAAAACGTCATTTAACTTCCCTTCCGAGCCCTGACGTGCGCCCATACAGTAGTTTTCTCCCCACATATTGGGTATCAGCGTACTCAGGACAAATTGGACAACAACTTTTGGGGGTCCAATTTCTCCTGTTACCCTTGTGAAAATAAAATATTGGGGGGGGAAAAAATCATTTTTGTAAAAAAAAAAGATTTTTTATTTTTACGGCTGTGCGTTATAAACTTCTGTGAAGCACTTCGGGGTTCAAAGTGCTCACCCACACATCTAGTAAGTTCCTTTTGGGGTCTATTTGCCAAAATGGGGTCACTTGTGGGGGATTTCCACTGTTTAGATGCATAAAGGGGCTCTCCAAATGTGACATGACGCCCCCAGACCATTCCATCAAAGTCTGCATATCCAAAAACGTCACTACATCCCTTCCGAGCCCCGACGTGTGCCCATACAGTTAGTTTTCGCCCACATATTGGGTATTAGTTGTACTCGGACAAATTGGACAAAAACTTTTGCGTTCCAATTTCTTCTGTTACCCTTGTGAAAATAAAATATTGGGGGCGAAAAAAAATTTTTTGTAAAAAAAAAAAATGATTTTTTATTTTACGGCTGTACGTTATAAAACTTTAGTGAAACACCTGGGGGTTCAAAGTTCTCACCACAACTTTCTAGATAAGTTCCTTGAGGGGTCTAGTTTCTAAAAATGGTGTCATTTATGGGGGTTTCCACTGTTTAGGAAAGATCAGGAGCTCTCCAAACACGACATGGCATCCAGCCAATTCTGCGTTGAAAAAGTCAGAGGCGCTCCTTCCCTTCCAAACTCTGCCATGCACCCAAACAGTGGTTTACCCCACATATGGGGTATCAGCGCACTCAGGACAAATTGCACAATAACTTTTGGAGTCTTGTTTCCCTTGGAAAAAAAAAAATTGGGGTGAAAAGATCATTTTTGTGGAAAAAATATGATTTTTAAATTTTACGGCTCTACGTTATAAACTTGTGTGTGAAGCACTTGGGGATTCAAATTGTCTCAAAAAATCTAGATAAGTTACTTAGGGGGTCTAGTTTCCCAAATGGGGTCATTTTGGGGGGTTTCCACTGTTTAGGCACATCAGGGGCTCTCCAAATGCAAATGGCATCCAAACTCAACTCAGCCAATTTTGGTTGGAAAAAGTCAAATGGTGCTCCTTCCATTCCGAGCTCTGCCGTGCGCCCAAACAGTGGTCCCCCCCACATATGGGGTATCAGCGTTCTCAGGACAAATTGTACAACAACTTATGTGGTCCAATTTCTCCTGTTACCCTTGGGAAAATAAAAAATTAGTGACTAAAAGATAATTTTTGTGGGAAAAAAATAGGATTTTTTTTTTTTCATGCCCGGGCATTATAAATTGTGTGAAGCACTTGGGGGTTCAAAGTGCTCACCAAAGATCTAGATAAGTTCCTTAGGGGGTCTAGTTTCCAAAATGGGGTCACTTGTGGGGGGTTTCCACTGTTTAGGCTCATCTGGGGCACTGCAAACGGAACATGACCCCCATTAACGTCTGCATTCCAAAACGATACTACTTCCTTTCCAAGCCCTGCCGTGCGCCCCAAACAGTTTCCCCCCCCCAATATGGGGTATTTAGCGTACTCAGGACAAATTGGACAACAATTTTTGCGGTCCAATTTCCTTGGGAAAATTCAAAAATTTGGGACTAAAAAATCATTTTTTGTGGAAAAATTTTTTTTTTTTTTCACACCAGGCTTTATAAACTTTTGTGAAACACTTGAGGGTTCAAAGTGCTCACAACAGATCTAGATAAGTACCTTAGGGGGTCTAGTTTCCAAAATGGTGTCACTTGTGGGGGTTTCCACTTTTAGGCGCATCAGGGGCTCTCCAAACGCGACATGGCATCCAATCTAAATTCCAGCCAATTTTAGTTTGAAAAAGTCAAACGTCGCTCCTTCCCTTACGAGCTCTGCCGTGTGCCCAAACAGTGGTTTTCCCCCACATATGGGGTATTGGCGTACTCAGGAGAAATTGCATAACAACCTTATCTGTCCATTTCTCCTTTTACCCTTGTGAAAATAAAAAAAAAGTTTGTAAAAGATCATTTTTGTGGCTAAAAAGTAAAATATTCATTTTTTCCTTCCACGTTGCTTTAGTTACTGTGAAGCACCTGAAGGGTTAATAAACTTCTTGAATGTGGTTTTGAGTACCTTGAGGGGTGCAGTTTTTAGAATGGTGTCACTTTTGGGTATTTTCTGCCATATAGACCCCTCAAAGTGACTTCAAATGTGAGGTGGTCCCTAAAAAAAATGGCTTTGTAAATTTTGTTGTAAAAATGAGAAATCGCTGGTCAACTTTTAACCCTTATAATTTCTAACAAAAAAAAATTTTGGTTCCAAAATTGTGCTGATGTAAAGTAGACATGTGGGAAATGTTATTTCTTAACTATTTTGTGTGATATATTTCTCTGTTTTAAGGGAATAAAAATTCAAAGTTTGAAAATTGCAAAATTTTAAAAATTTTCGCCATATTTGCATTTTTTTCAAAAATAAACGCAAGTTATATCGAAGAAATTTTACCACTAACATGAAGTACAATATGTCACGAGAAAACAGTCTCAGAATCGCGAAGATTCGTTGAAGCGTTCCAGAGTTATAACCTCATAAAGAGACAGTGGTCAGAATTGTAAAAATTGGACCGGTCATTAACGTGCAAACCACCCTTGGGGGTGAAGGGGTTAAGGGGTTAAAGTGCAAAAAAATTCCAAGTATGTTGAAATTGCAAAAAAAGTGCAATATCACAATTTTGGGTTTATTTTTATTTACCATGTTTGCTAAGTGTTAAAACTGACCTAGCAATATGATTCTCCTGGTCAGTACAATTATGTACATACCAAACGTATTTTTTTTTCTTTTGTTTAAGTGGTGAAAAAAAATTAGTAAATTTGAAAAAAAACCTTTTATTTGTTGCCATATTCTGAGGTGCATAACATTTAAAATTTTTGGGATATCAGGCTATGTGAGGGCTTATCTTTTGTGTCCTGAGCTGATGTTTTACTGATAAAATTTTGAGATAGACAGAATGTTTTGATCACCTCTTATTGCAATCTATAGCAATGTTGAGGAGGCAAAAAAGCGTAATTCTGGCATTTTGATTTTTTTGGTTCTGCCATTTACCAATTGGATTAATTTACTTAACATTTTGATAGATTTTACTATTACAAATACAGCAATGCCACATTTGTGTAGTTTTTTTATTGTTTTATTTTTAATGGTGCAAAGGGTGATGATTTGAACCTTTGAGTTTTTTTTTATTTTTTCATATTTTTTAAAACTTTTTTTACTTTTTACTATATTTAATAGTCCCCTCAGGGTACTTGAAGCTGCAATCATCAAATCACTTGTGCTAAACATAGTAGTGAATTATCACTGCTATGTATAGTGAAAATCAAGATCTCCTATGGACGCCACCTACAGACTGACTTTCAGAATAGGATAGTCATGACAAGCACATAGGTCTTCTGTAGATCTGTTGCTGTCATGGCAACCAATCATCCCCCCATGATTAGGTAATGGGAGCACCAAGGGGTGCAGGAACTGACACGCTCCCCTGTTGGTGTGTGTTAAATGCTGCTCTCAAAGATTGAGAGCAGTATTAAACAGGTTAACAGCCGCAGGCGGAGCTCTGCTCCTCTCACGGCTGTTAAATGCAAGTGATGGCTGGTTAAATCACCCTTTATCTGCTGGTAAAGATGTGGGCTCGGCATGCAAGCCTGCATCAAAGTCAGTGACATGACATATGTCATAAATGAACTTCATATATCGTGAAGGGGTTATGTTAGCAGTTTCACTCAGAAACTGGCACCCAGGAAAGCCAAATAAGAAGACACCAGTGTTGTAAATGATGGGTGGGAAAATTGGTTAAAATGATTTAAGAACACTTTCAAAACGCATTTGGTTTACATGATGTTTTCCTCCTCACTCCCTCATACAGATTCATGTTTTTAGAGTACATCTATTTTAAGGAATTATATTAAAAGGATTTTTTTATGATTATTGTGGTTAAAAGCAGGATCATTTCTTCTTCCCTCATCATTCCATTTAAAGCACCATATTCTTGTTTTGCTTTGATATAATTAATAATAACATAAATTATGCATCATTTTTTATCTTTTTGTACTTTCCAAACAGTATTACTGATACCTGTGCAGCGTACTGGAAATCTATATCATTTTACATAGTAGTCCTGACCCTATATTGCTGCATTAGATTTCAGAGAAACTTTAAACATGAAATATGTACTAATAAATTACTATGCAAGTGCATTACTTTTATATGCTTATGGTGCATGCTCTAGATGAATCTGTTCACTGCAGACCATTCCCGTGAGCAATTCTTAGCATAGATTGCCCATATTTTCATAATACATTTACTTTTACTATTCATTGACAATATCAGTGATCAAATATTGCTCTCTTTACAACTGAGCTCCATTGAATATATCAAAAGATTGTTGTCAGGCTACCAAGTCATGTTACAAGGAAGAAATTTGCATCTGAAGCGGCTGCTTTGGGATTGCATGTTGGAAATAAGAAATAAACAGATTGAGAAAACTAAACTTTAAGTACAAACAGACAGTAAGACAACATTAATAGATCATCCATAAAATTAGAAAATATGCAGTAGTTACTTTTCACTGAGCTATATGTATTTATTTATTAGAGTGGCAGAATGCATGTATGCATCGATAAAATCTGCATCTTTTCATAAATGTATCATTGAGATTCATTGAAAAATGACCAAAATATTTTTACTACTGTAATACTTCTGAATCCATTCCTTTAATTCCTGCTAGTTATAGTTGTCAAGAAAATAGGTGTAACCACTGCTAGCTTTCAAAATTTTTGCATTTTTCTACTTATTTCATCAGGCATGATGAAATTTAAAGAGAGTCAGTTTGAGTGTCTTATTCACAAATTTCATTAAGAAAAATTAAAAAAATGCAAATTTAATACAGTATTGCTTCAATTAGTAACCATTGGGTGCCTACAATAGACAAAACAAAATTAAGACAAACATCACCCAATGGACTATCACAAAATTATGCTCATTTTCAGATCTGTTCAACGCTTCCACCATAATCTAAAGATGACCAGTGGTGAACTCTGCGACATCACTGCTCGTAACTGAAGCTGTGTTCGCAGCCCCTCATTGTGTCCTGGTTTTCAGCCTGGATGGTCACATTATGGCACCATTCAGGATGTAAACCAGTTATCGCATAGAAGGATTATGGCGCGAGACAGTATGGCTTATCTTCACTTTGATAAGTATGAAGATAGGAATAATTTGTGGATGCCTCTCATGCTGCTGTGTGTGTAAGATGTCAAATCTCAGCAATTTATTCAAATATGTCATTTTTATTCTTTCAATATGTTTCAAAGTGACAAGCACTACTTCCTCAGGAGATGATCACATGCAAGGATTATTTGATTTTATCATGTGCAGAACTTGTGAACTTAGACACAGCACACACCCTGTCATGTATTGGTTTGGCACCTTATATACACTGCAGTGCAGGTGGCATCCACAAATTATTCCTATCTTCATAACTGTCAGTTGCGTAACCGGTGGATCCGCAGAAGCTGTACAAATGATTTAAAAAATTCCTCTTAAATCATAAATTAAAGTACTGCATTCAGATTAGGAACTATAAACTGTATGTCAGATTAGACCATGTTTGCTCTACTTTCTCCCTAGTATCTAATCTTTACTTCGGACAGGTGAGGGATATGGTTGTTTATTATTTTAGTTTTTTTCCAGAGAACATGGGCATCAATGGATTAGGAATAAGGTGGGTATAATGGTTGTTTATTATTTTTTTTTTACAAATAAAGGAGTCTGTCTCTTTCTTTCAATCAAAGGATTTTATTCTGGCCGTGTCTATTTTACTATCTAGTCCTTTTTAAGGTTTGGTACATACCTGTAAGGCTTGCACCCGATGATTGCTCTTTGTGCTGCTTTTTCATTTTTTTGTATATTTTACAATCTAAATATGGCGTTATTAATGGGGGTGTCTTATAGATGCCTCTCCATTACTGTGTTTTATTACTGTCAAACACAGTAGTTTGACAATAAATGGCTTCACACAACCACTAACCATGAGTGGAGAAAAAAATTTGGTGTTATCATTCATATTCTCTGAAAAAAGGCCAAGAAAGAAAAAATTCTGCCTGGATTTGTAAACTTTTGAGTACAACTGTACTTAAAGCTATATTGGTAATCTGCAGGTGAATACTGTTCTATAAATGTGGAGAAGTCTATTGGTAATTGAGGCTGCAGGGGAAAATAAAGTTATATTCTCCCAGCAGCTTCTTTATTCCAACTATGGGGGCTGTGAACATTTCATCTCACTACAGAGTGAGCGTGCATTAAACATGCACAATACTCCTTGACTAAAATTCTGCTTTGCACGCAAGCTACAGAGCAGGATATCAGTCAAAGAGTGGCAGCCGTGATTACAGCACAGTCACTGTGTAGAGAGCACTAATTGTTCACTGCACTGATGGCTTGCAGACAATGGCTGCAGGGAGAATATAATTGTATTTTCTTCCTTCAACTGCAATTGCAAATAGACCGCTGCACATGTTGAAACCAATATTTACCTGCAGATTAAAATTATGTTGGTAGGTAAATGCTGTCTATTTTTTCAGATAGGTTCTTTAATAAATTACAGCTTATATTGACTTAATTGTACTTTAATTTAATAATAACACTTTTTCTAGTATTATTTATTCTAAAGCAAAATATTGTGTTTTGCGGACTATTTAGATCAAAATATACATAAATTAAGTTTTGATTAGTCATTTCTTCAACTTTGTGTGCTACTCTCTTGAAGCTTATAAAATTAGTTTTGTCATTTAATTGTATCTAACTGTGGGTGACAATTAACAAGATGTTGCAGAAAGGATTGATAAGTACATAATTGATACTTCGAGGACTGAACCTAAAGCTTTTTTAAATAAGAGCAATACCTGCCTAAGGGAATAAGGGAATGAAGCTGGACAAACTGTTTCCAAATGCTGAGTGGAGAGAATTAATAATTTCTTTACAATTAGGCTACTGCAAATGAACCTGTGGAAGTAAATGAGATAACTGTAATTCTGTTGTCATCTATCTAAAACAAAAAGTTGTAAGTTTATTAATGTTATAAACATAGCAATATAGAAAATCACTATTTCTTAAAGAGTAACTTTAATGGGAGAGGAAAAAAGAGGGTACATTTATATATCTTAATTAATATACTCCATATGAGTGTGCAAAAAATGCCTTAGTTGTTCAAAGGTGATCGCAACTTAGTATCTACCCCAAATTATTAATATTAGAAAAGAAAACTCATGGACAAATATTAAGATTTTACATAGTCTAATATCCCAAAAATTAAAAACATTACTGGTCTAGAAAAATGTCAGTAAAAGCAAAAAATGTTTTATTTACAAATTTCCAATTTTTTTTTTACCACTCAATAAAAAAATGTATACACGTTTAGCATCTGTGTAATACAAATTAACCTAAAGAATCATATTGCCTTTTCAGTTTTACTGTGTAATGAATATGATAAATAAAAAATCCAAAAAACAATTTAGGAATTGCATTTTTTTTTTTGCAATTTCAAAAGCAGTTGGACTTTTTTCCCACTTTCCAGTCCATTTTATGAAAAAAATTAAAATGATGGTGTTATTCAAAAATAAAATTTGTCCCTCGAAAACCAAGCCCTCAAATGGCTAGGTGGATAGAAAAATAAATAAGTTATGGCTCTTTGAAGATGGAGAGGAAAAATCTAAAACAAAAAAATGGAAATTGGTTGTGACGTGAAGGGATTAATGATAAGGATCTTACAATCATACAAAAATGATACTTTATTATAATTAGAACAATATGATAATTACTAGAGATGAGAGAGTAAAAAGAAGGTGCGAACAACATAATGCATGTAAAGGATGTTAAATATACCCAGTATGGAAATTAGAAACATGCATATTGTAAACAGACATATAAAGACCAGCTGTACATAATACAGAAAACCACCACGAGAAAAACAGCCTCACGGTCAAGATAAAATGTATAATCTTTATTAACACAATTTATAAAATATTACAGGGACAATGGCAGGGGAAAGAGAATTGTAGCAGAAAATAGCATACATGCACATAAATCAGAGATCAAATGTATACCTGCTGATAAATCTCACATAAAGAAGGACAGCTGTCCATATAATGTAAATCGGGGTGAAACCCATATACACTCATATAGTCAATCCACATCAAAATATATACACAGAATCCCCATATAATTTATCAGGTAAGTACCAGGGAATGACTCAGAAATATATATATATATTTTAGTACAGAATGATGTGAATGGCTGCTGAGTAGCAGATGGAAGGAGCCTGTGAGCGGCTCCGAAACGCGCGTCGGGTTCGGGGTTCCTGACGATCCTATGTTCCTGCTGCTTTAGGTAAATCGCTCTATGTGGCTGCTAAGATGGATGCTATTTATCTAGTACTGCATTATTCCATCTTTACATTATATGGACAGCTGTCCTTCTTTATGTGAGATTTATCAGCAGGTATACATTTGATCTCTGATTTATGTGCATGTATGCTATTTTCTGCTACAATTCTCTTTCCCCTGCCATTGTCCCTGTAATATTTTATAAATTGTGTTAATAAAGATTATACATTTTATCTTGACCGTGAGGCTGTTTTTCTCGTGGTGGTTTTCTAGAGATGAGAGAACCGGAACTGCAAAGTTTGGGGTTTCTACCTGACAACTTGTGTTCGGTGCTGAACTCTGAACACAGACGTGTCCCAGATGTCCATTTCAGTGTTAAGAGTTGCTGAGGAGAGAGCGAGAATTACTTTTGCAGCCCCATAGTCCTTACTACTACCATCTACCATTTTTCAGAACCAAATTTTGAGTCCCCATTGGTTTGGGTTCAAGTTCGGGTAGAGTTCTGGTACCCGAACCAAACTTTGGACTAAATCCACATCCACAGTTCCGATCAACCCAATTAAATCAAATTATTAATTGCTAATGAGACAAAATAACAATTGTATGAATGCACATATTCATATAATGCTGGATATATAGAGATAAATGTTGTAGCTGAAAACAATGAAAATAGATCTTTTTGTATGATGTCTAAGTTTTCAGCAATGAAGGATTTAATTGAGTTTAAGGTTGCAAAGGAGAAACTATTGACAGGAAATAGAGTTCCTTCCCACACATAATTCTACATTTTTCCCCCTGTGTGTTAGAAACTTTACTCTAATGTAGAACATAACACTTTTTGCATACTTTATTTAAATGATTTAGAGAATGATTTGAAATCTATTACACATAATCTTTTAACAACATTATCATTGGAATTTCTTCCACTGTTCACATTTTTATTCCGTTTGACTTCTATTACCTTAAGCACATTTTTCAGAAATTTATTTTCTTCAAAATGTTTAACATAGTGTGGCCTGAAGAAATGATGTGAACTATTCTTATAAAGTCAACTTAATAGTAGAGGTGAGCAAATCAGGCCAAATTCTAATTCACTTGTTCTTGTGGATTTTCCTGGGAAATTTGATTTGCGCTAAAGTTATACTCTAAAAATATAATGTCCCTTATTATGATCTGTGCTCCTTCTATACCCCAGAGCATAATAAATGTAAAAAAAGTCATATACCTACCTCAGAACTTACCTCACCCCTCTGATGTTCACCATCACCTGCCGCATTGCATCTTCTGATCCCCTCTGCTCGTACGGCATTTCCTGGGTCATTCATGCACAACCAGGACTTTCAGCTTGAATGAGGTCCGATAGGGGTCTACGCAAGTACGGAGTAGTGAAGAAGTGAGCACTGAGGCGAGTATTAGTAATTTTTACTTTTTAAAACCTCTGAGGGCCCATCTTTTTTGATGAATCTGCACATAATTGGGTTACAAAAAAATCTGCATTTTTCCAAATGAGGTTTGTAAAATTTAAGTAGGATTCAATTCCACTCACTCATCTCTATTTAAACATTCTTAAATTCAAGCTGCGTAATGGTGATGGCCATTTTCCAATGAAGTGTTTTCTTTAAGATCCATCATTTTACCCCCCAGTAAACCATATTGATTTTAAATGAAATATACAGTACAGACCAAAAGTTTGGACACACCTTCTCATTAAAAGATTTTCTGTATTTTCATGGCTATGAAAATTGTAGAATCACACTGAAGGCATCAAAACTATGAACTAACTGTTAGGGTTTGAGTTCCCGCTGCTGCACAAGGGGAGTCTCGAACCAGCCCCGCTGCGGTCTCCCATTCATCTCCGGCCGCAGTGGAGCCTGCTCTGCAGAGACGTCGGTCCAAGCGTCTTGCCCACTCCAGTACTGTGCAGTGACTTGCTGCTGCCTTTCCTGGATCTGCTATTATAGCCAGTGCTGGAGCAGACGTCTTTGGGACAAAGTCCTGCGTTTTCCCTTCTGAGCATGCCCAGAGTGAGATCTCTCATTGGAGATCAGGGGTCACATGCTCAGGTACTGCAGCAGCTCCTATTGGTCTGCCAGGAAGGTCCTGTGACTACTGTTGTTCTGGAACAAGCTTCATTGGTCCTTGTTTCTGGCAGGTCCTGTAGCTGTTACTATAAAAGGGTAGCATGGCTGGGCCGCCATGCGCTAATATCAACCATTGTATGCTATGCGCCAGTGTGGTCATGTGTGTGTGTGGTTAGGGACCCGGCTGAAATAAGCCACTAGAATACTGACTTAATCGGTGAGGAGTTTGGTGTGCTAGCTGGTCAGGGTCGGCGTCCTAGATGCCCTAGATTACCGGCATAACCGGTGAGGAGTTTTGATTGCCGTATTCAGGGTCTGGCGTTCAGACGCCATAGATTGCGGGTGACTCCCGCGAGGACATTAGCACATGATCACGCTTTATGTACGCCTAGCACTTAACTGTGTACCTGAGAGCCTGACAGGACACAGCACTTTTTCTCAGCGGCCCTGTGACGTAACAGGGTTCGCTTTCAACGCTAGACAGCGCCCTAGCGTGTTTTCTTTGCGACTCAGTTGTGTTTAGTGAGTTCGCACACATCGCCATATAGCGCTGCGGTTCTCCTTCTAGCGGCTCTGTGGAGTAACAGAGTTCGCACTTATTGCCACAGCGCGTTACGGCGTTTATGTTGGCGACTCTGCAGGATAACAGAGTTTGCTTTTTACGCCATTTTACTAGCAGCAGGCTCCGCCTGCACGGTGGACCTCGGGCTGCGAACGCACCTCTCCACATCTTATATTTGGTGCGTTCCGCAGACCCTAACACTAACACATGTGGAATTATACATTACGCTTTACAAAAAAGTGTGAAACAACTGAAAATATGTCTTATATTCTAGGTTCTTCAAAGTAGCCACCTTTTGCTTTGATTACTGCTTTGCACGCAGAAAAGGTGAACGGATGGATTCTACATGCCTGGTTCCCACCGTGAAGCATGAAGGAGGAGGTGTGATGATGTGGGGGTGCTTTGCTGGTGATACTGTTGGGGATTTATTCAAAATTGATGGCACAGTGAACCAGAATGACTACTACAGCATCTTGCAGCAGCATGCTATTCCATCCGGTTTGCGTTTAGTTGGACCATCATTTATTTTTCAACAGGACAATGACCCCAAACACACCTCCAGGCTGTGTAAGGGCTATTTGACCAAGAAGGAGAGTGTTGGGGTGCTACGCCAGATGACCTGGCCTCCACAGTCACCAGAACTGAACCCAATCGAGATGGTTTGGGGTGAGCTGGACCACTCACCGCTTCAATTTTGAATAAATCCCCAACAGTGTCACCAGCAAAGCACCTCCACACCATCACACCACCTCCTCCATGCTTCACAGTGTGAACCAGGCATGTAGAGTCCAGCCATTCACCTTTTCTGCGTGCAAAGCAGTAATCAAAGCAAAAGGTGGCTACTTTGAAGAACCTAAAATATAGGACATATTTTCAGTTGTTTCACACTTTTTTGTAAAAGTGTAATGTATAATTCCACATGTGTTAATTCATAGTTTTGATGCCTTCAGTGTGATTCTACAATTTTCATAGTCATGAAAATACAGAAAAATCTTTGAATGAGAAGGTGTGTCCAAACTTTTGGTCTGTACTGTACCTACAATATTTTAAACCACGTTCCTAAGTATGTTTCTTTTGACAACACACCAGAGCCTTTCTTTTTAGCTATACATTGATTTTTTTTTCTCTTAATTTTTTTCCATAATGGAAGGCCCTGACAGATCCCATTGAATAGGCATACCTTGACTTTTCAATTGTTCAAAAAAACATAAGTAAATTTCCAATATGTTTAGTTTACTAGTTCTAGGGTGCATTACCTGTTACCTGATGATTATCTATCTGTCTCTCTATCTACCTATCTACCTTTCTATCTAACTATTAACTATTTGTCTATCTATCTATCTATCTATCTATCTATCCCATATCTATCTATCTATCCCATGTCTATCTATCTATCTATCCCATATCTGTCTATCTTTCTACTCTATCTATCTATCTATCTATCTATCTATCTATCTATCTATCTATCCCATATCTATCTATCTACATATCTATCTATCTACCATAAAAAGAAAACAAGAGAACACTACCAACATACATTCCTACTTTCAGGATCTGTTACTATTTTGATTATGCAGAATGTCCTCAAAATTTCTGTACCTAATATGCAGATTAGTGGGCATGCATTTATGTATTTTACACATGTGGATTTTTCTCATTAATGCCAGTCAATGGGGAAAATCCACATGTGTACTTGCAAGAGAAATTAGCATGCTGCGGACCTGAAAGACGTGCCGCAAGTTAGTTTCCATGGTTGATCTGTAGATACACATAGACAGTAAGTGGACATGGTATTTCTAGAAATCCCATCCAGTTTGCTGTAACATCTGGTCGCTGCATAAGTACGTAACATCAGAAACGCAGCAAATCCTGAATGTGGGAGCATACCCAACTAAGCAACTGTTAAAAAGTGAAGTCATTAATTCACACATGAATCATGAATACAGATTTTTTTAAATTTGAGTAGAAATCAGTTGAACTCAAATTAATTTGCCCGTCTCTACGATTAAGGCATTTTGCCTATCATTTTTAACCATTACTGATCTCCTGAAACTTCTGCTCATCACCAGCTGTAAAAACAATTAAATCATTTTTTATTATAAATTGTGGTGATATCACATCTTAGGATATGTTGAGCACAAAGAAAACGTTATGTAGGATTCATCTCAGTGTATGTATGTAGAGTGCTCCGTTTTCCCCCCACAAAGAACACATGGCTTTTGTGAAACCTAAGATCCCTTAATAAAATTCACTTTACCTTAGTATCATAATAAATTAAAGTTTAAAATAACTGAATAGTAAATGCTCCAAAATACGTAAGATGTAAGAACTACTTCATTACAGGCCACTTAATTTGTTTCTATAGTTAAATAATTACTACCACTGCCGCTCAAGAGAAAGGGGAACAATATGAATGATTTTCCACAGGAAACCAATTTTAGAGTTTGTAATTGAAGCAGAAGGAATGAAGAAATGGGGCCTGTATACAAAACTGTATTTCTTGTACAAATGTCACAGAGTGAGATGACACCCAGCTATTTACTTGCAGATTGGATACAGTTGCCAGCATGCCTGCAGTGTCAAATTGGCCAAGACCCACAATTAATACTTCACATAAGTGACTTCTCTCTATAATTTACATTCAAAATGTCTAAAGGCTCCACAGTTTGACTGTGATGCTTTTAAGTGGAAGATGTTTACTGCTTAAAACAATAAAAAAAACACAAAGCACATACTGGGCCAAAATAAATAGCAAGCAATATTCCTAGTATATTAACAAACAAATGTGAAACTTTTACTACAGTAAACTTTACTTCCGTTTTATGGATTTCTTTCTGTATCCCCATTGCTCACCATTTTTCCTTTTCCTCCTTGGCAACCAATCAGTCCCAATCACTGCAAGTCTTTATTTGGCCAATTTTTTTTATTATCTCAGTAGTAATATTTGGCAGTCAGTGTCCCTCAGAAAATCAAAACTACTGTATAATAAGAATATTACACTGATAAAAAGTACTAAACCCTTCCTGTCGCAGTCACTTTCAGTTTTCACATATTTATTTTTCTTTCCTTCTTCCCAGAGCCATACATTTTTTATTTTTATGAACACATAGGCATATGAGGGCTTGCTTTTGTGGACGACTTTTACCTTTGAATGTCTTTATTCATTTCACCATATAGTGTACTGGAAAATAGTCAAACAATTTCAAGTTCAATGAAATTGCAAAAGAAAACCCGCGATTGTGACATTTTTTTTAGAATTGTTTTTTACGGCATACATTGTGTGGTTAAAATGACCTGGCAGTATAATTCTTCTCATCAATACAATAATGGCAATACCCAACTAGTCTAGTCTAGTTTTTTTAGCATTTTAATGTTGAAAAAAACCTGAAACTTGTAAAAGAATTTTTTTTCGATTGTGTAGCCATTCTCCGAGATAGTTATCTTTTTTGGTTGATGGAACAGTGTAAGGGTTTATTTTTGCCTAGTCAATTGAGGTACAGAAAAGGCCATTGGCACAGGCAAAACATTGGAGCAGGCAAGAAAGTAGCTGCAAATAAAGCATCCTAAAGTTGCTCCTTTTGATCCAAAGAAATTGGATTTTTCTAGAATATGCTGACTCTTTACTAATACGTCATTAAGATTTTTAGGTCTAATGGGCATTAGTAATGATAAATTAGCTAAATGAGGTTACAAGGATGGCTCAGTCTTAAATATTGCCTAGTGGTTGGCAAGGATCGCTCTGATACTTGTCCATCGTGGTTACATGTAGATATTAAGCGGACTTTGTCATCACCTTTATCTTTGTCCTTATTTCAGTACAGAAGATGCTCCAGGGGATGGCACTTGCTCTAATATATTCATTTTGAATGCTCCTCCTACTGTACCCTCACCATTTGAATGTAGTCTTCAAGTCATTGGCCTGCATCTAGAACCTATCATTCAAGGAGCATATCTGCATCATCCTCAGTAACTGTCTAACTGGGACGGCCCTAATGGTGGCTAAGTTGTGAACAGATTCAGCGTCTATTAAGGAGATGACTGAAGTAAATTTCCCAGAGGCGTCAGTCTGGATGGTCAATCTCAAGACTGATGTCTAGGAAGTCAATCCTTTTCGAATCATATTATGTGAGTTTGTGCTAACTTGTTCATAACAAATTGAGCTGCTGCAACCCTTTTGTCTATAGGAAACATACCTCAATCAACTCCTTTATACTATTTAAGACCAAGCCCTTCTTGGGACCTAATTTAGCGAAATTACCATTATTCACACCAAGGAGGTCTAAAACTCTTAAAAACTTGTTAGTAAAAAGTCATTATATACCAGAAAAATTCAATTTCTTTGGATCAAAAGGACCAACTTTAGGATGCTTTACTTGTGGCCACTATCTTGCCTACGCCAATGCTGTTCCAGGAAAAATGTGCATAGCCTATGCTGATGGATTTCCCAGACACGATATATTTAATAAAATGTAAAATGTATTAAGCGGTTACAAGTCAACACAATTCGAAGTTATCCTTAACTTTCTCCTCAGGATATAACTCAGTCGATGCTCAGTGTACAAATGTTGGTTAAATATGCAGACTTTAAAAAAAAACAAACACCAAACCAGGCCACATGATATGTCAAATTTCAATTTAAAGTAAATTTGGATTAGATAATGTTGAGAAATCAAAAAGAGCAAATCACATAAAATACATTGAGAGTATTTGTGAAAGATATGTGTATATCATATATTAATGAAACAGAAAAAAGAAGCAAAGAACAATCAATATGATTTGTCTATATAAAAAAAAGAAAATTAGGGAAAAAATGTTTTCTTTGGATCTGCACCGCTGACAGATTGTTTGCAGAAACAGAAAGAAGTATTCAAAATACTGTGCGCCACTAGGAGATTCAATGGGAACATATGGGAAAGAAGAAGGGATTTGTCTTACATAGGAAAAAGCAAAAAAGGGGCCAAGTGTCCCTATATGTTTATGAATCCCCATGGTAATGAAAAATGCCTCATTAATAAATTAGTGTAAAGGGAATGAAGGTTTTCAATGGGGTTCAAATCTGGAGAATGGGCTGCCCATGACAGGGTTTTGATGTGGTGGTCTCTTAATTTTTGCCAGAGTTGTGTATATTTATATATAAAATGTGTGCATAAGATGTGTGTGTGTGAGGGTGTATATACTGTATATATACATATACTCATTATGTGTATATAAATAAATAAATTTGTATACACTATGCATGTGCAATTCACATAAACATATACAACTTGTATCTGAATAATTCATATACTCCAATAAGATTGAGCTTTAAGATTGAGAGATTGATCTTAGTGTAGGTAGCCCCTCTTTTGAGCAAAGTCTAAAGCAGGGGTGGGGAATATTTTTTCTGCCAAGGGCCATTTGGATATTTATACCATCCTTCGGGGGCCATACAAACTCCGCCCACAAAGTACATCCTGACTCTGGCACTGGTGTCAGGACATAATCTTTCATTGCATGCCCTTCAGTGTTCAGTAGTCAACACTACATGTGTACTTACAGAGCAAGAAGAAATTAATGAGCTGGTGGCAATCAAAATACAGCTCCCTGCCAAAGCACAGCGGTCCCTGAGAATCTGCCCGGGGGCCGGATAAAAGGTCATCGAGGGCCGTAAATGGCCCTGGGGCCTGAGGTTCCCCACCCCTGGTCTAAAGCATATTTTGTACTGCTTTGTTGAATATACTAGCACATATAAAAAACATTAATTGGATAATATATGATATCAATTCCAGACCATGAGACATTTTCTATGATGATAAAACAATGACAATACTTTCAGAATACTAATCAAAACTGAACCATGGATAGTCAGATTCCTGGAGGGGTTGCATGAAGCGCACAATTCCTTGGTATGATATTTCAAGCTGACTTTTAAACTGCAGTCGCAGAATAAACTTAAATAATGTTACACATTAAAAAGTGATGAGGTGTAGAGCATACCAAGTACTCATCTTGCTCCCATAGAAGATGTTCAGTTACTTGTCAGAACAGAATGAAACTCAATTTGAAATACTGTCGAGGTCCTGTCTTTGAAGATAGGATTCTTACGGGTCAGCATATTTTTGTGTTATGTCAAAGTTTACCTTAGCTGCAGCTATGGTAATCTTGTAACTCATAAAACTGTCATTCTAAATGGCAGAAAGCTTTCATTAACTTCTATGGAGTAAATGGATTTTCTAAGAGAATACAGTATGCAGCTAAAAGATAAAGAGAATGTGTTGTACTGACGAGAGAAGGAGAATGTGCTGTCTAAGATTACACTGAAGCATATACTACGTTTTCTTACAAACTTTTTTCTTTTACGTTAGAAGTTACCATTTTCCTTCTACTACATTTAGCTGTTGTTGGTAATACAAAATCCATAAAAACTTTAAAGAAGTTCAAAAAGATATGAAAGCTTTCAATTTAGATGCTGTCAAAGACACAAAATAAGAAGCTTTCCTTTTGAAATTAGTTCTTTGATAGTCGGAGAATTGAGATCTGTGAAATGACATTTTTTATATATTGTACATGCAATATTTTTAATTCTATCATTCTCACATTTTCCTACATTGTGCAAATGTGAATATCTTGATACTTAAAGTGTAGCAATTTTGGATTTAGCATAACCACCTTATACATTGTTGATGTTTTTACAATAAACTCTTGTAGGTAACGACAATGGCTGATAGTGGCAGAAACTGGGTACTACACATCCGCCTCCTATGCCAACTCCTATAATAGGAGGTAGATGCGCGGTAACAAGCCGCGGGCTGATCAGAAGACGGATTAGTTCCACAATTGAGCATTTCTGGACAGTCAGCCAGTGGCCACCGTCACTGAGAATAGCTGATCAGCGGAGGTTTTGGATGTCAGACTATGACAGATCAGAAACTGATGACCTATTCTAAGGATAGGTCATCCATTTTAAAATAATGGATAACCTCTTTAAATTCTAAAAATGTCTCATAGATGAGTTTTTAGCAGAACTCATGTGTACAGGAGAGACAAAAATCGGATGAGGCACTTGTACTTATTTTTGGCATACTTTATTATTCACTAATGAATTAAAATTTGAATTAATTGCGGCAAGCCATTTCAAGTTTAATAAAAGGAAGTAAGAGGCAATCCGGCTTCTTAAAACGTGAAATACTTTATTTTCATCAGAATGAAAAATCACAAACGGTGTCCTCCAAAGGGTACAAATGACGGAGGGGTGGCACCTAGTGAAAACAGCGACGTGTTTCGACCACCGAGGGTCTTTGCTTTGACAAAGACCCTCGGTGGTCGAAACGCGTCGCTGTTTTCACTAGGTGCCACCCCTCCGTCATCCCTTGGTGGTCGAAACGCGTCACTGTTTTCACTAGGTGCAAAACTCTGATCATTTGTAACATTTCCTTATGATGGTAAAAATCCTTTATGATGATATATGTTCATTTGAGAAAATAAAATATTATACGTGTTATAAGAGTCCATGCAGTTTGCTTTTTTTGGAGCCATTCGATGAACGTTTTGTCTGGAATTGTATCCAGTGATATTGTGGAGCTAAAGTGAGCTTCATAAGAACTTCAGATCCCCTTTCATATTAACACTATTTCTGTTAATGTTTTTTTGGTATTCTACCACTTTATTTAGTGTGTGGCCAAACTCTGCTTCAGCTCATCATCTTTTCACTTTTTACTATTGGAGCATTCACTCTTTTTTCTACTGTATGCAGATATATAAATATAAAGCAAATATAGATAACTCATAATTGTCTATTTTTCTGACAAAAATAAAAAAGTAATGAAACTTTTACTTACCAACATATTACCGTGAAAAAAATAAGACTAGAATACCATTATTGCAACAAAATTTTTGCCTTCAAAAATGAATGGTCTCATAGCAATCCTCACTCTATGAATAGAGGCCATGAAGCTAATGTGAATCAGGCTGTTAAGATAATAATAATTATTATTATGTGTTAAAACTGATGTCACAGCCAGTTTTGGCCTTTTTTTTGGAGACACAGTCGTATGAGGACTGTTTTTGTCAGGATGAGTTATAATTGCCAGTGAAAATATTTTGGTGCATAAATAACTTATTAAAAAACTTTCAGTAACCCTTTATAAATATATACAAAACAGCAATTCTGTTAATGTTTTTTTTTTGTGTTTTAAAATTTACGCTATCCACAATGATGCACAAACACAGTGTTAAAGGAGTATTCCTAGCTCCAAGATCCTATCCCAATATGTAGTAGGTGCAATAATAATAATAATATTAGCAAATATCTCCCATTAGAAAGTATAGTATAGTTCTTCTGATTTGCTATAATGCTTACCCCTTGTGCAGGGCATTGCTGGAGGTTAGGTATCCATGGTTATGACAATTCATATAGTGATATTTGAATATGGGAGTGTTTTATTGCATTGATAATACACTGTACTTCTTATCTAGTACAGTTCATTATCTAAACTGTCAGTGTTTGACTGACAGTTAACTCATAAAGACCCGCCTATACTAGGATCTGATAGGCTGAAGTTTATGACAAACACAGAGGTCACTGCTAGTCCTCCTTTTTGCTATCTCAACCCATGACACTCCACAATCACGCTGACACGGGAAGAGATCTTTTGTCTAAGTCATCACTATGAACAGTCGCATCAGAGGGGTTAATGTTCAGGGATCAGAGCTAGTTCTGGTGTCAGCACACAGAGCAGGAGTTTGCTGTGTATAATAGGAGGCTTCTAGAGGCTCTCCATGTGCATGTTGTGATGGCCACACAGCCGCGACACATGCAGCTGCGGCGCTAAACAGCTGATCATCGGGAGCGCTCCAGGTAGCCGGCTTCCCGATGCATCTTCTTCCATAAGCGCTATAGCATGCTGAATAAGGAGGGAGCCAACGATGTTCGCTCATCTCTAGTAGTAACGTTTCTTACAGAGCACTAGTTGATTACATCATTCTAGGAATTTAACTTGGGTAAAGGTGACAATTATTAAAAATAGAACATTTCCAAATTCAAAGAACTAGAATAAGAATTAGTGCTGATCTACAATACCACATATTTGGATGGTTTTCAATTTTTATATTAAAGTATCTGTAAAAGTAAATAGATTAATATGTTTTGGCATTTGACCTTCTCAATGAATTTTTGCAGGGTACCCTTTCTAGCCAATTACTTAGTTTTTAAATAAGGTAAATTGAACATGAATTGAAATGATTAAATTACATTTTTTCTTAAGCCAAGTGAAGGGGCAATGACTCTACTCTATTGCTTCTGAGTGACAGGTGCTACATGCGCTGTGTGTAAGATCTATTTCAAGCCTGCTTTAATAATGCATGAACTGCCTTGTGAATATGAACATACTGTACATTTCAAATGAGGTGTTCAATTTATTCAACCATAAAGTACAGCTGTCATTTGTTTTATTAGCTCTGCATAAGCAAACCTTCTCTATATATCAATTACTACGAAAGACACTCAACCAATCATCAACTCACCCATCCATCCATCGTCAAAGTAACAAATGTGGCTTACATATTGTACAGCATTTTGCAGGGAAATGCATTAGACAGAAAGATAGATAGATAGATATAGATAGATAGATAGATAGATAGATAGATAGATAGATAGATAGAAATGAAGAATTGCAGCATTCCCATTTCAAAAAGGTGACAAATAGTATTTATTCCAAGTCCATGTACATTATGTTTCAGCAATAGCAAAAAGAGTTTTTCAAGTCTTTTGATTGGTTATGTTTTAGATAGATAGATAGATATGGATAGTGATAGATAGTGATATAGATAGTAGATAGATAGATAATAGATAGATAGATAGATAGATAGTAATAGATAGATGATAGATAGATAGAATAGATAAATAGATAGATGATAGACAGGATAGATAAATAGATAAATAGATAGATAGATATGTGATCGATAGAAAAGATAGATAGATATTGATCGATCAATAGATAGATAGATAATAGATAGATAGATAGATAGATAGATAGATAGATATGGATAGATATAAATAGATAGATAGATATGGATAGATAGATAGATAGATAGATAGGATAGATAGATAGATAGATAGATAGATAGATAGATAGATAGATAGATAGATGGATAGATAGATAGATAGATATGGGATGGATATGGGATGGATATGGATAGATAGATAGATAGATAGATAGATAGATAGATAGATAGATAGATAGATAGCAATGAAGAATTGCAGCATTCCCATTTCAAAAAGGTGACAAATAGTATTTATTCCAAGTCCATGTACATTATGTTTCAGCAATAGCAAAAAGAGTTTTTCAAGTCTTTTGATTGGTTATGTTTTAGATAGATAGATAGATATGGATGAAGTATAGATAGTAGATAGATAGATAGATAGATAGATAGATAGATAGATAGGAGATAGATCAATAGATAGATGGATAGATAGATAGATAAATAGATAAAAAGATAGATAGACATGGGATAGATAATAATAATAGATAGATAGATAGTGATCGATAGAAGTATAGTATGATCAATGGATAGAAATAGATAGATAGATGATATGGATAGATAGATAGATAGATAGATAGATAGATAGATAGATAGATATGAGATAGATCAATGATAGATAGATATGGATAGATATGGGATAGATAGATAATAGATGATAGATAGATAGATAATAGATGATAGAATAGATAGATAGATGGGATAATAGAAAGAATTATGGTAAAACAATGTCTGCAATCCCTCGTGGCCCTTTTTTTTTTATTAATTTCCCAGGAGGGTACTGAGCGAGCATGTGAAAGTTCACAAAGTCATAACTCACAAAGGCAGGTTCAGCTTTTTTCTAAAAGATAATTTGTAATGTCTTTCTTCCTTTGCATTGTGTTAACAGACGCCTGAATGCTCCAGACCAGCAAACTACCCAAACTTCTGCTTTTAAAGGGATTGTCACACTTACTTATGAATAATTAATTAAAGGCATTTGATTAGCATCAACTAGTTGCTACTTACTCTCTTAATTCCTGTGGAAGCAGTAAGGTTGTACCTGTTTTCATACACTGTTTCTGCATTTTGGCATAGTTTTTGTTACACTGTGTAATTTGTCTTGTGTTGTTCTGAGGTTGCATTTATCTAAATTTAAGAGCATCTAAGGAACAAATAGTTTTTATGGTCTGATATGTAAAACAATAGAATTCTTTCATTGTTTTTTCCCCTATGACTGTAGCTAGATTCAAAGATATGTAAGATATCACTTATGTTTGATATGCTTAGTAATGTGTCTATGCTTCCCTGGCTTCAATTTATTATCCCAGAAAAGATGTTGCTGTCAATGACTGCTAGAATAAGGGAGTGATCAGTTGGAAAGATCTATTTCTTTTAGTTCATGGTGGAGTTAATGAACATTAATTATTTTTTCCTTTGTTTAGTAGTCAGCTGAATAATTTCCATGTTCATGCCCCAACAGAGCAGAAGTACCAAAATTTTCCATGCTTCTATATGTATTTTCATTTACTAAGCCACTTTCCATACAGAAAGTACATTTCTGAATAATATACAACACATATACTGGAAACAAAATGGGCTCTGTAGGTACTAGAGGAACAATCCATAGACAGAAAACCACCCTTCATAACAAAAAGGAACTATTATACAGAATAACCCCAATAAAATGCAATGCACTTGATAGCCACATGGAAAATAAATAACATTTATGCCTTATTGAATAGTACATCTCCTTCACAGCACATCTGGACCATTGAGTCAATTGTGAATTTTTTGGCAGCAATAAAAGGGAGTTTGTCCTCCAAAGATATGGAGAATGGTACATTAATTAATATGTACAAGCAACAGTAAAGCATGATGGAGGATCCTTACAAGTTTGGGGCTGCTTTACAGGAAACAATATTGGGTATTTGAAGATATAAAAAGAATACACTGGCGCTACCTGAGGGTATAGAGAGATGATGAATAGACTAGTAATGCAGATCTAGTGCTATGGAGGCTGCTGGAGTTTTGTCAGCTACTGTGCCATCGCTGACCAAAGAAAACAAAACAAATATATCAAAAATAAACTACCTGCGCCTCCAATACAGTCTATTGAGGAATAAGGGCCCACTAATGAAAAAACTCCAGCCAAGAGGTTAAAATAGACCTATATACAAGGGTCGCAACAAGATTCATGCGTGTAGACGGATATAAACACATAGAACTTACTTCATAGTGGCTGGAGGCTGGACTTGTAATAACTGATTGAGAAGGAGGGAGTCGTGGCTTCCTGAAAATGTCCTCGGACCGCGCATACAGTGAGGGAGGTAAGATGGCAATGTGGCAGGGAGCGTTCTCCCTATAGCACAGAAGGGCCTCCTGAGTAGTAGCGCTGACAGTCCGAGCAAGCGGCGGCGTCCTCCGGCCGAGAGGTGCCGCTAATAGGAAGCGGACAAAGCGGGGGGCGGGACAAAAAACGGGTGACTTCACCATGGGACAGAAAGCGGGAAGGATCAAAAATCATCCGAAGCGTTTCAAAGGCTCACAGACCTTTTTCATCAGGGATAGAGACCCATTGTAAACCCAGGGCCCTGCAGCAATTATTTTAATTATTTAAATTAGACAAACAATGCATTAGATAACTTTTTTTCCTGTTGTTCTTCTTTGAACGATCTCTTGATGGAGGAGGGGCGTGGGGCATTTATAGGGATATAAGGCTGGGTTTACAATGGGTCTCTATCCCTGATGAAAAAGGTCTGTGAGTTTTTTCATTAGTGGGCTCTTATTCCTCAATAGACTGTACTGGAGGAGCAAGTAGTTTATTTTTGAAATATTGGGTATTTGGTTAGGATCAATGGCATTCTCAATGTTGAAAAATAAAGGCAGTTTCCATACATTATGCTTTGCTATCAGGGAGGTGTCTGATTTGTTGCACAAATATTTGTGGCAGGACAATGACCTTAAAATTAAAGCTAATATTATAATGAAAGACAGAGAAGTGATTATGTGGACTCCACAGATCCAGAATTTTAACCTCTCCTAATACTAAAGTGGATTTTGATGATGCAATTGAGTTATATGGCAAAAAGAGTGGCTGGGGATTCTGAGTGAACTGTATATATATATATATACAAACATTATACTATATAACCATAAAAAAATGAATTTTTAAAATGATTCATATATTATATGCTCATGTGCACTAGCAATGTGATGCAGTTGAAAGTTGCATGTCTATTCATTTGGTTCAAAAAGAAAAGGAAGGATAGCTGTCAAAAAGATCTGATACTGTCCGTTTATGTCCCGGGTTCTCGCATTGGAAGTACCCGCACAGGCAGCGGCACTGACATCCATGCGGCTAGGATGTCAAGAGAGGACCGGGAGCGGCACTGCGGGTCGGGATACTTCTGCTGCGAGTGCCTGCTCATGTCCCGGGTTCTTGCAGCGGAAGTAGCCACATAGGCAGCGGCGCTCTCCGGTCCTCACAATACAATTCGATGATTGGTTGCGGTCTTTCACCGCGACCAATCAACGATTTTGCCACTAAACTTAAACACCACTGTGTTGATTGGTCGCGGACGCTGCCCGCGACCAATCACTGATTTGGGCGCCACATTTAAATTGTGGCAGCGACCAATCACTGATCTTGGCGCAAATGTTAAACAGTGCTGTGTTGATTGGTCGCGGACGCTGCCCACGACCAATCACCGATTTGGGAGCCACATTTAAATAGTGTCCGCGACAAATCAGCACAGCGGTGATTGAATGTGTCTGCAAGATCGTTGATTGGTTACGGGCGCTATTTAAATGTGGCGCCCAAATCGGTGATTGGTCCGCGACCAATCAGCACAGCGGGGTTTAAATTTGGCGGCAAAATCGGTGATTGGTCTCGGCCAGCGCCCGCGAACAATCAGCGATTTAAAACACAAATGTCCGGCCTTTAGGAACACCATGCGGACACTGGGAGATCAGTGGCTAGCGTGTGAAGGGAGAACCGGCTAGCGGCTCTGCGGGTCGGGATACTTCTGCTGGGAGCGGCTGCTCAGGTCCCGGCTGCTGGGAGCGGAAGTATCCGCACAGGCAGTGCCACTGACCTCCATGCGACTAGCGTGTGAAAGGAGAAATGGTCGAGAAGTCGGGAGATGAGCGACTGCTCGCAGCAGAAGTATCGGGAGCCGCAGCGCCGCTCCCCGTTTCTCCCTTCACACGCAAGGAGGTCAGCGGCGCTGCCTGTGCAGATACTTCCGCTCCCAGCAGCCGGGACCTGAGCGGCCGCTCGCAGCAGAAGTATCCCGACCTGCAGCTACGCTAGCCGGTTCTCCCTTCACACGCTAGCCGCTGATCTCCCAGTGGCCGCATAGTGTTCCTAAGGGCCGGACATTTGTGTTTTAAATCGCTGATCGTTCGCTGGCGCTGGCCGCGACCAAACACCGATTTTGCCGCCAAATGTAAACCCCGCTGTGCTGATTGGTCGCGGACCAATCATCGATTTGGGCGCCACATTTAAATAGCGCCCGCGACCAATCAACGATCTTGCAGACACATTCAATCACGGCTGTGCTGATTTTTCGCGGACGCTATTTAAATGTGGCGCCCAAATCGGTGATTGGTCGCGGGCAGCGTCCGCGACCAATCAACACAGCACTGTTTAACGTTTGCGGCAAGATCACGTGACGTCATAACAAAATTCATTCAGTGCCCTGGAGAGATACATAATAACGTTAATTTAAAGTAGTGCACAACCATTTAAACACTGCTTCACTGCTTAGGCGCGCACGGTCGGCTGCATACATATTCTAGAATACCCGATGCATTAGAATCGGGCCACCATCTAGTAGTGATATAATAGTGTTTTGAACACATTGGAGTAAAGTCCTTTATTTGATATGTAGGTTTCCACTTTTTTTTACCCATTTATTTTCAAGAAAATTGACAAAAAAAAAAATTTTTTACTCATCTGTCCGATGATAATCTATATATGTCCCATAATGTGCTTTAACTCTGCTACATCTGGATTGCATGGCTGAGTGGTGACATGATACAGCCGCTCAGCCGTGAATCCAGAGGACACTGAGCTGAGCATGAGAACTCTGGTGCAGCACCTAGCACATAGTCAATGAACTGCAGTAAACTCACTGACATCAGCACTGGTTTTGTGAGAGCTTTCTCACGAGCTCTGATGTCATTGAGTTTACCGGAGTTCATTGACTATTAAATCCAGTTTCCTCACTGACGTCACCGCTATACCAGGGCAAGTGGGAAAAGCCGAGGCTAAGCCCAGAATTGGTGCACATTATGGATGAATTATTTCTGGGGTGGCTGAGGGCTGATATTCTTTGTCTGGGAGGTGACCAATATCCATAGCCCTTTCCTAGGCTATCAATATCCGCCTGCATCTGTCTTTTTAGCATTTGCTTGTTATTGAATATAGAGGTGATCCAACATAATTGTTTTTGGGGTCTCCCCTATAGCAACCAGTAAAGGCCACATAAACAGCTGTGAGCTGATTTAAAAAGCCTAGGAATCTTTAGGGCTATTTGCCCATTCCAAAAATATTAACATCAATCCCCAGTCATTGGTTTTCCCTCAGCTGGTTATGAAATTTACAAGGGACCCCACGTCATTTTTTTAAATTTATTTTTTGAAGTTTAAGGTTACCACAGGTCAGAGACATGGTTTCCTATGATGTAACACAGATGACAGCGTGATAAATGCCAGATGTTCGTGCCCCTCATTAATTTGAATGGGGTACAGGTTCGGGTACTTTCAGGTACCCAAACAAAACTTTTTTTTAAAGTTTGGATGAACCAGCAGGACCCAAGATACACGGGTTCATACATCTCTACAAATCTGCACTTCACCAACTATTTCTAAGGTAACCTCTGCTGCTTGTTATCCCACATACAGTTCTCGGTGCCTCTTCTTACACTCAGTGCCTCTTCTTACTGCTGCCATGCTGAAATACCAGGCCTCTTCCTACCAATCCAGGACTTATGGCTACCCTGGAAATGACTGCGCATGACTGTCATAAGATCTCATTGCTGTGGTGACATCATGGCAAGCACCATAATCTTACATAGTGGATGTGCAGGGATGTTTCTGATCTCTCTCTGAAAGGCGGGATATTTCTATATTGCAGCAACCAATGATGGTTCATGTTTCTTGCTATTATTTGGTGAGTGTTATACTGGGGAAGAAGGCGGGGGAGGATGTCGCAGAAGAAATTGAGTATCTCTATGCATCTGTTCCATAAATCCGCTATATGTTCTGTCTTACGTTAAAAAAATGGAGAGGGTACATTTAGATCCGCTTATTTAGCTTTCGCACAGCTAAAGTCGGGAATTCATCAGAATTTTGCTTTAACCCCTTTCCGACGTTGGGCGTAAATTTACACCGACATCAGACTTCCTCCATTTGATGTGGGCTAGGGCGCTGAGGCCACATCTTTCCTGGGACTTGTCAGCTGTTTTGAATTAGCTGACATGGGCCCAGAATTGCCTCGGGTGGAATAGTGATCTACCCGCGGCTATTAACCCATTAAATGCCGCTGTAAAACACTGACAGCAGCATTTAACTCGCGCTTCTGGCCATTGGGCCGGAAATCTGCCCACCAGTGACCCAGTCGTGTGATCGCGGATCACCGGTTTGTTGGCATGACAACCGGAGGTCTCTTGGAGACCTCTATGGTTGTCAGTGCTGACTTGCTGTGAGCGTCACCCAGTGGTCGGCGCTCATAGTAAGTGAGTAATTCTGCTAAATAGAGGTGATCTGATCATCGCCTCAATGTAGGAGAGCCGATCGGGTTGTGACAGCTTCTAGTCTCTCATGGAGACTACTGAATCATGCCAAAAGTAAAAAAAAATGTTTTTAAAAATATAAAAACATACAAAAATATAAAAGTACAAATCACCCCCCTTTCGCCTCATTTAAAATAAAACAATAAAAA
>JARQOD010000002.1:544376807-544422277 GCA_033576555.1 Oophaga sylvatica
CCAGCATTGCATTTTTCTGAACAGAGAGCTCAAATGTTGCTCCTGGGATCTGTTGTAGCCATTTTTCCAACTTACGGGTCACTGCTCCAAGTGCTCTTATCTCCACTGGAATCACTGTTGCCTTCACATTCCACATCTTCTCCAGTTCTCGTTTGAAGCCATGGTATTTCTCCACCTTCTCATATTCCTTCTTTCTGATGTTGCTGTCACTTGGCACTGCCACATCTATTATCATTGCTTTCTTCTGATCTTTGCCTACTATTACAATGTATGGTTGGTTAGCCAACATCTGCTTATGCGTCTGGATCTTGAAGTCCCACAGATTTTAGCCCTTCCATTCTCCACCACTTTTTCTGGGGTCTCCTACCCGGAGTTAGGGGGACTTAGCCCATATGCTGTGCAGATGTTCCTGTATAGAACTCCTGCTACTTGATTGTAGCATTCAGGAATACGCTGTTCCTGCTTGCATTTTGCATCCTGCCACTATGTGTTAGACAGTTTCTGAGGTTTCTTTGCACAGTCTGCACCTGGGGTCTTTTCGTATGTGGTAGATTCCTGCTTCCATGGATCTGGTACTTAGTGCTTGCTCTTGTGCCACTATGATTAGAGCTTCTGTGCTGCCTCAGAGTCCAGCTTTCTCCATGTCAGCCTCCTCCATGGTACATGCCATGCAGCGGCTTGTCTTGCCATGGTGCTTCATGTTCCTGTTCTTCCTTCAGATATGTTGTTGCTGCTGCCTTAGGCTTTCTCTCAGCATCTTATCTTTTGGTGCCATTTTTCGGATGTATTCCTGGGTACTACTTTTTTCCTCCGTGATGGTGGCTTTGCTGTTTATCAAGCCTTGAAACTCTCCTTTCTGTTGGTATACAATCTTTGAGTGCTAGACTTAGGGTGGAGAACTTCATGTATTGTGAGGAGCTTACATGTCTTCGCGTCTGCAGCTTCCATCTCTTCTTTTGGCCAGTACACTATGCCAGCAGGGTTTCTGACAACTGGCAGGGCATATGCATTGATGGCATGGATTTTATTCTTCCCATTGAGCTGATTCTTCAGGACCTCTCTTACCCTTTGATGGTATTTGGATGTTGCTGATTTCCTTGCCTCCTCATCATGGTTACCCTATCCCTGTGGGATGCCGAGGTACTTGTAGCATGTCTGTACATCTACTATGTGCCCTGCTGGTAATTCAACTCCATCAGTCATGACTACCTTGCCTCTTTTTATTGTCAACCGGCCGCATTTCTCCAGTCCAAAGGACATCCCACTGTTTTTACTGTAGATCCTTTTCAAGTGGATCAGTGAATTGATGTCTCGTTTGTTTCCCGCATACAGCTTGATATCATTCATGTAGAGGAGGTGGCTGATGGTGCTTCCACTCTTGAACTTGTATCCATAGCCAGACTCTGTAATTATCTGACTGACGGGGTTCAACCCTATGCAGAACAGCAATGGGGACAGTGCATCACCTTGGTATATTCTGCATATTCTATATTCTTGTGCTAGTTGTCTTGAGTTGACTTCAAATGTTGTTCTCCATAACCCCATTTAGTTTCTGAGGAAAGTTCTTAATTTTCTGTTGACATTGTAGAGACCCAAGTATTCATAGATCTATGTGTGTGGCACTGAGTCATATGCTTTCCTGTAGTCAATCCAGGCTGTGCTGAGATTGGTCTGTCTGGATCTTGAGTCTTGAGTGATTGCTCTTTCTACTAGGAGCTTGTGCTTAGGGCCTCTCTCTATATATATGTAATGTAACTAGTTCAGGGGGTATATAGCTCTGGGATCGCCGTCTCGGGTAGACGGAGTGGCATAAAGAGTCCAATCACCGACAGCAGCACTGGTGCAAACTGGCGTCAACCAGCTTTTATTAAAGTCCACAGCAACAAAACATAAAACAAAACCATAAAACAAAATCCTAAGCCTGGCAGGTTGCTAACTAGACACAGTCAGTTCCTCACTACCGTGGTCTGGACTCTACCAGCCTGGCCACAACAACACAGATTTATAATTACCAGAGATTGGCTTGCAGGAGACTCCAGCAGCATCTGAAGCCAGATTCAGACTGAGAGCTCTGTCTGTGTAACTCTACCACCTATTTCTGGCTGCTTAATTAGGCAGCTGTGTGTACTCAGGGTTGTGCTGCTAGCCTGTACTGGATGGTGAGTGGAGTGAACGTCGTACTGCCATCCTACCTTCACTCCTATATTCCTTATGAGACCCAGCTAAGAAACCTGGGCGAGATATACACCCCGTCCAGTACGCACCCCTTCACTGTCTCACATATCCCCCCCTCTTCTCCAGACTGGAGGGCTGGTTAACAACCCCAAAGAGACAGTGAACTCTGGACAAGGCATCGGCATTTACCCTGTAACTTCCTAGGCCTAAGCTCTACCGAGAAATGGTGCTTCACTAGAGAAGTCTGGCCGGGCAAGTCTGAAAACCTCTGCTGATTTTTCTTCAGAAATTCCCGTATTAACCCTTTTTCTAATTTACTCGAGGCCAACAATGACTCTCTGTCCCTCCAGGGCTTGATCAGGTTGATATGATAGACCTGGTAGGGCTTCCGTCTCCCTGGTTGATGTACTTTGTAGGTGACCTCTCTCACTTTCTGTACTATCTCGTAGGGGCCATGCCATTTGGCCAAAAACTTACTTTCCACCGTGGGAATTAGGATCAGGACCCGATCTCCGGGGTTGAAAGTCCTAACTTTTGCTGACTAATTATATATTCTGCTTTGAGCTGCTTGGGCTCTCTGCAGGTGATCCTTAACCAATGGCGTAACCTTAGGGACCCTATATAGCAGGTTATTGTTCATGGCAAAATGAGGAAATCGTTTATCAGAGCCGGGCTCTTGTGAGATCTCATTCAGAACAGTTATACTTTCCCTGGCATTTTTAAGAGTGGGGTCTCGCAACTGCTCACTCCCAAAATGGTCACGGGACACAGGTAGGTCAGGGACATTCTGTTCCAGAGAACCACTATCCTCTTTCCCCAACATCACCTGCAAAGGAAATTCATCATTATCATTATCATCACATAAATTCAACAACACATTAGCATTGTGTTCCGCCCCTATGGCCAGCACAACCTCAGTAGGAGCTTCATCACACTGTCCGGTAGAACCTTTTTTTTTCCAGAGACCCCAAAACAAGGAAAGTCATGACCCAATATGACTGGGTGCATCAAGTTCTTCACTACCCCCACTTCATACGAGACCTCCCCGAGTGTCATGTATAGTGTACAGTTCCTATAGCGTCTTGTGCTTGGGTGCGAGGAAAACACAGGAGACATAGGTTGAAATGAAATGACTTGTATTACTTCATACAAGCATGCTGAAAAGTTCACACAGTTTGCAGGAACAGCGACAGGAGACACAGCAGGCCAGAGTAACTTCAAGCACTACAATAAATCTCCAAAGCAGGTTCAGGATCTCTTCTCTGTACCGTAATTCCTCTGCAAACATGGATTCACCAAACAGCAGGTTTCCAGAGTCCAAAAGTGTTCCAAGGTTCCTCAGTAGGGAATAGCTGGAGTACAAGTCCAAGGCTTCCAGGAGTCAGGTCACAGACTGACTGAGGCTTGATTCAGGAGCACTGATTGTTCAGCTGAGGCTGCTTAAGAAGCAAGAGGGAAGAATCAGGGCGGGAACATGAAAACTGGAAACTCCATATTAACTGAGGGCAAGAGCTGCAGAAAGACAGAAAGCAAAATGGCCGACGGAAAACTGAGTTTCAAGGAACATGTCAACAGAGACAAAGAACCTTTGTGACCAAGTCCACAGAAATCACCGGGTAGACTTTGGCGTCCCCATCGATGCACCCCACGCTCAGGTGTTTATTGGGGATGAAGTCCCTATCAACCAGGCTGGCATGTACCAGAGTCACTCAACTCCCTGAGTCTAGGAGGGCTTGTACTGGGCAGCCATTTATAACCACCTGGGACACCTGTGGGCCAGTCTCCTCGGCTGGGGTGGCCACGCACATGGGTTCCGCGAGGAAAGAGAGGGACCTTCCAGCATCACAGTCCATAGGTTCCCCCACTAGTGGACAGTTGGCTGAAATATGACCCCTTTCACGGCATCTCCAACACTGTCTCAGGTCTGGTGGTTCAGACGTGGAGACCTTTCTAGGCCTGGGGACTTCCGACAGGGAAGCATCAGCCATTGCCTCACACGTGTCCCCTCGGGCCTGAACCCGTCTATCAGCAGTCCCCTGACCCCAACAGCTGGAACTCTCTTACAGGAAGGTGTCGGAGGCCGGGAACTCCGAAATGATGACCGCTCGGACGGCTGGGCATGGAGGTAGTTTTTGGTGGCGAAGTACCTCTCTATCAGGCTGACCAGTTGATTGGTGTCTTTGGGGTCTCCCTGTCCAACCCAGTGCTGCACCTCAGGAGGAAGGGCCCAGATGTACCGGTCCATCACTACCTTTTCACGATTTGGGCAGGGTTGCTGACGTCAGGCTCCAGCCACTTCTTTACTAAGTAGATTAGATCATACATTTGTGAGCGAGCCGGCTTGTCCCCACTGTATCTCCAGTTATGGACTCTCCTGGCACGGACTGCAACCGTAACACCCAGGCGGGCAAGAATCTCCGCTCTTATCTTGGCATAGTCTCTGCTGTCCTGCTCGCTAAGGTCAAAATAGGCCTTTTGGGGTTCCCAAGTCAGATAGGGTGCGACCACCATGGCCCATTCAGATGGTGGCAGATTCTCCTTCTCTGCCAGTCTTTCAAATATAGCGAGATATGCCTCCACATCGTCATGAGGCGTCATCTTTTGCAGGCTCTGTTTTACCGCCTTCTTTACAGCGGACAACGCAGGTGACCTTGCATCATCACTCTGGGACGAGGTGCTGAGAGCCTGGCGTAGTGCTGCAATCTGCTCCATTAGCAATCGGTTAGTCTCCTGCTGTTGCACACTAACTTGCGCCATATGTTTGAGCAGCGCCTCCATGCTGTCAGACTTGTCTGTCCCGGCACCGGCAGCCTTTACCCAGGACATGCTCACTCAAAAGTCTTTACCACAGCAAGTTCAGCTTTTTTTTCTGTGCAGACACTATTAGGGCTACTGTCTCTTTAAGGCTGCTTTAACAGACGTTTTCCTTTGCTGCTGCTTTAGCCACTGTGCTGCCCGCATTCAAGCACCAATTGTAGACTGTTCAGGGGGTTTATAGATCTGGGATCGCTGTCTCGGGTAGACGGAGTGGCATAAAGAGTCCAATCACCGACAGCAGCACTGGTGCAAACTGGTGTCAACCAGCTTTTATTAAAGTCCACAGAAACAAAACATAAAACAAAACCATAAAACAAAATCCTAAGCCTAGCAGGCTGCTAACTAGACACAGTCAGTTCCCTCACTACCGTGGTCTTGATTCTACCAGCCTGGCCACAACAACACAGATTTATAATTACCAGAGATTGGCTTGCAGGAGACTCCAGCAGCATCTAAAGCCAGATTAAGACTGAGAGCTCTGTCTGTGTTACTCTACCACCTATTTCTGGCTGCTTAATTAGGCAGCTGTGTGTACTCAGGGTTGTGCTGCAAGCCTGTACTGGATGGGGGGTGGAGTGAACATCGTACTGCCATCCTACCTTCACTCCTATATTCCTTATGCGACCCAGCTAAGAAACCTGGGCGAGATATACACCCCATCCAGTACGCACCCCTTCACTGTCTCACAGTAAATATATATGTATATATATATATATATATATATAATATAATACTGTATATATGGGCAAAATATCCTTGTAGCTCATGTACTGTAGTTTAAATGCATCTAACAAATCTTTACAAAGTATCATCCATCATATATCCTCTCTATTGATGAGCAGATCTGTTGAAATTCAATTTGGCAGATCCACTTAAATTTTGCTCTAAAAATAGAATTGTCCTCTTTCATCAGTGTAATATATCTTGCTATACAGCACAAACTGTTCAGAAATGGTTACACAAAAATGATGAACAGTGCAACGTGTCAACTTGGCCTCCATGTTCCATGATTTTAATGCTATCGAGCATCCATGTCATGCTGAAAAATATGTCTGATCCATGGAAACTTTGTTTTATTATTGCAAGACAGTAGAATCAACTGTTGTAAGCCATCTTTATGGGCATATAAGTCATAAAAAGCTGAGTAAAATGATACCTTGACTTCTGCAATTCGATGTCTTTTTCCTCAAAAATCCATATTTTTCTTATTAGTAAATGAGCTGTTCAGGGCTGTGGGCCGAGCATTAATCTACATAAGACTCTCCAGAGCTTATTTTACACAAAGGGTTAGTTATTGGAGTGAGTCATGTAACTAACAAAGAACAATAGTACTGAACTTTGTCTTTTATAATCACATTTGCGTTAGCTCTCTCAGCTCTACTCTATTACAACACTGTCTGTGGGATGGTAGCTGTCCACTGAGAGGACACCTTTCATTATGTCAGTTATAATCACACACAGCTCTGCAGTGTGATCAGATGAGCAGAGAGCGGCCATTACATGCATTCCTTTTATGTAAAATGAGCTTTGGAGGCAGATTCTAATGCAGATCTGTGTTGGGCCCATAGTCCTGAAGAGATGGTTTACATATAAGAAAAATGTGGAAATCTCTGGAATAAGACTTTAGATCGCAGATATTAAGGTATCATTTTATTCAGTTTCCTATGACCTGTGTGCCCATACAGACAGTTGAGGAGGGTTTATCCTACTGACAGATTCCCTTTAAAGGATCTGCTCCCAACATCTTTATGCTAAATATCACAGGGATCTTTAAGGGAGGCTTGTGAAGTCCATACTTCCATAGATTAGAGCTGTTTTGGCGATATGTGGGGACATACACACTGTTATGCAGGCAGTTTAAATGGAACTTACGTTTACCTTGCCTACTCTACCTACGCTATATAATAATATATACACTATTGTTAAAAATGTATTTGCAACCTAAAAATGAAATGTTATTTGTAATTAATTGTTAAATTTAATAGTGTAACAATATTGAACAAGCTTCAGATTTATTAAAAAAACAGAATAGAATCAAATGTAATGTTTAGCAAATGTTCATTATTCTACTAGTGGAGAGTTTGGCATTTGGTTTGTAAAAGTTTTAAAACTCACAGAAATCATTATGGAAATAAAAACCTTCACCTCTGCCCTGACTTGTATAAATGCAGATTAGCTGGCAATATAATGATACGAAGCATATTTTACATATAACCCAATACCTGATACAATATTTTCTGTTTAGAAAAGAATATTGGTGTGACATACATAATAAATTTATGACAAGATTTCAGCATTGGTTAATAAGTTTTTCATTACCTGCAAACATATTTGCAGACTAAATTCTCAACCATTAGGAAATCATAAATTTGTATGAAATGTTTGTTCTGCTATATGGAGGAAAATTATGCCATGGTGATATTAGTTTCTTACACAATGCCTTTTTTTCTTTCAAAATTATAGCCTACATTTCTGTAGAAGATAGAACTCAGTTAATAGTAAACGTATAGGAAATACATGGAATGGAAAAGCAATGGAAGTGGAATATCATCTAACCTAAAAACAACCAAGCACTGTAAATGTATGTTTCATGGTTCTTGGCTTTATTAAAGTGCAAATGTTTATGTGTGATACAAGACTAGAGCTCTGCTAGATTGTAGGAGCTGTTTCATGAGAAGACAGTTTTTTTCTAACAAATATAATCCACTAAGCATTATTTAGTGAACCATCATTGTTAGGTCACATGATCATCTGGTCCTAATTGGCACTGTAGAGCTGCTGGATATTAACAAACCCTGATCAGCTCATTCAGTCACTGACATTAAGACAGGGGTTTTGTTTTCCCTGGTAAATGAAGCTTTGTATGCTACATTTTTATTGGAAACAATTTTAGCTCCTTTCCGACATCAGACATAATAGTACACCAATGTCAGACTCCCTACCTTTGATGTGGGCTCCGGCAGTGAGCCCACATCTTTCCCAGGACAAGTCAGCTGTTTTAAACAGCTGACAAGTGCCCGAAATTGCTGCTGGTGGAATCGTGATCCACCCATGGCTATTAACCCATTAAATGCCACTGTCAAACACTGACAGCAGCATTTAACAAGCACTTCCGGCTATCGGGCTGGAAATTCACCCACTGGTTACGCCCGTCACGTGATCGTGGGTCACCAATTCGTTGGCATGACAACCATAGGATTCTGGAGACCTCTATAGTTGTCACTGCTGGCTTGCTGTGAGCGCCATCCGCTGGTCCGTCCTCATAACAAGTGAGTAATTCTACTACATAGAGGCTATCTGATCAGGTTATGACAGCTTCTAGTCTCTCATGGAGACTATTGAGGCATGTCAAAAGAAAAAAAATGTTTTTAAAATATAAAAAAATAAAAAATATATAAAAGTTCAAATCACCCTCCTATCGAACCATTCAAAATAAACAATAAAAAATGAAACATACACATATTTGGTATTGACACATTCAGAATCACCCAATCTCTCAATAAAAAAAGGATTAACCTGATGGCTAAATGGCGTAGCGAGAAAAAAGGTCAAAACGCCAGAATTACATTTTTTTGGTCGCCGTGACATTGCATTAAAATGCAATAACGGGTGATCAAAAGATTGTACCTGCACCAAAATGATATCATTAAAAACATCAGCTTGTCATGCAAAAAATAAGCCCTCACCCAACCCGACATCACAAAAATTGGAGACGCTACAGGTAGCGGAATATGATGCAATATTTTATTTTAACTAAGTTTGAATTTTTTTTCACCACTTAGATAAAAAAGAATCTAGACATATTTGGTGTCTATGAAATCAAAATGATCTGTAGAATCATAATGGCAGGTCAGTTTTAGCATTTAGTGAACCTAGTAAAAAAAAAAACAAGAGTGGTATTGCACTTTTTTTGCAATTTCATCGCACTTGAAATTTTTTTCCCTTTTTTAGTACATTACATAGTAAAACCAATGGTGTCTTTCAAAAGTACAACTCGTCCAGCAAAAAACAAGCCATCACATGGCCATATTGACAGAAAAATAAAAAAGTTATGGCTCTGAGAAGGGGAGAAAAAAACGAAAACACAAAACTGATAATACCTCTAGTCATGAAGGGGTTAAAGAATTACTTCCTCTTCCACATATTTTAACCCCTTTATGATTTATGATATTTAGGTACATCACAGGTCACCTCCCCTTTGGTGCGGGCTCTGGCGCTGAACCCACACCATTTCCAGCACATGACAGCTGCTTTGATCAGCTGATATGTGTCCCTAACAGCTGCGGGTGGAATAACGATCCACCTGCAGCAGTTAACATGTTAAATGCTACTGTCAATCTCTGTGGCAATTAACTTGCGTATCATTATCTATGCCCATTGGCGACACTGTCACATAACCATGGGGCACTGATGGGTTGGCATAACAACCTGGGATCTGTAGGAGACCCCTGTGGTTGTAATTGAAAAACTGCTATGAGTTCCACCCCTTGGCCAGCTTTCATATCAGATGAACATTTTGCTACACATAGCAGGGCTTCTGCAGCCCTTCTTTGTGTAGCTCAAGTGATCAGAAGCTTGCAGCTTCATGACTCCTAAGGAGACAATTGAAGCATGGAAAAAGTGAAAAAAAGTTTTCAAAAAGAAAAAAATGAAAAACTTCAAATCAACCCCCATTCACCCTATTCAAAATAAAACAAAAAAGAAATATACAGATATTTGGTTTTGCAACTTTCAGAAACACCCAATCTATCAAAATATAAAAATAATTAATCTGATCTTTAAATGACGTTGCTGAAAAAAAATACTTCAGAATTACGCTTTTTTGTCTCTACCACATGCAATAAAATGCAATAACAAGGATTCAAAACATCATATCTGTCCTAAAATTATATCAATGAAAATGTCAGCTCGACACAAAAAATTTAATCCATCACCTCGCCCCAGATCCCGAAAAATGGAAAAGCTACGGGTCTCTGAAAATAACGCCTTTTTTAATTTTTATTTTATAAATTTTGATTTTTTTTGTTTGCAACATAAATAAAAACAATGTATACTTGTTTGGTATCTACAGGCTCGTAATGACCTGGAGAATAATGGCAAGTCAGTTTTAGCATTTAGTATACATGGTAAAGAAAAAAACAATTGTAGAATTGCACTTATTTTGAAATTTCACCGCTCTTGGAATTTTTTTTCCCGTTTTCAAGTACAATATATGGTAAAATTAATAGTGTTGTTCAAAAGTAAAACAGTCCCACATATGGCCCTTTTGATTTAACAATAAAAAGTTATGGCTCTGGAAAGAAGGGGAGCAAAAAAAAAACTGCAAAAAAATGAAAAACCCTCAGTGATAAAGGAGTTAACGACTTAATGTCCTTTTGGTTCCTTTATGGAGTAATTATTATGCTAAAAAAGTATGCAAAAATAAACAAAAAAGCACAATGCTCATGACAACATAAATAATTGCCAAAGCAACAGAAGAAAGGGATCTAATATTGATCAGCAAATATCTCATATTTTAGCAAAAACTAAGAAAGTAATGTCTATGAATGGATACACCAAAGCTCCTCTGTTTGGTCTAAACCTTTTATAGACTTTTACACTTTAAGGGTACTTTCATATTGCATTCTTGACCATGTTTGTTGGTCTTATTGGTTCTTGAGTCTGAACTCCTTGCTAAATATGATTCCAGTGTATGTTTCGATGGGAACATTGAGTATAAAGGACTACTGGAGGTGGATACTCAGAAGCAGTCTACTACAGATGAATGTCTGCCTCCAGTAAGCATATACAAATAAAAATGAGTATTCAATGGCCCCATTGACACTTAGGCTCAAATCCCATTTTGCTTGGGAAATTGGGCTATGGCTTAATTTTCAGGCTTTGGACCCGATAACATCTGCAATGGTGAATCCGTTTATGCCATTTTATATTACTAAAAACAATTAATATTTTATCAGTCAATTTTAGAAATAAAATAATATAACAAAGTTGATTTGTCAGCACATATTTACCAGTAAGCATTCACAGTTGGCAATTCATTAAGATTGAACGTGTGCACAGATGTTGTGAATGGGTTTGAGATGAGTTCTGAGCAGAGGCTTCCTCTGGTGGTTACAAGCGGTGCTGGTCTGTCCAGTGAAGATTGTGAGGATTGGGAATCAGGTGTTACTGACTGGTCTTATATAAGGGAGTCACCTTCCCATCAGGGTTGCCGGTGATCAATTGTTCTGGTCTCAATCCTTGAATCCTGTTTCCCTTGTAGCCTACTGTGTCGTGTCTGCATCTCCTGCTATCAGATAAGACATTTTCTTCTTTTTGTTTTTGTGCTAGATTTTTGCATTTTGTCCTGCACTTCTGTGGGGGCCTTCAGGGTCCCCTCCGGGGGCTTTTGCCCTCTCAGTTTAGTTCAGCCACTGATGTTTGTACTTTTGCTTTTTACAGTTTTTTCAGTGGCTGCTGTTTTGATTTTGTTACACCAGAGAACTAATTTAGGTGGTAGAGGTCGTGTGATCTCAGGTGATTTTGAAATTAGTAGAGTTGGTGCTTTTCAGGGTTTTCTGGGATTGCAGTAAGTACCCTTCCTATCCTTTTCTATTTAGTTAGTTTGGGCCCCAGCGTTTGCTCATACTATTTTCTTTCTGTGTCAGTATTTCTTCTTGTCTAACCGCCATTACATGTTTGGAGGCTTTCTATTATCTTTGGGGTTCTGCTCCGGGGCAGATAGCTTTCCTATTTCTATCTTTAGGTGTAATTAGTTTCTCAGGCTGTGACGAGGCATCTAGGAACAACGTAGGAACGCTCCACGGCTGCCTCTAGTTGTGGTGGTTAGTCAGGGTACTGCAATCTCATAGATTCCAACTGCTCTGGTGTATTGCCTTTTTACCTGCACTCCTCAGCTACCAAATCATAACACAGAGAGCCTGATACTGCATGCTTGCTGGAAGGCATCTGCCAACTCAAAATTCAACAATGCAGCTGACCTTTTCAGCAATTCCAACATGTTTGTGCACATTCTGAAACTCCTACAATGGCCATCAAAAGTCTGTCCCATATGTTGGCCCTAAAGTTGCCAGATAATGTAATATACCTGGTTTGCCGGAGCAAGAGATTGGGGTTAACATCAATCAGAGCCTTATGATTTTTTATAAATTTGCACAGCAGAAAGCATTAAAGGAAAATATATGAGAAAAATAAAGAATTGCAAATTTGTTAATAAACCTATTAGAGTTTTGCTAATTATTAACTAATAGTAAATAAAATAAATATAAACGTGCTTTCTGCAAAATTACACAATGTCTTTCTTCCTTTTTTACAATTTTAATTTATTTTTAATATGCGTGTAAAAACATGTGTATATGTGTTGATGAGAGGTTTTAGAAGTCTCAGCTGGCTAAAAAAAACTGCAGGAAATTATTGACGGAAGTCGGCAAATCTCAAGGCAATCAAAGTTCCAGCTGCAATGCATCAGTGCTTCGACCACTGAAGACATCTTAATAAAACATTTTCATCAATAATTGGTGTGAAATTGCATTTTCATCCGGTTATAATTTCTTACAAAGCATAGAAACACATTTAATGACTTATTAAAACTGCATTACAAATAAAGAGGATAAATATACATAGACTGGTTTACATTTCACACACACATATATACAGTGAGTACGGAAAGTAGAAAGTTCTCAGACCACTTTAAATTTTTCACTCTGTTTCATTGCAGCCAATTGCTAAATTCAAAATCTTGACTGAAAAAAATAGAAATTTAGAAATTTTATAAAAAAAAACCTGAAATATCACATGGTCATAAGCATTCAGATCCTTTGCTCAGACACTCATATTTAAGTCACATGCTGTCCATTTCTTTATGATCCTCCTTGAGATGGTTCTACTCCTTCATTGGAGTACAGCTGTTTTCAATTAAACTGATAGGACTTGATTTGTAAAGGCACACACTGTTAGGGTTCGATTTCCCGCTGCTGCACAAGGGGAGTCTCGAACCCATCCCGCTGCGGTCTCCCATTCATCTACAGCCGCAGTGGAGATTGCTCAGCAGAGACGTCGGTCCAGGCGTCTTGCCCACTCCTCTACTGTGCAGTGACTTGCTGCTGCCTTTCCTGGATCTGCTATTATAGCCAGTGCTGGAGCAGTCGTCTTTGAGACAAAGTCCTGTGTTTTCCCATCTGAGCATGCCCAGAGTGAGATCTCTCATTGGAGATCAGGGGTCACATGTTCAGGTGCTGCAGCGGCTCCTATTGGTCCGCCAGGAAGGTATGTAGCTACGTTTGTTTGTAACAGCTTCTCATTGGTCCTTGTTCCTGGAAGGTCCTGTAGCTGTTGCTATAAAAGGGTAGCATGGCTGGGCAGCCATGCGCTAATATCAATCATTGTATGCTATGCGCCAGTGTGGTCATGTGTATGTGTGGATAGGGACCCGGCTGAAATAAGCCACTAGAATACTGACTTAATCGGTGAGGAGTTTGGTATGGTAGCTGGTCAGGGTCGGTGTCCTAGATGCCCTAGATTACCGGCATAACCGGTGAGGAGTTTGATTGCCGTATCCAGAGCCTGGCGTTCAGACGCCATAGATTGCGGGTGACTCCCGCTAGGACATTAGCGCATGATCACGCTTTATGTGCGCTTAGCACTTAACTGTGTATCTGGGAGCCTTACAGGACACAGTGCTTTTTCTCAGCGGCCCTGTGACTTAACAGGGTTCGCTTTCAACGCTAGTCAGCGCCCTAGCGTGTTTTCTTTGCCACTCAGTTGTGTCTAGTGAGTGCACACACATCGCCATATAGCGTTGCGGCTCCTCTTCTAGCGGCTCTGTGGAGTAACAGAGTTCGCACTCATTGCCACAGCGCATTATGGCGTTTATGTTGGCAGCTCTGCGGGATAACAGAGTTTGCTTCTTGCGCCTTTTTGCCAGCAGCGGACTTCGCCTGCACGGTGGACCCCGGGCTGCGAACGCACTTATTATTTATATTATTTTGTGCGTTCCGCCAGCCTTAACATAATATTAGCGCCAGGGTCTGCAGCGGTATATCCAGCAGCTGGAGGGTAGGTTGGTGACTCTAGAGCGCACAACCTCAGCGGTGGATGTTACCGCAGTCGCGGTTCAGGCTGCTAGTGTGGCTGCCGCCAGTTTGTCCTCTGCTACCCCTGCTCCGACTATTTCCCGCCTCCCACTTCCAGACAAGTTTACTGGTGACAGTAAACAATGTCGGGGTTTCGTCAGTCAGTGCTCCATACATCTAGAGCTTCTGGCTGCACGTTATCCCACGGAGCGGGCGAAAGTGGGTTTTATCATATCCCTTTTGTCAAGCAGGGCGTTGGAGTGGGCAACGCCGTTATGGGAGCGCGATGATCGTGTGGTGCAGAGTGCTCCTCTCTTCTTGGACACTCTTAAACAGGTCTTTTTAGAACCTCGTGTCACCCACGATACGGCTCTTCAATTGTTGGCTATCACTCAGGGTTCATCCATGGTCAGCCAGTTTGCCGTCCAATTTCGGACTCTGGTCTCTGAGCTGGATTGGCCAGATAAAGTCCTTATACCCGTGTACTGGAGGGGACTGGCAGACCATGTGAAGGACGCCTTGTCCACCAGGGAGATTCCTGCCACACTGGAGGAGCTCATTACCATATCTACCCGCATCGACCTTCGTTTTAAAAAGCGGAGGTTGGAGCGGGCCCAGTGTAGGCAGAGGTTCCGGCTGGCGCCCACCTTCGCCAGACCTCTGGAATCTTCCATTCAGGTGTCCGATTCCCCTGAGGCCATGGAGATTTCTCGAGTGAGACCTAAGTCTCGGGCTGCTCGAGTATCTGTGACCTGTAATGCCTGCCAACAAATAGGGCATTATGCTAACAAATGTCCACGGCGGTCAGGAAACGACCGCGTCTAGTAACCATTGGAGGGGGTTCACTAGACACAGCAGTACACGCCTCCAAGTTGTCCTTTAGGGGGACAATCAATTTTGGCTCATCCACTTTAACAGTCACGCTTTGTGTGGATTCTGGAGCCGAAGGAAATTTCATGTCTTCTACCTTCGCTCTCCGCCACTCTATACCTCTGGTGATGCTCGCCAAACCCGTGACTGTTCGAGTAGTGAATGGGTCGACAATGCCTTCACCAATCACACATCAGACCATCCCTTTCACGTTGTCAATGTCACCTTCCCATCAAGAGATTATCTCACTTTTAGTCATTCCCGAGGGAATAGACGAGATCTTGTTAGGGATGCCCTGGCTCCATTTCCATTCCCCACACATTGAGTGGAACTCTGGGAGGATATTGGGTTGGGGTGAGTCATGTAAAGGCAGATGTATGAGGGAATGCATTCAGGTGGCCACTACAGAGATGCCCGCAGATCTTACTTCTCTTCCTAATTACTATTGGTCATATGCAGACGTATTCTCCAAAAAGGCTGCAGAAGTCCTTCCACCTCACCGTCCCTATGACTGTCCTATTGACCTCTTGCCTGGAGCAGAACCTCCTCGGGGACGGGTCTATCCCCTTTCTCTCCCGGAGACGGAGGCTATGTCCCAATATATCCAGGAGAACTTGGCAAGAGGATTCATTAGGAAGTCAGTGTCACCTGCAGGGGCGGGGTTCTTCTTCGTGCAGAAGAAGATCGGAGAGTTACGTCCATGCATCGATTACAGGGGTCTTAATGCCATCACCATTAAGAATAAATACCCGTTGCCTCTAATTTCTGAGCTATTTGGTAGGCTACGGGGGCAAGGATATTTACGAAGTTAGATCTGCGGGGTGCTTATAACCTGATACGCATCCGTGAGGGGGACGAATGGAAGACGGCTTTTAATACCAGGGACGGGCACTATGAATATCTGGTGATGCCCTTCGGGCTCTGTAATGCCCCAGCCGTCTTCCAAGACTTTGTTAATGACATCTTCCGGGATATGCTCTCCACCTCAGTCGTAGTCTATCTGGATGATATTCTCATCTTTTCCCCAGATATTGACTCCCACCGGAGAGATGTTTGCAGAGTCTTCGACCTCCTACGGGCAAATTCCCTCTATTCAAAGTTGGAGAAATGTGTGTTTGAGCAGGAGTCCTTACCTTTTCTGGGCTATATCATCTCCGCCCAGGGATTGGCTATGGATCCTGCCAAACTACAAGCGGTGATGGACTGGCAAGAACCTCATTCTCTAAAGGCGGTGCAGCACTTTATGGGGTTCATTAATTACTACCGCCAGTTTATTCCTCACTTCTCAACTTTGGTAGCTCCCGTGGTTGCCCTCACCAAAAAGGGAACTAATCCCAAATTGTGGTCTGAAGAGGTCTCCAAGGCCTTCAAGTCTATTAAGTCCCATTTCGCTAGCGCTCCCATCCTACATCGCCCCGATGTTGATAAGCCATTTATATTGGAGGTGGATGCCTCGTCCATTGGTGCTGGAGCAGTCCTCTTCCAAAAGGATGCTCAAGGTCGGAAGCATTCATGCTTCTTTTTCTCCAAGACCTTCACACCAGCGGAGAGGAATTATTCCATCGGGGACAGGGAGTTGCTAGCAATGAAGTTGGCCTTCTTTGAGTGGAGACATCTGTTGGAGGGGGCTCGCTTTCCCTTCCAAGTCTTCACGGATCACAAAAATGTGGTATATCTTCAGACAGCCCAGCGGCTTAATTCTCGCCAGGCCAGATGGTCCTTGTTCTTCTCCCGGTTTCATTTCACACTGCATTTCCTCTCGGGAGAGAAGAACATTCGTGCCGACGCTCTCTCTCGCTCTGTGGTGTCCTCGGAGGAGGAGGTGGAGGAGCCTCGGCTTATCGTCCCTACAGAGAGCCTGAGAACAGTGGCCCCGGTTTCGCTAGAGTCTGTGCCCCCGGGCAAGACTTTTGTGCCTACCAATTTGCGACCGGAGGTACTCTCTTGGGCACATTCGTCCAGGGTGGGTGGACACTTTGGGACAAAGAGGACATCTGAATTGCTGGCGAGGACATACTGGTGGCCGCATATGGTCCGTGACGTTGGGGACTATGTTCGGGCGTGTGTCTCCTGCGCCAAGAATAAGTCTCCACGACAACGGCCAGCTGGGTTACTTTACCCTTTGCCGGTGGCAGACAGGCCCTGGGAGATGGTTGGGATGGACTTTGTGGTGGGCTTGCCCAAGTCTCGGGGTTACACCATCATTTGGGTAATCACCGACCATTTTTCCAAAATGGTGCATTTGGTGCCGCTTCCACGGTTACCTTCTGCACGGGCTCTGGCAGCGTTGTTCGTTAGGCACATCTTCCGTCTACACGGCATGCCAGGACAAAATTGTCAGTGACCGAGGTCCCCAGTTTGCGTCTCGGTTCTGGAGGGAGCTTTGTCGTCTACTCAGTATTGAGTTAAATCTCTCTTCAGCGTATCATCCTGAGACAAATGGGTTGGTAGAGAGGGCCAACCAGACCTTGGTCACCTATCTACGACATTTTGTCTCTGCCAGGCAGGATGACTGGGCATCCTTGCTACCATGGGCTGAGTTTGCATTAAACAATGCTGTGGCTGACTCCACCGGACAGACTCCTTTCCTTCTGAACTACGGTCAGCATCCGCGGGTTCCGATGCCCATGCCCGTGTCTTCCGCCGACTCCAGGGTGGCAGACTGGGCTGTGGAGGCACGGGACATTTGGGACCGTACCCAGGATGCCATTCAGGCGTCCAAGGAGAGGATGAGGTCCTCCGCCGACGCACATCGGCGCCCCGCTCCAACATTTGCTCCTGGGGACTTGGTTTGGCTCACCGCCCGTAACATCAGGCTGCGAGTTGAGTCCACTAAGTTGGCACCCCGCTACCTGGGTCCTTTCAAGGTCCTCGAGCAGGTTAACCCTGTGGTATACCGTTTGGCTCTTCCACCACGCCTGGGTATCTCCGACACCTTTCATGTATCCCTCCTGAAACCCGTGCTCATGTCCCGGTTTTCTGAGTCATCTGCCGGGACATCGGGTTCATCTACAGATGACCATGAGATGAACGCCATCGTAGGGTGTAAGGTGGTACGGGGCAAAACGTTTTATTTGGTGGACTGGAGGGGCTATGGGCCTGAAGATAGGTCTTGGGAGCCTGCCGAGCATATTCACGCTCCGCAGCTCATCGCTGCCTTTGAGCGCAGCGAGGCCCAAAGAAGAGGGGGGCCCTAGGAGGGCGGATAATGTTAGGGTTCGATTTCCCGCTGCTGCACAAGGGAGTCTCGAACCCGTCTCGCTGCGGTTTCCCATTCATCTCCGGCCGCAGTGGAGCCTGCTCAGCAGAGACGTCGGTCCAGGCGTCTTGCCCACTCCTCTACTGTGCAGTGACTTGCTCCTGCCTTTCCTGGATCTGCTATTATAGCCAGTGCTGGAGCAGTCGTCTTTGAGACAAAGTCCTGCGTTTTCCCATCTGAGCATGCCCAGAGTGAGATCTCTCATTGGAGATCAGGGGTCACATGTTCAGGTGCTGCAGCGGCTCCTATTGGTCCGCCAGGAAGGTCATGTAGCTGCGTTTGTTTGTAACAGCTTCTCATTGGCCCTTGTTCCTGGAAGGTCCTGTAGCTGTTGCTATAAAAGGGTAGCATGGCTGGGCCGCCATGCGCTAATATCAATCATTGTATGCTATGCGCCAGTGTGGTCATGTGTATGTGTGGATAGGGACCCGGCTGAAATAAGCCACTAGAATACCGACTTAATCGGTGAGGAGTTTGGTATGGTAGCTGGTCAGGGTCGGTGTCCTAGATGCCCTAGATTACCGGCATAACCGGTGAGGAGTTTGATTGCCGTATTCAGGGCCTGGCGTTCAGACGCCATAGATTGCGGGTGACTCCTGGGAGCCTTACAGGACACAGTGCTTTTTCTCAGCGGCCCTGTGACTTAACAGGGTTCGCTTTCAACGCTAGTCAGCGCCCTAGCGTGTTTTCTTTGCCACTCAGTTGTGTCTAGTGAGTGCGCACACATCGCCATATAGCGTTGCGGCTCCTCTTCTAGCGCTCTGTGGAGTAACAGAGTTCGCACTCATTGCCACAGCGCATTACGGCGTTTATGTTGGCAGCTCTGCGGGATAACAGAGTTTGCTTCTTGCGCCTTTTTGCCAGCAGCGGGCTTTGCCTGCACGGTGGACCCCGGGCTGCGAACGCACTTATTATTTATATTATTTTGTGCATTCGGCCAGCCTTAACACACACCTGTCTATATAACACCTCACAGCTCACAGTGTAAGTCAGACCAAATGAGAATCATGATGTCAAAGAAACTGACCAAGGAGCTCAGAGACAGAATTGTGGCAAGACACACATGTGGTCAAGGTTAAAAAGAATTTCTGCAGCACTCACGGTTCCTAAGAGCACAGTAGGCTCCATAATCCTTAAATGGAAGAAGTTTGGGACCATCAGAAGTATTCCTAGACCTGGCCATCCAGTTAAACTGAGCAATCTTGGGAGAAGAGCCTTGATGAGAGAGGTAAAGAAGAACCCCAAGATCACTGTGGCTGAGCTCCACAGATGCAGTAGGGAGATAGGAGAAAGTTCCACAAAGCCAACTATCACTACAGCCCTCTACCAGTCGGGCCTCTATGGCAGAGTGGCCTGACGGAAGCCTTTCCTCAGTGCAAGACATATGAAAGCCCGCATAGAGTTTGCTAAAAAAAAAACGCATGAAGGACTCCCAGACTATGACAAATAAGGTTCTCTAGACTGATGAGATGAAGATAGAACTTTTTGGTGATAATTCTGAGTGGTATGTCTGGAGAAAACCAGGCACTGCTCATCACCTGCCCAATACAATCCCAACAGTGAAACTTGGTGGTGGCAGCATCATGCTATGGGGGTGTTTTTCAGCTGCAGGGACAGGACGATTGGTTGCAATTTGAAGAAACATGAATGCTACCATGTACAGAGATATTCTGAATTAAAACCCCTTCCAGAGTGGTCTGGACCTCAGACTTGGCTGAAGGTTCACCTTCAAACAAGACAATGACCCTAAGCACACAGCTAAAATAACAATAACAAAGGAGTGGCTTCAGAACAACTCTGTGACCATTCTTGACTGGCCCAGCCAGAGCTCTGACCTAGACCCAACTGAGCATCTCTTGAGAGACCTGAAAATGGCTATCCATCAACGTTCACCATCCAACCTGACGGAACTGGAGAGGATCTGCAAGGAAGAATGGCAGAAGATCCCCAAATCCAGGTGTTAAAACTTGTTGCATCATTCCCAAGAAGACTCAAGGCTCTACTAGCTCAGAAGGGTGCTTCTACTCAATACTGAGCTAGGGTCTGAATACTTATGACCATGTGATATTTCAGTTTTTCTTTTTTAATTAACTTGCAAAAAATTCTACATTTCTGTCTTTTTAAGTCAAGATGGAGTGCAGAGTGTACATTAATGAGAAAAAAAGAACATTTTTGAATTTACAAAATGGCTGCAATGAAACAAAGAGTGAAACATTTACATATGTACAGGGTGGTTCAAAAGTAGGTGGACAGTATGTGTAATAGGGTTATGAAGGTGGAGATTTATCAAACATGGTGTAATGTGAAACTGACTCAGTTGCGCTTAGCAACCAATCAGATTCCACCTTTCATTTTCCAAAAAGTCTGTGAAGAATGAAAAGTGGAATCTGATTGGTTGCTAAGGGCAACTGAGTCAGTTTCACTTTACACCATGTTTGATAAATCTCCCCTTCATAACCCTATTACACATACTGTCCACCTACTTTTGGACCACCCTGTATATACAGTATATACCATATTTTTCAAATTATAAAAAGCACTCAAGCAGTCTCAAATATGGACACTGCCATCACCATGTGTGTACTATAACTAGAGTGCTCTCAGTGGGAGAAACAAAATAGTAATCTTGTGGGTGTGATACCTTTTAATGGCTAACAAAGGTATCACACCCACAAGATTCATATTTTGTTTCTCCCACTGAGAGCACTGTATATCTTTTTTTCTACTGGCTAACACGGTACCAAACCAATTTTTTTCATTGTACTATAACTAATGCACTAGATGAAGAAGAATATTGGGGACAATTTATCCACTTTGAAGACTTAAGGTACTGCCACACTAAACTATCCCGCTAGCAATCACGATAACGACGCATACTAATGCGATCGCTAGCGGGATAGTTTCAATATCGCTAGTAGCGGCTTAATTTAGCGATGTCGTTAAGGACGCTATCGCGGTTAGCGATCCCTTAACGACTTTAGCGGTACAAAATACCGCTAAATCGCTAAAAAAAGGTGCCACACTCAGCGATATATACTTACCAGCGGGACGCCGACGATAAAAATAGGGTCCGGACCGATGTCAGCGACGAACGAGATCACAGCAGGATCTCAGCAGGGGCCACGTCGTTGCTACATGCCACACAGAACAACGTCACTAATGAGATCGCTAAATAGTGACGTTTTTTAGCGATCACGTTAGCGACGCTGTTTAGTGTGGCATACCCTTAAATGTTGTGCCTATTTCAACTCAATCTGATAAGATGAGCAGTTAGCTAATGACGTTGACCCTTGAAGTCCCTTCCAACTCTAACATTCTATGATTCTATGAGCACCAATCCGTACTTAAACTCCAAATTTTCGTGCTCAAATGTACTAACGCAAAGTTTCACCGTTTAATGTTTTCCGCTTTTCGCAAGCCATGGTACTTAAAGAATGAAGATATTTTTGGGGTTTTGAAATAAAGAGGTCAGAAAGTATATAAACCTGTAAAAAAGTAATGGACTGTAAACTGTGAGACTGTAAAAATGATTGTGTTGGTTTCCAAAAATTCAACTACTTTTTCCATAAACAGATACACTCTTGTCTAAGGACGATACTTTGTAGTGCAATTTGGTGAAGCACAATCTCAAATAAAACCCTTGATCAAATGGAACAATTTTGAAAAGAAAAAAATAGCAAAGTTATTTTCATTGTTGCAAAACCCCTTAAATCTGACAGCGTGCATACATTTAGTAACAGAAATAAGACAATGTGTAAGTTTAGTTCAACATAAAATATGAACATTGAGGAGTATTCTGAAAAGTGTACTTTGAGAAATGTCATGAGAAGTGCAAATTAGAGGCATCTTCTATATGATTGACTTTATAAAATAGATATTTGTGAAGAAAAATGGATAAAGAACATGAGTTTAGAATTTGGGTGATTATTTTAGGGTGTTCCTATAAGTAAAATTATAAAATTGATGGCTAGATTGTGTAGCATTATATACATCTGACACACTATAGATCATGTACAATTCCTTCCCTAAAACTTATAATGAAATCTGCAGCAAAAATTGATGAATATGAATAAAAATTGACATGTGCATCCCAAGAAAAAATCATATTTTGACAGGTTTCCTAGCCATTCATTCCTCTTCTGTTTCTCATGCATAGCAGCAGAGATGAATTTCGTTTAAAATTGACATCCTTATTAAAAAAAATAGTTACCCAAAAATGTGGGCATCTAATAGAAAAGTAAATGAACCAATGCTCAAACCATATTGAGCAGAAATAGCCTAGACAGCCTAGAATCCTAAGAAAAGTTGCATAGTTGCAAATGTTCAATAAAGGATATAAAATATTAATGTATATCTATGAAAGAAAGAATAGATGATAGATAGATAGATAGATAGAGAGATAGATAGATAGATAGATAGATCATCGGGTACAAAAGTCTTCCAGGCATATACCAAACCTCCTAAATATCTCTTCAAAGTTGAAAGCAGTACACCATGGTGGAGTCAATTCATGTGCAGTTTAATTGCCCATCTGGCGATGTTTCGGTCCAAAAGATATGGATCTTTTTCAAGCTTGAAAAAGGTCCATATCTTTGGGACAGAAATTTTGCAAGATGGGCAATTAAACTGCTCATGAATGGATAGATAGATTGATAGATATGGGATGGATAGATAAATAGATAGATATGGGATAGATAGATAGAATTAGATAGATAGATAGATAGATAGATAAGATAGATAGATAGATAGATAGATAGATAGATAGAAGATAGATAGATAGATAGATAGATAGATAGAAGACAGACAGACAGACAGACAGACAGAATACAGATTATAGATAGATAGACAGTAGATAGATAGATAGATAGATAGATAGATAGATAGATAGATAGATAGATAGATAGATAGATAGGCTAAACCTGGAAAAAGAAATAGACATTGTGTCCATTTAACTGTAGGTTGATAGCCTGACAGAAGGCATGTACAGCAGAACAGGGACACATCATAGGGAGGTCACCTTGCCATGGTTGATGGGCATACATGTATTGGCCAATTTATGCGCTAAGAACCTTCATTTTCATCTATTACTGTAAGTTAAAAAAAATAAAAAAAATAAAAAATTTGGAGAAAAATTTAAATTGAATGTTTTTAATGTTTTCTGTGTTTTCACATGGCATAGATTCATACACAGTGCTGTTGTACCTTTTTTGTCTATATAATGCAGTTTGGCAGAGTGCACGTGTTCAAGTTAGGAGGTGCTGATCACGTTTTTCTATATATTTGAATATTGGATGCTGGCTGCTTCCAGTTGATCTTGCACTCCTCCCGTTGACCTGCAGGTGGCATTAATCAGTTCTACCTGCCCATAAATTGTAGGATAAACCCAGAAAAAGAAAGAGACATTCTGTCAATTTAACTGTAGGTTGATAGCCAGAGAGAAGCCATGTATAGTAGAACAGGGTCCCATCAGAGGGAGGTCTGTTATGAATGTTTTAGAAATGAATTCTGAGCAGAAGCTCCCTCTGGTGGTTACAAACAGTACTGAACCATTCAATGAGGATTGGCAATCAGGAATTACAGACTGGCTGGATATAAGGGAGGTTTCCCCCCATCATGGTTGCCGGTGATCAATTGTTCCTGTCTTAACGTTGTTTCCTGGTTCACTTGGAAGCTTGCTGAGTCTTTCCTCTTCTCCTGCTCTCAGATAAGATATTTACTGCTTTTTGTTTTTGTGCTTGCCTTTTGCATTTTTCTCTGCATTTCTGTGAGGTTGGCCAGGTTCCCCTCCCCGGGGGGCTTGGGCCCCTCTCGGTTCCTCTGGAGCCACTGTTGTTTGTTCATTTGCCTTTTCCAGTTTTTTCAGTGGCTGTAGCTGAGTTTTGTTACACCAGACAACTAATTTAGGTGGTAGAGGTCGTGTGATCTCAGGTGTTTTTGCAATTAGTAGCGTTGGTTTTTTTTTTAGTGTTTTTTGGATTGCAGTAAGTATCCTTCCTATCCGTTTCAGTCTAGGCAGATTGGGCCCCAACGTTTGCTCATACTATTTTCTGTCTGTGTCTGTATTTCCTCTTGTCTAACCACCATTACATGTTTGGGGGCTTCCTATGTTCTTTGGGGTTCTGCTCTGGGGCAGTTAGCTTTCCTCTTTCTATCTTTAGGTGTAGTTATCCTCTCAGGCTGTGACGAGGCATCTAGGACCAACGTAGGAACGCTCCATGGCTGCCTTTAGTTGTTGTGATTAGTCAGGGTACTGCAATCCAGTAGTTTCCAACCTCTCTGGGGTATTGCCGTTTTTGCCTGCTCTCCTCAGCTACCAAAACATACTAGTATCACCGGCCAAACTGAAAATTGTATGGTACTCACAGAAGGGAAAAATAGTGTGGAAACAAAAAAGGTTGTCAGAGTTGTCAGAGATTTTTTTTTATCTGTTTGTTGCATTTTTTTCCCTCTTTTTCTCTGGGTGCTGAGGAGGTTGTTTTTTTTTTTTTTTCTCAATGGAGTTTGCACAGTTGTCTGGCCGTGTGGATCAGCTTGCCACTGAGGTTCGGAGTATTGCTAACTTTCTTGCTAGGTTGCCAGTTGTGGAACCCAGGATCCCCATGCCAGATTTGTTTTTGGGGGATTGAGCTAAATTTCTGAATTTCAAAAATAACTGTAAGTTGTTTTTTGCCTTAAAACCTAAGTCCTCAGGGAACGCAGCACAGCAGGTTCAAATTGTCATCTCTCTCCTGCGCAGCGATCCTCAGGATTGGGCTTTTTCCCTGACACCTGGGGACCCTGTTTTGAATAATGTTGATGCATTTTTTCTCGCTCTGGGGTTACTGTATGATGAACCTAATGTCACTGATCAAGCTGAAAAAACCTTGCTGGCATTAAATCAGGGGCTTGAGGACGCTGAATTGTACTGTCAGAAATTCCGAAAGTGGGCAGTCCTGACCAAATGGAATGATGATGCTTTGGCAGCCCTTTTTCGGAAGGGTCTGTCAGAGAATGTAAAAGATGTTATGGTGGGTTTCCCTGCTCCCTCTGGTCTCAATGATTCTATGTCATTAGCAATTCAAATTGACAGACGTTTGCGTGAGCGTAGAAGTATGCGTGGAATAGTGTTGCCTTGTGAACCAGCTTCTGAACCCATGCAGTGTGATAGAGTGGTGTCTGGGGCACAGCGTCATGAGTTTCGAAAACGCAATGGGTTATGTTTCTACTGTGGTGATGCCTCTCATGCTATTTCAGTCTGCCCTAAGCGGGGAAGACCTTTTGCACGCTCAGTTGTCTTGGGTAGTGTTCAGACTAAATTTCTGTTAACTGTTACCCTGATTTGCTCCCTGTCCACATTTTCTGCTCAGGCTTTTGTTGATTCGGGAGCAGCTATTAACCTGATGGATTTTGATTTTGCTAAACGTTGTGGGTTTCCCTTGATGCCCCCACCGAAGTCTATTCCCCTACTGGGGATTGATTCTACCCCTTTGGCGGAGAATAAACTTCAGTTTTCTACTCAAGTGATATTGAGGGTTGAACCTGATCATCAGGAGAGTTGCAAATTTTTGGTGTTGTATAATCTGCATGACATTATTGTACTAGGTTTTCCTTGGTTACAGTCTCATAATCCTGTTTTGGATTGGAAATCTGTGTCTGTAACCAGTTGGGGCTGCCAATGTATTAATGCCAACACTCCTGTTTTTTCTGCCTCTCCCCAGGCTCAAGATGTTCCTGACTTTTTGACTGATTTTTCTGATGTGTTTAGCGAAAGTAAATCTGCATCCTTGCCCCCCCATAGGAGCTATGACTGCGCTATTGAATTAGTGCCTGGTAGTAAATTCCCTAAAGGTCGCCTTTTTAACTTGTCTGTACCTGAACATGACGCTATGCGGTCTTATATCAAGTAGTCATTGGAGAAGGGTCATATCAGACCATCCTCTTCACCCTTGGGTGCCGGTTTTTTCTTTGTGGCCAAAAAGGATGGTTCATTAAGGCCGTGTATTGATTATCGTCTCTTGAACAATATCACTGTGAAATATCAATATCCATTACCCTTGATTTCTGACCTGTTTTCCAGGGTGAAAAGTGCTACTTGGTTTACCAAGCTTGACCTCAGGGGGGCGTATAACCTTATTTGCATTAAGCACGGGGATGAATGGAAGACGGCATTTAATACCCCAGAGGGGCATTTTGAGTACCTAGTGATGCCCTTTGGGCTCACTAATGCTCCTTCCGTCTTCCAGTCCTTCATGAATGACATTTTCAGGGATTTTGTGGATAAATTTCTGATTGTTTATTTGGATGATATCTTGATTTTTTCCAATGACTGGGACTCTCATGTGAAACATGTTCGGACTGTGTTCCAGATTTTGAGAGAGAATGCTCTGTATGTGAAGGGATCAAAGTGTCTTTTTGGCGTACAGAGGATCTCATTTCTGGGATTCATTTTGTCTCCATCTGTTATTGAAATGGATCCGGTCAAGGTTCAGGCCATCTGTGATTGGGTCCAACCTACTTCATTAAAGGCTCTTCAGAGATTCTTGGGTTTTGCAATTTTTATAGTAAATTTATTGGTAATTTCTCTGTTATTGTTAAACCATTGACTGATTTGACCAAAAAGGGTTCTGATGTGGTGAATTGGCCTTCTGAGGCAGTCTCTGCGTTTCAAGAACTTAAACAGAGATTCACTTCTGCTCCTGTTCTACGGCAGCCTGATGTTTCTCTGCCATTTCAGGTGGAGGTTGATGCCTCTGAAATTGGGGCAGGTGCCGTTTTGTCCCAAAGAGATCCTGAGACCTCTAAAAGTAACCCTTGTGCTTTTTTCTCTAGAAAATTTTCTCCAACTGAACGTAATTATGACGTGGGTAATTGGGAGTTGTTGGCCATGAAGTGGGCTTTTGAAGAGTGGAGACATTGGCTGGAGGGAGTCAAACATCAGGTGGTGGTCCTCACGGACCATAAGAATCTGGTTTATCTGGAATCAGCCAAGTGACTTAATCCTAGACAGGCCAGGTGGGCCTTGTTTTTCACACGTTTTAATTTTGTGGTTTCCTTTCTTCCTGGCACTAAGAATGTTAAGGCGGATGCCCTCTCGAGGAGTTTCCTTGTGGACTCTCCTGAGTTATCTGATCCTGCTCTTATTTTGAAAGAGGGTGTAGTTCTTTCCGCCATCTCGCCCAATTTGAGACTGGCTCTGGAAGGGTGTCAGGAGGATAAACCCGAGCGTTGCCCTGTTGGGAAATTGTTTGTCTCAGAACAGTGGAAGAAGAGTGTGATGTCTGAGATTCATTGTTCCGCGTTGGACGGTCATCCCGGAATTTTTGGTATCAGAGACTTGGTTAGTTGGTCCTTTTGGTGGCCTACTTTGTCTCGTGACGTCAGGGAGTTTGTGCAGTCCTGTGGGACTTGCTCTCACTCCAAGCCTTGCTCTCACTCTAGTGGTTTGTTGATACCATTGCCTGTGCCCAAGAGACCATGGACCCATATCTCTATGGATTTTATTTCCGACCTCCCTGTTTCTCAGAGAATGACCGTTATCTGGGTGATTTGTGATAGGTTTTCCAAGATGATACATCTTGTGCCATTACCTAACTTGCCTTCCTCCTCCGAATTGGTGCCTTTGTTCCTTCAGCACGTGGTTCGGTTACACGGCATTCCTGAGAACATTGTGTCTGACAGAGGAGTCCAGTTTGTTTCCAGATCTTGGAGGACTTTTTGCTCTAAACTTGGTGTTCAATTGTTCTTCTCCTCTGCTTTTCATCCTCAGACCAATGGACAAACTGAGAGAACAAACCAGACATTGGAGACTTATCTGAGATGCTTTGTGTCTGCTGATCAAGATGACTGGGTCTCTTTTTTGCCTTTGGCTGAGTTTGCTCTTAATAATAGTTCAAGCTCTGCCACTTTCATGTCTCCATTTTTCTGTAATTTTGGGTTTCACCCTCGATCTTCTTCAGGACAGACGGAGGCTTCTGTCTGTCCGGGTGTTGACTCTGTTGTGGAGCGTATGCAGCAGATTTGGGACCAGGTAGTGGAGAGGTTGTCCATCTCTCAGGAGAAGGCCCAGCGGTTTGCCAACCGGTATAGGACTGATGGTCCTCGGATGAAAGTGGGGGACTTGGTCTGGTTGTCCTCAAGAAATATCCCTATGAGAGTTGCATCTCCTAAGTTTAAGCCTAGGTTCATTGGACCTTATAAGATCATGGAGATTCTTAATCCTGTTTCCTTTCGTTTACTTCTTCCAGGGACATTTAAGATCCATAACGTGTTCCACAAGTCCTTATTGAAGAGGTTTGTCGAGCCAGTGGTTCCTATGGCTGCGCCTCCTGACCCTGTTTTGGTTGAGGGCAATCTGGAGTATGTGGTTGAGAAAATATTGGATTCTCGTTTTTCTAGACGGAAACTCCAGTATTTGGTTAAGTGGAGAGGTTATGGTCAGGAGGACAATTCTTGGGTGTTTGCTTCTGACATCCATGCTAAGAGACTGATCCGTGCGTATCACAGAGCTCATCCTGACCTACCTGGTTGCACAAATGAGGGTTCGGTGACCCCTCCTCAAGGGGGGGGTACTGTTATGAATGTTTTAGAAATGAATTCTGAGCAGAAGCTCCCTCTGGTGGTTACAAACAGTACTGAACCATTCAATGAGGATTGGCAATCAGGAATTACAGACTGGCTGGATATAAGGGAGGTTTCCCCCCATCATGGTTGCCGGTGATCAATTGTTCCTGTCTTAACGTTGTTTCCTGGTTCACTTGGAAGCTTGCTGAGTCTTGCCTCTTCTCCTGCTCTCAGATAATATATTTTCTGTTTTTTGTTTTTGTGCTTGCCATTTGCATTTTTCTCTGCATTTCTGTGAGGTTGGCCAGGTTCCCCTCCCGGGGGGCTTGGGCCCCTCTTGGTTCCTCTGGAGCCACTGTTGTTTGTTCATTTGCCTTTTCCAGTTTTTTCAGTGGCTGCGGCTGAATTTTGTTACACCAGAGAACTAATTTAGGTGGTAGAGGTCGTGTGATCTCAGGTGTTTTTGCAATTAGTAGCGTTGTTTTTTTTAGTGTTTTTTGGATTGCAGTAAGTATCCTTCCTATCCGTTTCTGTCTAGGCAGATTGGGCCCCAACGTTTGTTCATACTATTTTCTGTCTGTGTCTGTATTTCCTCTTGTCTAACCGCCATTACATGTTTGGGGGCTTCCTATGTTCTTTGGGGATCTTCTCTGGGGCAGATAGCTTTCCTCTTTCTATCTTTAGGTGTAGTTATCCTCTCAGGCTGTGACGAGGCGTCTAGGACCAACGTAGGAACGCTCCACGGCTGCATTTAGTTGTGGTGGTTAGTCAGGGTACTGCAATCCAGTAGTTTCCAACCTCTCTGGTGTATTGCCGTTTTTGCCTGCTCTCCTCAGCTACCAAAACATAACAGAGGTCACCTTACCGTGGCTGATGGGTTTACATGAATTGGCCAATTTATGAGCTAAGAACCTTCATTTTCATCTATTACTGTAAGTTAAAACAGTGCTGTTGTACTTTTTTTGTCTAGATAGATAGATAAATAGATAAATATGGGATAGATAGATAGATAGATAGATAGATAGATAGATAGATAGATAGATAGATAGATAGATAGATAGATGGATGGATGGGTGGATGGATGGATGGATGGATAGATAGATAGATAGATAGATAGATAGATAGATAGATAGATAGATAGATAGATAGATAGATAGATAGATAGATAGATAGATAGATAGATAGAAAGATATTTTGATCCTTTGAATATAGGTTTTTCACTTGCACTGCAACATAATAAATCAGAGTCTAAGTAGATGAAACTATTTGTCATTGTATGAGAAAGGTATCTTTGAATAGCATACTTGTAATGATTAGTATGTGACACATCTTTTCAATTGCTGAACTGTTAGTGTTTGGATGGTTATAGTAATGACATCGGTAGCCTGAGGCAATTACAAGAAATGCTTATTTAGCAAAAGGTCACAATCTGATGCCTCAAGTAAGGTACTGCCACACTAAAAATCCCGCTAGCGATCACGATAACGACGCATACTAATGCATCGCTAGCGGATTGTTTCTATATCGCTAAATGCTGCCACATTTAGCGATATAGTTAACGACGCTATCGCGTTAGCGATCTTCTTAACGATTTAGCGTACAAAGTACGCTAATCGCTAAGAAAGGTGCCACACAGCGATTAATACTTACCAGGGGACGCCGACGAGTAAATAGGGTCGGAGCGATTCAGCGACGAGCGAGATCACAGCAGGAAGCTCGTCGCTGGAAGCTGCCGCATGAACAATATCGCTAAGGGATCGCTAATAGTGACGTTTTTTAGCGATCCGTTAGCGATATTGTTTAGTGTGCTACCTTAAGTCTTTTTATCACACACAGTACAGCTTACTAACAATGCTGCTACTTGTTTCCACTTCTTTGCTAATTATGTCACAATACTTAGGAATGTTTAATGGATCTCAAAGTCAATCTCTTAATAATTTAACATAGTCTTTTCTTATACTTTTCTTGGTGTATGTGAGGGTCTTTTTAAAAGGAATATTAAAACTTGAAAGATAGTAAAGAGCCATAAAGATCATGAAAGAGGTTGTCCCATAAATAGTAGTCATCACCCATCCACAGTATAGATGATAAAGTATACTCATTGTAGGTCCTGCTGCTGTGACCCACATCAATCCAGAGAACAGGAAACCAAATTTCCCTAGTAAATTAGTAAATGGATTGATACTCAGCAAGTGTGACCACTGCTTCTATGAAGCACTGGTTGCACATGCTTTCTACTGCTCTATTTACACAGGTGACTTGGGCCAAGTTCATGTGATTGGTGATGTGTGATGTCCTAAAGGGTATGCCACACTGAACAATATCGCTAACGGGATCGCTAAAAAACGTCACTATTTAGCGATCCCGTTAGCGATGTTGTTCAGTGCGGCATCTGCCAGCGACGAGCTTCCTGCTGTGATCTCGCTCGTCGCTGGAATCGTTCCGGACCCTATTTTCTCGTCGGCGCTCCCGCTGGGTAAGTATATATCGCTAGTGTGGCACCTTTTCTTAGCGATTTAGCGGTACTTTTGTACCGCTAAAGTCGTTAAGAAGATCGCTAACGGCGATAGCGTCGTTAACTATATCGCTAAATGTGGCCGCACTTAGCGATATAGAAACAATCCCGCTAGCGATCGCATTAGTATGCGTCGTTATCGTGATCGCTAGCGGGATTGTTTAGTGTGGCAGTACCTTAACTTTCAGACTCTTAGCAATCATATGTTTATCTCCTAATCTGTGGAGAGAAGATACATGTTTATAGACAACTTCTTCGGAGACAGTTGCAATTTTCAAATTTTGTGGTTAAAAATTAAATTAGAAACCTCAGGTTGTTACTCATTTTTTAGAATGATTTTTTTGTATGGAATCCAGGAGATCACAACATGGTTTTAGTATACAGTGGGCAAAACAGTATGCAGCCAGCCACAATTGTGCAAGTTCTCCCACTTAAAAAGATGAGAGAGGCCTGTAATTGACATCATAGGTAGACCACAACTATGAGAGTCAAAATGAGAAAACAAATCCAGAAAATCACCTTGCCTGATTTGGCAAGATTTACTTTGCAAATTATGGTGGAAAATAAGTATTTGATCATTAACAAAAGTTAATCTCAATATTTTGTTATATATTCTTTGTTGGCAATGACAAAGGTCATTCGTTTTCTGCAAGTCTTCACAAGGTTTGCTGCTGTTGATATGTGCGGTCTGTCCGCTATCTCTGTTTTTAATATGCTACAATAAATTTTTGTAATATTTTTGGAAGCTGGATCATCCATCTCTTTTTCTCTGATTATTGCACGTGTAACTACACAGGATCCATGCTTCCACGCACCACATGCCAATACAGGTGAGCTGCTTCCATTTGCTATTACTATTTGGCATACACTGTTGGTGGTATGTTGGCCCATTCCTCGATCAAGATATCCTCTATAGCAGTGATGTTTTGGGCCTGTCGCTGGGCAACACAGACTTTCAAATCCCTCCAAAGATTTTCTATGGGGTTGAGATCTGGAGACTGGCTAGGCCACTCCAGGACCTTCATATGCTTCTTATGAAACCACGCCTTTGTTGCCCTAGGGTGTGCTTGGGATTATTATCATGCTGAAAGATCCATCCACATTTAATCTTCAATGCACTTGCTGATGGAAGGTTTGCACTCAAAATCTCACTATACATGGCTCCATTCATTCTTTCATGTACACAGATCAGTCGTCCTGGTCCCTTTGCAGAGATACAGCCCCAAAGCGTGATGTTGCCACCCCCATGCCTCACAGTAGGTGTGGTGTTCTTTGGGTGCAACTTAGTCTCCTCCAAACACAACGACTTTTGTTTCCTCCAAAAAGTTCTACTTGGTTTCATCAGACCATATGAAATTCTCAAAATTCTCTTCTAGATAATCCAAATGCTCTCTAGAAAACTTCAGATGGGCCCAGACATGTACTGGCTTAAGCAGGGGGACACGTCTGGCACTGCAGGATCTGAGTACCTGGCGGCGTAGTGTGTTACTGATGGTAACCTTTGTTATGGTGGTCCCAGCTCTATGCAGATCATTCACTAGGTCCCCTCGTGTCTTTCTGGGATTTTTGCTCACCGTTCTTGTGATCATTTTGACCCAACGGGTTGAGATCTTGCTTGGAGTCCCAGATCGACGGAGGTAATCAGTGGTCTTGTATGTCTTCCATTTTCTTATTATTGCTCCCATAATTAATTTCATCACATCAAACTGCTTGCCTATTGTAGATTCAGTCTTCCCAGCATGGTGCAGGGCTGCAATTTTGATTCTGGTGTCCTTCGACAGCTCTTTGATCTTCACCATAGTGGAGTTGGAGTGTGAGTGTTTGAGGTTGTGGAAAGGTGTCTTTTTATACTGATAACAAGTTCAAACATGTGCCATTACTACAAGTAATGAGTGGAGGACAGAGGAACCTCTTAAAGAAGAAGGTACAGGTCTGTGAGAGACAGAAATCTTGTATGATTTTAGGTGACCAAATACTTATTTTTCACCATAATTTGCAAAATAAATCTTGCCAAAGACAAAGTGATTTTCTGGATTTGTTTTCTCATTTTGACTCTCATAGTTGTGGTCTACCTATGATGTCAATTACAGGCCTCTCTCATCTTTTTAAGTGGGAAAACTTGCACAATTGGTGGTTGACTAAATACTTGTTTCCCCACTGTATCTATAAGACCCATTGGTCAACCACATTGACTAGCATGAAAATAATTTGTAGGCTTGTAATTTCCATGAGCCTCCACATATATATTGATATGAATGCTATCTGCCATCAATTAAAAGGCCAGATATATGGATAATCAATTTATTTTATAGAGTACTTTTGCACACCTACTTTTGGCAGTGCATTTATTGATATATGCATTTTTTATACATTTTTTGCATAGTACTGCATATAGTCCTTATAGGGCCCTTGGAAAAAGATTCCAAATTCAGGACAATAAAAAAAAAAATAATAATAATCTTTATTTATATAGCGCCAACATATTCAACAGCGCTTTACAGTTTAACAGTTTCAAAACACAAGTCATAAGTAGCAACGTTAACAATACAATAATTAAAGCAAAATAAGACGACCCTGCTCGTGAGAGCTTACAATCTACAATGAGGTGGGGGAGATACAAAGTACAGGTGTCTATATACAATGGTGTATTTACAATGATGGTCCAGCCATCTTGATGGAGGGAGTGAGGGAGGGATGGATGGAGATTATGAATGGGCTACACGTGCACACTTACACATAGAATGACTTTGATTAGTGAACGTGATAGGCCGCTCTGAACAAATGTGTTTTGAGGGAGCGCTTGAAACCATGCAAATTGTGGATAGTCCTAAAAAATTAAAAGAATCAATAGCAAAACTGTTTCCCATCCCCACTCGATGAGTTTTTCATCTGCTGACTTTTATAATTTATTTCTTCCTTTTAGTGTCTTTAAAATTACTGTGGTTTCCCTGCTTTACATTCACATCATTCCTCTTGCAAGTCAATTAGGCTGCAGCAAGCAGATTCAATATATTGAGGAATTTCACATGATGTAATTTCCCAATATGTTACCTGGATGTGCAATTCAATTACAAAAATGTGTCATACGATGCTGCTATTGAGAATCCTATGTGGAAAACAATTAAACTGATCTATTTTTTATGTATCAATGGAATACAATAGAAGGAAAAGTAAATAACAGATACCGGTATATCCTGAAAGTCGATTGTGAGGATTGTCGTATTATTAATTGGAAATAAACTCACTACTCCTTGCTATTACTTGGCCTTTCTCATATGGAAAAGAACGCTTCCTCATATTCCCTTTGAAGTAGTTTTTTAATATCTTTAATAAAGGATATATTTTATTTGTACTTCTCAGTTCTTCTGATTTTTTTGTAACAGTCCCAAGAACAAGGTTTTTCAGGATACCAATTATATGGGTATTAAAAAAAGTGAAAGCTATTTCTATGAACAAATGACCTAGCCCTTTACTCATTAATCTGTCAGAGCATTGCTGTAGCCAATGATGGGAAATGATCAATGTTAGCAGATGGTATATTCCTTCCCATTGATTTCACCAGCAATATATTGAAAGTGACAGACATGGTCCTAAGCTCATTATTTTAACGTACCTTAACATCAATTGGTTTTCTAGGCTTCGAGGTGACTGCTCTGATACTGCATGTAAACTAGGGAGTTTTACACTTGTCCAATGAATTATTTATATGGTCTAAATACATATATATCAGCCAGGTTGTAGTGATTGAAAAGCTGATAGAGACACTTATACAAGTGTATTACAGCAGTCAAGACACTAAGATTAAGTGTGTTGATAAATGCTTCCTAAATGATCATGTCCACTGCCGGATGTTACGTCAGAATTCATAACTTCCAAATACTAAAGACCATATTAATGACTGGTGAATGGATCCTTGATATCAATTTACTTAATTTGCTTACTATTAAACTGTGTTTTTGTAAGAGTAAGGCAGAAGAAGAAATACCCTCTGTAGATGTTATTATTGACATTAGATAAAGCAATTCCTATGTATTTAAAGTTTTATTTCACTGTTAAAGGGGATATCCTGGACTTAAAAAAAAGTGCCTTAGCACTAACAGGCAGGTAGTTGCTAACAGAGGCAACTACAGTACCTGCCTGTTTTACCCAGCGCCGGTCATTGACCGCTCCTGCCAGAGATTCAACTTTTCCCTGTCAACAGAGCAGCAGTTTCTCTTCCTGGTAACAGGGCAGGACTACTGGTGTCATGCTGATTGACAGCTGGAATCCCCCAATTAGGCAGCGCGGATCCTGCTGTCAATCAGCATGACATCAGTAGTCCCGCCCAGGAAAAGAAACTGCCACTCTATTGATGTGACATCAGCGGAAGTTTGTGGCCACTCTGAGCCGGTGGAGAACGGTGCAGGGCACAACAAGCAGGTAGATAGCAATTACCTGCCTGTTAGTTCTTAGGCACTTTTTTATTTTTTAAAGTCCCAGATATCCCCATAAATACACTATTGCTCCTTTCTTTGCAAATGTATTCTGGAAAGTGAAACTAACAGCGTAGATTTAGGACACAGAGGAGTTAATACTTTATAGGCCTGCAGTGAGGAGGAGTTGGCGGAACACAAGTGAATGCTTCCTGATTAGTGATAGTGTTCTGTAATTATAGCACATGTTTCTTATGTTGGGTAATGTAGAGTATGGTTTGGGCACAATCTAATGCTCATTGTTGGTGCTTGAGGAATGACCAAGCATTAGTTGAGTATGCAGAACTGTCTGGAAAATGGGGGGGATTTAGTTAATAACTAGACATCTGAGTGTTGTTACAAGTCATTCTGCAGTATTTAGTTAATAAATAAGGACAACCATTCAGTCAGATACTGGTTGTGTGCAATAAAAGATTTCTGAAGTAGCAATTCTAAAATATTAAATGGATGAAGGTCAGTCTGGAATTTAATACTGCCGAAACAGTGCTCAACTGTGATGGGTATGGACTGGAGCCCAGAGCTGTGAAATTGTGTTCACCCAGTAAAGCTAGAGGAATGGGGCTGAAGAGGCAGTGTCTTCACTTGACCTGGAATTGTTTAAGAAAGAAGACTACACTTTGCCAGGCTAGAGCATAGGGACTATGGAAATGGGCTATGGTTAGAGAAACAGCAAGCTAGAAATTGAAGATACAAAATATTAATGCTGTATTGTGGAACTGTGAATTTCCAATTGATATGGCACCACGTGTGTAATTTGTCTTTTAGGATACTCACATATAGCAAAGCGTTGAGACCATCATTGATCCTGGTGAAGAATCCGACAACTTTGGCTGTTAAACAATCCTGTATCATCACGCTTCCTCCATCGAACTTGACAGTTTCTTCAATTTCTCAATCCATTAGCCCCTTTTTCCCTTGTTTCTTTCAGACCCATTTGCACCCATCAGAGCCTAGTCTATTGACTTTCAACTCATCGCTCCAAATCATCCGTTTCCAATATTCTACTGACCATTTTCTTTTTTGCAAATTTGAGCTGATGCTTCTTATGAAAATATTGAAGCTGAAGCTTCTTTACATTTTTTTGAGCCACCATTTCAGTTTTGTATATTCTGCGCTGCACGGTGCTTACATGGACATTGTGATCTCACTATTACGAAGCATACGAGCCACCTCTACTGCCTTGTTTGTCACTCCAGAACTGAGAGATCTTTTGATGAGCTGATTTGTTGACTACAATATTTTGCCTAGACATCCATCTCTTGGCTTTTGAATGGATGGTTGGACTTAATTTTGTATTCTTTCAATTGTTATGGCACTCTCGTGTAGTTTGGCAATTTTCTTGGCCGAGAGACCACTATCGATAAGCTGGATAATGCTATTTCTCTTTATGGCTGTTAATCAATTTGAACCAGGGACCTTTTTCTTGGAAATCAACCTAATAACACACTGAGCTATTAGAGAATGTGAGACCAGATTGAATTATGTAGTAAACAGGAAGAAAAAGATTTTTCCACCACCAGGAGCAAAACAGTAACAATGCAGTGACATGACAAGAATCTTCATAACTAATCATATACCAAATAGTTTCAAGTCAAATTTATGTATAGATGATAGCCAAGATGATTGTCTGTAAAATAATTGTAGTAGTCTCACATTCAAAGCAATCGTGGATTGTGAAATTTTGAGCCTGAAAGTCAAAATTTCAAAACATTGTTACCCTTTTACTCATCAGCGTCCATCAGTACTTCCTGTCACATATTAGTGTATGTGGCAGCAGTAAGAAACATCAGGATCAAATAACATCACACACACCCATGTCACTGGTGCTTGGGGTCACAGCAGAACACATCAGCCCTTGTGACTCTTACATTTTAACCTCTAGTTCTCGAGCCATTGCAATTCTTTAAAATCAAGCATGACTGAAGTATTGGGAGTTCTAGTTTTCTTAGCAGTGGTAGAATCATAGACTGGACAACGTCACTTTACACATAGAGATATAATAGGCACTGATTTTACAAGATGATACAGCTATGAATTTTCTCTAGGTTTGCTAAGTTGACATAAATAATGCAAATTCTCAAGGAAAGTGATCAAACCACAAGCAAGTAGTTCCTCACTTATTCATAAAGCCAATATGAGGTTGTGTTTCCACAAAAGTGACTTGAATAGCTTACATATGCTAGGAAAAGTTCCTCCTTGATAGTGTAAATATATCTAATAGTGATGAGTGAACATGCTTGGATAACGTCGTATCCAAGCACACTCAGGTTTTATCTGAGTATATTGGGGGTGCTCGTATATTATGTTCAAGTCCTTGCTGCTGCATGATTTGTGGGTGTTAACATATACAGGGATAGCCTGTTTTTTAGGCAATCTTCACATGTGTTGATACTGTCTAACGGTCGCAAATCATTCAGCAGCAGAGACTGGAACATATTATAGGAGCATGCCCAATATACTCAGATAACACCTGAGTATGCTCGGGTAAGACGTTATCCAAGCACGTTCGCTCATCACTAGTAGATATATTTACATTATGCAGGAGGAACTTTTCCTAGCATATGTAAGCTATACAAGTCACTTTTGTGGAAACAGGACCTCATATTGGCTTTATGAATAAGTGAGGAACTACTTACTTGTGGTTTGATCACGTTCCTTGAGAAATTGCATTATTTATGTCAACTTAGCAAACCTAGAGAAAATTCATAAATGTATCATCTTGTAAAATCAGTGCCTATTATATCTATGTGTAAAGTGACGTTGTCCAGTCAGTCCAGTCTCAATTTTTGGCCCCCATTCTTCCACCGTCATAACTGTTTTATTTTTCATTCAATATGGCCATGTGAGGGCTTGTTTTTTGCGGGACGATTTGTACTTTTGAAAAGCATCATTGACTTTGCAATATCATGTACTGGAAAAAAAGGAAAAATATTCCAAATCTGGTGAAATTGCAAAAAAAAGTGCAATTCCACAATTGCTTTTTAGATTTTTTTTTACCGTATTCACTAAATGCTAAAACTGATCAGCCATTATAATTCTCCAGGTGATTACAAGTTCCCAGACACCTAACATGGCTAGGTTCTTTTCTACTTATTAAGTGGTGAAAAGAAATTCCAAAATTTGTAAAAAAAAAAAAGTTGCCATTTTCTGAGACCCGTATCGTCTCTATTTTTTCAGGATCTGGGGCGGGTTGAGGGCTTATCTTTTGAACACCAGTTTGATGTTTTTATTGATACCATTTTGGTGTGTATACGATCTTTTGATCACCCATTATTGCATTTTATTGCAATGTAGCAGAGACTTAAAAAATGTAATTCTGTCATTTTGATTTTTTTTCTCGCTATGCCGTTTACCGATTGGATTAATTTTTTTATATACTGATAGATCGCCGATGGGAGGAGGTAATGATGCGCTTCCTACGTCTGCATGTTAAATGCCGCAGTCAGAGTTTGACAGCGGCATTTAACATGTTAACAGACGCGGGTGAATCACGATCCCACCCGCGGCTGATCCAGGCACATGTCAGCTGGTCAGATCAGCTGTCATGTGCCGGAAAAGGAGCGGGCTCATCTCCGGAGCCCGCACCAAACAGAGGGAGGCGTCCAATGATGAACTATGTCCATCATTGGCATTAAGGGGTTAAACATGTACTATAAACAAAGTACATAAGCACTCAGCACTGAAAAAATGCTGCAAAATAACTAGATGAACATGATGCAAAAAGCACTGGACAATTATACACTTGAACACACTGTATTTACTGCCAATAAAGCAGGTATTAACTGCAGAAAAAATGCAGCAAAACTCTGTGTGTGATTACAACCTTACTGTGACTCAATGGGTAGCACTGTAGCTTTGCAGCATTGTGATTCTGAGTTTAACTCCTACCACAGACAACATCTAAAACAAGTTTGTATGTTATCCCATGTTTGAGTAAGCTTTCTACCCAAATTTAAAGGAAATCTGTCAACTTTTCTATGCCATCTATGTGGACAATACCATGTCTTATTCTTGAAAATTCACATTTATCTTAATATGTAAATTGGCTATTCAGGAATATGGGCCAGACACTGGTCTGCAAAAGAATCTGCCTCTAGAGATTGTTTTAAATGACAGATGGCATTACCAATATGAGACATGTAGTGATTGATTGTCTGCTCTTCCAATCTACAGGCTAAAGACTCTGACCACAACTGATCTGCAGGATATGTTTCTTAGTGACGAGAAAAAAAAATATATATTATGCTTTAAAGGGTTTCTGTGACCAAGTCTTTGATATCCCATCCAAAAACATCATAATGTGAGTACAGAAACCCTGATTCCAGAGATGTATTACTTACTAGGCTGCTTGTTGCAGTCTCCACATCATGCTGATCTCAGATTAGGGAGCGAAAATCGATAACAGGTTACCTTAAAGAATCTTATGGACAACTTGACATTTCTATTATTGCATCTTGGGTTATTTTGAGCTAGGAGGGAAGATGAAGACAAATTTCTACACAGAAGTTACCCATGTGGGTCCTTACATACAACTAACTTCCTATTGATGACTAAGAAATTAGCAAAGGAGTGTGCAGGAAGTAGTGAAATTGTTGTAAGGTTATGAGCACTTTGGTGGACTACAAAAATGTGAATTCCAAAGTTAAAACTGTAATGGTAATCATCAGCAAGCATAGACTGTAAATAGATTATTTGTTTTATGAACTAATGATAAGATAATTCTATATATTGTATATTCAGTTCATGTTTTTGCAGTACAGAACCTAACATGTGAATTATTTGAGACCTAGAGGGATTGTCCTATTGGATTATATGGTCATGGCTCAACTTCGAGACATTTGACCACAGCCTGTATTATCTCTGTTCAGCTGGTGATAATACTTTTCTCTTTGCTTTGCTGTATTACTTACAGTATGTGCAGATATTTTCATTCCTCATTCATTTTGGTTTGTCCTATCACATCTATGGAGGGGCTATTTATACACGCCAGCAGGGCCAGCGTCAGCACCCGGCATACCCGGGCAAGTGCCGGGGCCCTGAGCAGGCGGGGGGGGCTCACTCACCGTCGGGCACCCGGCGCCCGTTAGCGGATGAGAGCGGTACCAGCGCTGCCACTGGGCTCCCCTGCTTGCTCAGGGCCCGGCAGCAGCCGGCGCAATACTTACCTCTCCCCGTGCCTCCGCTGCCGCAGCTCCGGGCTCCAGGGGGCACCTGCAGGGTGCCTGCGATTCCTCTCACAGCAGCGCCGCTGAATGACGTCATCATTCAGCGACAGGCTGTGGCAGAGAGAGGGCGGATGCCGGACAGGTGAGATGTGAGGTGTATGTGTCTGTGTATATCAGTGTGTGTGTGTGTGTCTGTCTGTGTCTGTGTGTGTGTCTGTGTGTATCAGTGTGTGTGTATGTAGTGCGGTGCTGTCTGTGTGTGGTGCTGTATGTGTGATGGTGGTGGGGGAGGCAGTGATGGTGGTGAGGAGGCAATGATGATGATAATAGGGAGGCAATGATGATGATGATGATGATGGGGAGGCAATGATGATGATGATGGGGAGGCAATGATGATGATAATGATGAGGAGGCAATGATGATGATGATGATGGGGAAGCAATGATGATGATGGGGAGGCAATGATGATGATGATGATGGGGAGGCAATGATGATGATGATAATGGGGAGTCAATGATGATGATGATGATGATGATGATGGGGAGGCAATGATGATGATGATGATGATGATGATGGGGAGGCAATGATGATGATGATGGGGAGGCAATGATGATGATGATGGGGAGGCAATGATGATGATGAAATTGGGGAGACCATGATGATGATGATGGGCAGGCAATGATGATGATGGGGAGGCAATGATGATGATAATGGGCAGGCAATGATGATGATAATGGGGAGTCTTTCCACAGCACCCTTTCCTGAGCCGTAACCATGCAGAGCGCAGCACAGTGCAGAGAAGAGCACCATATTTTGTATGGAGCATTATATGGGGACCACTATCCTGTATGGAGCAATTTATGTGGTCCAGTATTCTGTATGGAGCATTATATTGGGGATGGGGGGGTGACATCCTGCATGGGTTGTTATATGGGTGATGAGGGGGAGACTATGTGGTGCACATAATATTGTATGGAGGACTGTACTGTCCCATCTTTACTGGGCGCTGTGAGAATTCGACAGTTTCTGAGCTATTGTAGAATTTACAATAGATATCACTCATGTAATGGAAGAAGTGAAGTATTTGGCATTGTACTATACTCATATTTCTCTGCAGTATCTGTGCATCATGAATCGTGGTCTGTGTTAAAGGGGCCCACTGAGACTCTATCGCCCATAAAAACCTGGAGCCGGCCCTGCTCGCCAGGCACATGCAGTCTTTGCTTGCTATATTCCAAGTTCGAAGGATATTTGGGTCCTCAGCTTCCCAATGAAGGATTATCTTGCTGAGGTTTTCTCCATTGCTTCTGCTGCGGTTTGTCTGCGTATTCCTCTTTTCAGCTCTTTTTCCATTTGGTTATATTCAGGGTCTAAGGGTTTTCAAGTGTACCAAAGTTCTTTCCGGGTTCCTTTCTTTTTCTTCCATCTTTCATCTATGGCTGTGTGAACATGTCTTTAGCCCTGTGTCTCACCCTCTGTCAGTATGCGCTTCATTCTGCTGTGGTGGTTTTAGGTTACACTCTGTGTATAGTTGAGGGTGTAGACAAGGACACACAAGGTCAGCCGACTTTGAGTGTAGTCACCATTGCATCATTTTAAGGTGCCAGCCTCTGCGGTCAGGTATTGAAAAATCAGGGTCATGGGATTTGACTTATCTGCCTACTAACCTGTAGTGTGCACTGTAGATGAACTACCCTGGTTTGTTCATCCCCATGAGAGTGTTAGGGCTCAGTCATAACATATACCTTACTATGTGCTGTTTTTTATATTGAGCTTATCAAGTCTCCCACTGTTATTACTCTGTAAATAAAATGTATGACAATCAGCTGTTGGTTTCCACATTGTCAAAGAACTATTTCATAGAGGTGATGACTTTTGAACAGCGCAAGAGTCAAAGGGGCAGATCATAAGGCTTATGCTCATTTTTTGCAGTACAGTAGAAAGCTAACATGACTGCAAAGGGAGGAGTGCTACTACTATGGGGATCATCATTAATCAATCTCATGGTGATGTTCATTGGGTCTTCCCTTTAGTGTGTTTCTTTAATTGCACATGCAAATCACATGGATGTAGAGATGATTTGTGAATTTACCTTGTTAAATGCTAACAACCATTTAATAGGCAGTAAGCATCATTTGGGCCATGCCGTGTCTAGGTATTGCTATTAGATCAGACTTTTAGCTCTTTGGGGGACCTTCTGGTTGTCTGAATTCACTGTCACGTCTCATGGACTTGTCAGCTGAGTTGTCTTTTTATTAAATAATGCCGTATATTTCTCTGTTAAAGCATGTAAAACATATTTTCAAACTGGGATAAAAAAGTGTTCCAGTGTTTAAATATTGTATATCTACTAACATTTCAAAATGAGAATATTGAATGTCCATCTCAGGAAACTCCATCAAAACCCACCAGCAATGTCTACTTTTGGGTGGAGGTTTATGTAACCCCACATCTGGTTTTTAGGACTTTCACAGAATGTCAGGACTGTTTTTAAGTATAATTTTACAGTTTCATACTTTATGGCACCGCTATTTTTTTGTAACTTCATAAGTATATCCAGTAACTTAGTTTCATCACTTGGATTATCTCCTACATTGTAGAAGATTGATCCCTGATCTTGTGCAGCTAATAAGTTTTAGCACATTTGGATTAGGAAATTCCAGGTATCTAATTTAGCTGAATTCACTTGTCATTCTTCTATGGAAACAGGCATTTTAAGCATTGTGCCTTTTTTAATATATTCTTTTATTCAGCCTGGAATAAACCTTCGCTCCATGGTGCTTTAGACAATACCCAGTAATGTAAAAAATGTCTTGCAGATCATCATTAGGTCTGTTTATGCAGATACAGCTGAAATGCATTATTATCTTAATTTATTCAATTTACTACCAGGTATCCTTCATTTGTTCAAGGAGACTGTAGCTCAGAATGATGTGTCAGGCAAATTAGTTTCCTTTTGAATATTATCCGTCTTAGTTAAACTGTAAAAACAATATCTTTCATTTCTGAACCACAGCAAATCTCATGTATTAATCTTCACGACAAGTACAAAGCACTGCGGTCTACTGAGCACATGAAGGAGCCCTTTCTATAAGATTACAATAAATTCCCCTACTTAATATCTTTATTAGAATGATCACAAGTGAAATTTCCAGAGAACATCCTCAAGATCTGTAAATACTGTTGACCCATCACATAAGATCCACACCTCCTAATCAGGCGAGATGAGATTTTCATAAATGAAAGGTGTCAATTGCTCCACTGATGTCCTGTGCCGTGAATATCTTTTCAATTTTCATTTCCTATATTAAAAAAGAAGCTTGATTTCTAATCATTGGAGTGAACTTTTTAAAGGTTAAACAGATGAGCTGAGTAGTTTTACCGTGATGAGACATAATTAGGATTATTATACCCTCATCACAATAGATATATTGTCCTCATTCATCAACAGGTCACACATGCAAGAAGCAGTACGCACGTTAGTTTGAGTCCTCTCAGACTGATTATTTTCAGGTTTTGTAATCATATCAAGCCAAAGTGTTCATTAAACAATTCAATTATACGCACATATAATCCCTGGCCTTTGTCATCCATTGATATGTTTGGACTAATAATTGATTATAATAATTTCTGTTATTACAATATGATATCTTTTCTTCATATTTAAAGAAGCACTATCATCAAAGTTTTCATGTTCTTAATATATTGCAATCACCATATTATGGAGCACTGTGTACTTACATTTGTTCATTTTGCCTTTCTACCCAGCTAATTCTTCTCTTTTCTCTGCTCTATTTAGAAACAGGAAGTCTCTATTCCCTTCATTTATCATTCCCCTTTTCAACTCCTGACCCAGCTGCTGCCCCTCTGTCGGGGACTTTTGCAGTGATACATGACTCATACAGGGAAAAATGACCTCCTGTTTCTTCATAGAGCTTAGAAGGATTCAGCTAGTTAGTAGTGTTGAGCGATACTGCTCGATATCTAAAAATATCGTATCGAAATGGTATCGCCGATATCACTAAATATCGTCGATATCCGATTCTGATACCGGAAGTCCCATGTAAGTCTATGGGAACAAAATATCGCAACAAAAAAAACCCTTTCTTTCGTTGTAAACACAGAATATACACACATAGAATACATATATATATATATATATATACATGTCATTGTGACATATATATATATATACATATATTTATAGTTTATACACTTCTACATAGTAAAATAGACTCTGATTCAATTGCCGGGTAAAGCCGTGACATACCCCATAGAAGTCGACGGGCTCGGTGCCGAGTACCCCCAAAACCTCTGGCTCTGTGCGACTCAACTTGGGCGTCACGAACAGGATTCTGTAGCTCGCTATAAGCGAGTCCTGTGTGCCTGAATTGAACTGGTTTTGTGCTTGAGAATTGCTAAAATCATCAGAGAATGTATTTGCCATTTTTCAGCCATATCTGCGTCACGACGAGGCACTGATGAAGAAGAAGGGCGTGCTCTTCATGGGTGTACACTCACTCAGTGACGCGAAAACGATGGCTCTAAATGGTACTGCAATGTAAGATCGTGCCCCACAGCTCTTCA